>OU862930.1:43645434-44245434 GCA_917880885.1 Limnephilus marmoratus
CCAGCTCATAGCTTTTCTTATTGTTTAGATATTATGTTTTTATTTATCATTCCTTCGTATCATTTATAACTTGAAAAAAGGGAAATGCGTATGAAACATACATCAATGAATTACAGGTAATTCAAAATAAGATAATCAAAAAACTATTTCACTACGAATCCAAAACATCCACAAAAAATTATATTTGGAAACAAAACTGCTAATATTAAGAAAACTATACGAGTACAATATATGTGTCCTTATATACAAAATAAATAATAAACTCATACATACAAACACAGAATTCATTAAAACGTCATCACATTAAAAGTACACAAACATTTTACACGACAACACGATAACATACGTTTAAACACCATTCATACTAACTACGGTAAGCAATCAATTAGTTACGAGGGGGGCAATTTATATAATTACCTTCCAGATGATATCAAAAACGAAAAAAGTGTGTGCAAATTCAAAAAAAAATTGTTCATGTTTATTCACAAAAAACAAAGTAGTGATAGTGAATAATATCGTATGGTAATATAATATCATGTAAATGTTAGTATTGCAATCTAATGTAATCTAAGTGTTATGAAATGTAAAAACTATGTAATGTAAAAACTATGTAATATAATGTAAAAAGTACATAATTCAATATTCTAGTTAAGTAAGTGAAAATGTAATTTTCTTTTTTACTGGAATAAAAACTTATGAAAAAAAAACTTACCTTTGTTTTTATTACTTTTATTGTATTTTCTTATAAAATTGTAATAGTTTTTGTAATAATATGGTAAATTAAAATAGATGTAAAAATATAAAGTTGTACTCTCCTAAGAACAAGCATCTGCTTTATTAGGAGAGTGATTGAAATATTATATTATGTTGAAAAAATGTAACACTAAACAGTTATTATTATAAGCAATAATTATCAGCCTGAAACACTCATTTACATTGAAAAATCTTCCGAGAAAAGATACATGACGCCAACGGGACTTGAACCCGTGTCCTTCTGATTGCCGGTCAGGTGCTCTCCCAACTGAGCTATGGCGGCTTATCTTATACCCGTGTCCGTTGGGACAGCAGCTGACCGGCAATCAGAAGGACACGGGTTCAAGTCCCGTTGGCGTTATGTATCTTTACTCGGAAGATTTTTCAATGTAGATAAGTGTTTCAGGCTGATAATTATTGCTTATAATAATTGTTATCCTTTGTGCTATGCATAAAAATCTTGTCTTAAACGTTAGTCAATTAAAAATAATAACTAAACTCAAATAATACAAAATAAAATAAAACTAAAGTTTTTGTGTGACCGAACTAATATCGAATTGCGCTGTCTCTTCACGGACTCGCAGTTTGTGGTAAACGACTCTAATGTGGAATGTTCTACCGATATTTACCTTTTTTACATCAATTGATGCGATGCAAGCTTTTTCAAGTTCAGAATTATAGAAGTTTCTACCGACACCCTCTTCCCAGACATAATGTCGCCCAACCGAGGGGTGACGTAGTTCCGTCATCTGCACATCGCACAGGAAGTGAGGCTTTTGTGAGGTGTCGTCAGCATAACATAATGAAATACCACCATATTGGAATATCGAGCATTATATTGGAACAGTACATACTTCTGAAGCTTTGCAGCGAATGGTTGCGGACTAAACAGTCAGCTGCACAACACGAAAAACATAATCACTAGAATTTATAAATGCCTATAGAAAAGGTAACCTATCCATTCGCGGTAATCATTGTGTGATTAATTTGGATTTAATTTTAATTTGACACAATTTGAATTTTAATTAAGCTCTGTACACACACAGCTATAATGTACGAGCGTATTTCGCCAAAACGCTCACCCATTCCCAATTGGAATATATGGCGAGCGATATGCTGAATTACGTCAAGCCACATATATTATAGCTGTGTGTGTACACAGCATTTAAGAAAATAAACAACTTTGTGAGCAGCCGATCATAAAATTAGTCAGATCATGATGCGCCTATCTACTTCGTGAAGTGCCTCAGGCGCATCATGATTGGCCTGATTTTACAATTTGCCTGCGACATATACACCACTATTGATAAATAAAGTAATAACTAACTATATAATGGTGTTAACAGAGGTATTTTTATATTATGTGTAATGAGTGTGTACAGAATTACATTTATATCTTTTTACTAGCTGGGCTCTGGCCTGCGTTGCTATGCCATTTAATGAAGAAATTGATTTTGGGAGGAATGCAGATCCGGGCACAGTTTGGAAATTTAATAAAAAGGCACTTTGTAGATGAGAAAAGTGTGGAAAAGCAGAATAAAACAAAAATTAAGGCGCGCTCGGCAAAATTGAGGGAGATACAACCGTTCAAAGTATTTAAAATTTCACTTTACAAACTGATATTGACAGTTCGCCCGCGTCCGCCCGCCATTTTTTTTATAACCTAATACGCTAAACATGGTTTGTGATAGAAAAGAAAGTGCCCCCTTCGTAGCGCCTGCTCGCGTCACGGCAAAAAAACATCCCAGTTTTCAAGTGGTTTAGCGGCTACGCTAGGTTTGTGTAATATTGTTTGTGATTTTGGCGTACTATTAATTCTGTATTAGGTCTGGGATCCAACATAAGCAATGAAAACATGGCGAACGAACTGTCAATATCAGTTCGCGAAGTGAATTTTTAAATACTTTGAACGGTTGTATCTCCCTCAATTTTGCCGAGCGCGCCTTAATTTATTTTTTATTCATCTTCTCCACACTTTTCTCATCTAGAAAGTGCCTTTTTATTAAATTTCCAAACTGTGCCCGGATCTGCATTTCACCCTTGATTTTCCCTGCGTGTGTTTTCCCATTCGTCACGTTCTGCTAGGTAGATAGATAAATAAATAAAATAAATCCAGTATACAGAAACAACATGTAGGTATGATAATACACATGTATGTATGTAGGTATAACATTTAGAGTCAAATATAAACCTACATTTTAAACTTATATATCTTGATTGTATTTTGCGTCCGTAAAACATTTATCTACCACAAAAGAAAAAGGAAATAAGTACCTGAATTGTATTCGGAATTGGATTCCGGACATTCTTTTTTGATAAAAGGATATTCTATATCGATTTCCGCTAATGTCACAGAAACATCCTCTTCAGCACTTGTGCCTGGTTCTAACTTGATGGTGGTGGAATCCATGTTTTTGCAGGATCTTGTAGTTCTATTTTAATAACACTTTATAACAAGGTTGAAAAATTGAGAGAAGGACTGATTGCTCTCGTTCAATGAGCACAAATCGACTAAACGAGTAAAGCCAAAATAACATAACCAACAAGAAAAGTGACAGCAAGCACGCCGGGATTTATCCATAGATATTACAGAATTAAGATAAAATATCGTTTTTTATGACGTCTTCTAAGTGTTGCCATTCTAAATCATCCACAGGCGAACAACTTCAGGTCACGTAAGAACTGTCAAGATTCAATAGCCAATGACTTTTACGATTACTTTCTTAAATTTTTCATTGTCCATGGAAATGTAATTTTGAAACGTCATCGTTTCCGTTTGGCTTTGGTATATTTTATGAACGTCGTCCTGCGTCTTGCGTCGCGGTCTTCACGTAATACCGTTCCTGCTCAACTTTTCTAAGTAATATTGCAATAACTGATCTATATTTATACAGTTTTGGGTCATTTCAATAACCGTCACGTATTTTTTTCCGAAATCATTCAAATTCTTGCACTTGTACGTTTCTTCAACCCGCTGGAATTGGTCGCCGCACTTCGCCTTGTATCTAAAGCAGTGGCGTAGCGTGGGTTTTGGCCGCCCGGGGCGGAGGAAAATTTTGCCCCCCCCCCCCCCCCCACACTACTTTTCCGCAGATTTTTAAGCGCTGACTGGGGGGGGGTAGATATCCGTTTTTTTATGGCGATTTTTATAATCCCATATGCCGAGTACTCTTCCAATAAAATCATGCTTATAAATTCAAATATAACTGCTCTCAGAAAACGAGAATGGTATGTTTGTGATAGAATTTCTCATCGTCATCACACATACATATGCGGTGAATTAAAACTACACTCATAACACCGGGCAGAGGAAAATTTCGCCTCTCCCTTATTTGGGTACTTCAAGCGCGGGGGGGGGGGTTGTTTATGGAAATCCTATGTTTTTATTACGACCCATTTATATACGAGCCGGATTTAAAAAAAATTACATTTGACAAGTTTAGTATTCTTTCAACAAAAATCATGTTTATAAATTCTTGATTGATTTATTCCCCTGACCTAGCACCTTCAGATTATTATCTCTTTACCTCCCTGAAGCTGCACATGGGTGGAAAAAAGTTTTCAACCTAAGAGGAGGTAAAGGAGGAGGTGGAGAAGTGGATGAACGGGTTGGCGGGAAACTACTTCGAGGAAGGCATCAAAAAGTTGATACCCTGCTTCACCACCTGCATTGAGAGGAATGGCGACTTTGTCGAAAAATAGCTTACATAATATGTACTACGGTAACCATGTAAATTTTTTGTTTCAATAAAAAACTTTGTAACCTACAAAAATTCAGTGCACTTACTTTCTGGATATGCCTCGTACATTCACAATTTACATTCTGAACACAAAATTGGCTTAAATTAAGTCGGTATATACGGCGAATTAAAAGTACACTCAGAACGTGAAAACGGTTTTTTCTTTAATGCTGGCAGCACACACAGAGTCTGCAACTAGAATTTTATATGTGAACTTCGAATGAGATAACGTTTTCCTTTGAATTGTGTCAGCAGATGAATCCTCAAATTGAATGTTACATTTTGAAAACTGGATTAACCCTTCGAATAATTAGAAAAAAATATCTAAGTATAAACTTTTGCCTGTCAATGTTTGCGCACAAAATTTCCAGTTCTTTCCATGCATTTTAAATGTTCCTTATATTGTTTTTTTTACCCTTTTGCAAAAAACAAAATTGTTCTAAAATCTAGAACATTATTGCTACTAAATATTAAAATTTTGATATTGGATATGTGAATTGGCTCAAAAATACACGCGTGCGAAAATTCGAACTAAAATACCTAAAATAGAATAAACGTAAAATTTAAAATACAGATTCCTTTTCTTAAAAAAAAATTGTAATAAAACTGTATCCTAACTTTTTATCGCAATCAAAATTTATTTTTAAATGAAATGTGTGGGCATGATTTCAGTTTTATTTTAAAATTAAATGTGAGACAATTTGCGTGTCCTGTGATTAGACGGGTTAAATTAAATCTGTTTTGGCGAATTAAAACTACACTCAGAATATGGAAATGTTTTTTTTTGTTTCTGACAGCACATAAATAGTCTGCAAGTAGAATTTTTTAAATATTTTTAATAAATAATAAAAAAAGTTGGATTCGTAAACGAAAGGATCATAGAATAATTTCAAATAATGATTTGAAATGGTTTAAATTTTTCCAAGATAATATTATTATTTTCCGTGAAAATTTGCCGCCCCCCTTAAAAGTGCCGCCCAGGGCGGGCCGCCCCCCCCGCCCCCCCCCCCCACGCTACGCCACTGATCTAAAGTAGTTTATGTAATATTGATTATGACCCAAACCCTTAATTGCGACGTGTATTTTAGGAATATATCACATTTTCTAACATTTCATAGGTTTTAACATTTTTAAATGTTAACCTTTTTCAATTAATCCATTCCGTTATTACATGACATTTTGTTTCCTGGGTTCTCTAATTGTCAGTAATTAGAATCGTATAATATAAAATGAAATACAGAAACCATTTTGTATGTTTATAAATATTAAAAATAGGATTGCGAAACACTCTACTTCTCTATTCTGGATAGTGGTTTTTTTAATGGTGATACTGAGAGTAAATGAACCCACACAACCACACTGCAGTAAATTTGCCATTTCCGCACTTGGTCACGAAAATAACTTTCTTAAGATTTTGATCCGTTAAAATATATTTTCTACCGATCATTTTTGCGACCCCAATATTGGATTTTTTAATTTTTAAAATTTTAATTTTATTTTGTACGACACACAGGTAAGTCCAATTATGGTACAATTTTCTTACATCTAACAATACCTACATGTACAAAATGATTTTAAAACATGGTATAGTGATATTAAACACATATATATATATCTGCTGGTAGGGCATTAAGCAATGTCATACCTCTTGTCATGCGTTGAGTTATGTTGAGCCATGATATCTGTCCGACCCTGCGGTATGTAGAATAGGGCGTGGCTCGCTACGAGTTCGACAGTATTTATCAGGAGCGAATAAGTCACAACATGACAAGAGATATGGACAATCGATAAAGTTTTTTAGTAACTTTCATTCAAATACCATGAGTCCGGCATTACGCCTGGTCTCCAGGCTTTCATAATTTGTTTCCTTTAGCAGTTCCACGTGATGCATGAATTTCGGATATATTCAGTATGATTGCATGTAAACATACATTAAGATTGTTTTTTGAATTTGTTCAATCATATTTATGTATTTAAGTTGATAAGGTATTCAGACAGTACTAGCGTACTCCAGCTTGCTTCTGACTACTCCGTTGAACATGGCGGTCATTGCTTCTATGTTATTGAATTGTTTGCAAGTAATTACAAAACCAAGAATTTTGGAGCAAGCCGAAGTAAGCTGCACTATATGATTTGAAAATGTCAGCCTGGGATTAAAGATCACTCCAAGATCCTTGATGATATTTACGCGTGTTAGTACTTCTCCATTCATTCTATACTGATAGAATAACGGATTTTGTGAACGACTACGAGTATAAGTCATAACGACGCATTTTTTATATTGAAATTAAGTTTATTATCTGACGAACATTTTATGATTGAATCGAGGTCAGTCTGCAGTTTGAAATAATCGTCATCTGATTCGATTTCCATCATCAGTTTCATGTCATCCGCGAATAGGAGAGATGAGCTATGATGTATGCAGTCCTGAATGTCATCTATCAGAATAAGGAACAACATGGGACCAAGATTCGATCCTTGAGGAATTCCTGACAGAGCTACGAACTTATGGGAGTCGTATCCCCTTACATTTACATACTGGCTTCTATCTTTTAAATATGACGCAAAAAATATCAGTACCTATTTTGTGCATCTTTCTTAATAGAACATCGTGATCTACTAGCTAAAATACCTTTGCGAAATCCGTGTAGAGTGCGTCCGTCTGATGCCTACAGTCTAGGCCTTAAGCTACCTGTCGAGAGAAAGAGAGTAAGTTGGTTACCGTTGATTTCCTCTGTAAGAAGTCATGTTGATTTTCTCGTAAGAACGGCGCAATTTGCGGACTGATTATATCACAGATAATCATTTCAAAAATTTTTGGAAATGTTGAAAGTACTGCAACTGGTCTATAATTTCTGACATCAGTCTTTTCATCAGCTTTGTGAATGGGGCTGACCCTCGTTATTTTCCAACACTGTGGAAACGTGGATGACACGATGCGTAGATTAAATATGTAAGCAAGGGGTACACAGGTATTTGGAGTGATTTTTATAATTATTGAAGGAGAAATATTGTCCGTACCAGTAGCCTTGTCAGGTCGGATATTCCGAATACAGGCTTCTATTTCATGGATGTTGGTCAATCCGAGTGAGATATCTCCAACGTTCCAGGGTGATGCTGTTAGGAAATTGGTTTCAAGTTTCGGGGTTACTTGACTATAAACGGAATGACAATAGTCGGCAAACTTACGCCTTCCTCAGTCAAGGATTTAGTCCTTAACCGGGCAATCTATCTTCTTTCGTTTAATCGGTGAGATATTTTGTCACGATAATAGTTATTGCACCAGTAATAGCTATTATCTTGACTTGGTTAACCTCCATCTGGCTGCATATTATATTGTAGAACCGCTTTGTTTTTTATCTTAGACTGGCAACTCTTTTAAAATAATTTCCGTTTCTGTTACGTTTTGAATTACCGCCGACACGGGAAGCGGCGTTAAACCTAGAGTAGTCGCGCCTTTCCGTGAAACTTTCTGGAGATGTGAAACCCGGCCCCCCAAAAGGGCAACATTGTTATTTTTTTGTATACTTGAAATGGACTTTTTTGTTATTTTGAAATGAACTCTTTTATCAACAAGACCAATCTAACCACACAAGTAGAAACCTGTATTTGTTTTCTTCCCACAATTCTGAAGAGATTCTCTCACTTCACCATTAAAAAAAATAATCCGAAGGTATAATCAGATTTTACTGATACAATTTAATTCCTCATTGAAATCATTTAGTTTTGCCGCGCGGTTTATTGCAAACATTGTTCCTCTTTTAAACGGAAATAACAAAGCCAAGTTATTCTATTAAATATAATGCTTTTGATTTATAAAAAAACTATGAATAGGACACTTGAATATCTTTTACAATTATATTGAGAAGGATGGGAAACCGATTTTTCGAGAGTATTTCTTTTAAATTTAATAATAGTTAACTTAATCGTCTTAAGCAAGGATCATACTGAGCAGACGCAACGCCACGCAACGTTCCTGTACCGTTCACACTGGCCAGACGTACGTACGCGTCGCTGTGACCACGTGATAAGGGGTCTCTGGTTGTGCGCAGGCGCGTTTGATTTGACACATTTGACATTTATTTTTTAGGTTAGGTTTATGTGATTCTCTTAGCAGATGACAGCTTTGCCATATCTTGAAAGTGAATTTGAAGATGATTTGCTACGATTATTACTGTTAAATCAATATTCTCGTAAAAAGAAAAAAAGTGAGAAGTATTTGGGTCCACAACATTAACAAACAAAGATAAATGTTTGGAGAGTTCCATACTTTAGTAAAGGAACTAGAATCTGATGACGGACGATTCTTCATGTACTTCCGTATGAGTAAAGTGGTATTTGAAGAGCTTCACAGCATAATTGAATTATTGAATATGACATAAAAAAAGAAAACACACATCTTCGAAAGTCAATTGGGACCAGAGAAAGATCTAAAGTTTGATTGACATTCATTATAGGGGTATAATATTGAAAATCATGCCATAAATGGCTGAAATTTCTTCCTAAGTTGCACTGCGTATGCAGAATCTCTATAATCCTGTAATTTGATTTTATAAATAACTTCGTGCCGTCTAAAAGCTTCAATAAACTGTTCGTCATCCATTTTTGAATAATATCTGTCAAAAAAACAACCATAGATATAGCGAAACAACGTTAGATGCTCAGATAACACCAAAAAGATGTAAAATCATCTCGTAGTAGGCGTGACCATACCCCCTCCACCTTCCACATGGCCCACGCCGATCTGGCTGTGGCAGATCAACGTCGCGTAGGGGGCGTCGGTTTGCGTTGCGTGGAGCTAGTCTGATTCTAAAGCACCCGTTTCCATAGAAAATGTGTGGATGGTAAGCAGTCCAGATATGGAAATGGTGACGTCAACCCACGTGGCGTGGCGTTGCGTGGGCTTAGTGTGGTCTTACCTTTACTGATAAATATGCTCTGCACCTCGAATTCATAGAATATCTATAATGCTGAATGTTAAAAAAAAACAGCCTTTAATACTTACTGTAGGGCGGTCCGGATCGCCTCCGAGGCATTGAAGATATCGTTCCAACTTCTTTTTCTTCTTTCGTATGGTGAGGGGTCAGAGGGGGGCATCTAGATCTGCGAGCCAGTTTGAGGCATCAGGTGTTGCCCTGTGGACTTCATAAATCCCGCCGGGTTCGGTGGTCTGCACTGCACCGCATTCACACATCGCCGACTCTTTAAGACCCATCTATACATCATATGGGCACAACGGCTATTGAGCACCTTATCCTATTGATGGCGGACAAGAGTTTGCGAGGCAATCAGAACCCAGGCCGTATCTCAGTCGGGTCTTGTACGAGATGGGCATTTTCACGTTGGCCGATTGCCACTGAAGCTTCGACCTATATTTTGGGTGAGAGGTGATCGGAGGAGTCTTTCTCCTTCTGTCTAGAAGGGTTTTCGGAACTTCAGGGACTTCAAGGGACATGCCGGGTGAAAGAATATATAATCGTGCAAAGGTATTGCGCTTTTTTGCAACGCCAAAGAGATGTTGAGTTGAGATGGTTCTGAGTTGTCATGGTACCATATTATTTATACATGAATTAAATTCGAAATAACATAAATTAATCAATAAAATTTACTAGCACCCACCAAGATTTGAAACGCGTAACCTCAAGATTCATAGCTTATAGTAACCACACAACTATGGAGGCAGTCAATAATCAAGTCAGGAATTACAAGAGTACGAATGTGTGGGACAACGTTATATGTTATATGCATGTGGATGAAGGAGTGTGTGCCGAGACAGAATTGTGTGGCGGCCTATACTCTGCATTTTACTGCGGGGTGACGGTGTGATGGTTAGTTTATTAGATAGTATAAAAAAACATTAAATAAAAAACCTAAATAAAAAGACCCCGAAACAAATAGAGTAGTTTTTTTTTTAACTTCTGATAAGAGCACAAACCGTACCTCTGTCCCCTCTTTGAAATCGATGTCTGGAATGAACGCCGATAGGAGATAATTGCCGCAACTAAAGTTTCTCGTCTGCGGGGCTCTATCACTCATCTAGAGTGCTGTCAACCAACCAACTTTTATAATTAAGACTTAATCATAAGTTAAATAACTAATCTCGTTTATTAATTTTTATTTATTTTTTGAGACAGTTTTTAAATAAAAAAGATACACTATAAAAATATAACTAGTAAACATCATATGACAGGTAAGGTATACAGACAAATTTAAGGAAAGATAGTGCATTACAATAAAAGAGAAAGTTTCTAAGTTGTAAATGGCATAGAAATAAACTAGTAGGTATGTTAGTAATTACAAAATTTACAGGTGACTAATTAAATGTGATGAATAATACATGACAAAATGCAAGATACATAAAAAGAAAACGGTAATAGGTTTTTACATTGTAGATTAATATAGAAATACACAAATATATGCAATAGAGTGATGCTCCTAGGTGATGCTCCTTTGATATCATAATATTCTACATAAAAATATTGTTCAGATATTTCTTGAATAACGGTAAACTTGTATTAAATACATCGATATTTGAGGTGAATTTGTTCCCTAGTGTGTGTAGTCGTGAAATTGGTGCATGTGTGTGATAGTTGGTTACAGAATTAATGTTGCAGAATAATATGTTTTGCCTTGTCGCTCGAGTTGGTACCTTAAAGTCAATGAGATGCAGGAGTTCGCAACAATCTAATTCGGAGTGAATAATTTTAAACAAAAAAGTTAGATCGTTTATTTTTCTTCTGTTTTCTAGGGAATGCAATTTAAGTGTATTTAGTAAATATGTGTAGTTAATGTGTTGAATAGGTATATGTAACTTGAAGTTAATACATCTTAAAAATTTGTGCTGCACTCTTAAACTGTTGTTCAAGAAAAGAATGTGAAATGCACCAAATTTAATTCAAGAGTGTGGAGTATCGGGAGCATCTTCTACAGTATATTTTTCTACCTCTCCTCCCTCAAAATGAATTTCAAAATACAATAAAACTCCGTCTCCAAGCAACTTTAACTAGGATAATTTTTTGGCTTGACTTCATTCAACTTGATATATACATATATCTCTAAATTTTTAGTGACCGACCGAGGGTTCGGTTTCGGTTTCGGCAAGTTTCGAAAAAAAATCTAGTTTCGGCATAAAATCTGCAGAACAGGGCCGCACCGAAACTTCGTGATTTATCGTGGGAAGTTCGACTGACTTCGGGTAAGTTCGTGGCTCGTGTGTCACCCGCCATCATCAGAAGAGTTTGCCGGTCTGTAATTGTTGTTTGTTTTATAGTAATAGTATAAAAAACATATTTTTCACATACCTACTTCAATAATTGTTTTATTTTTTTTTAAATTTCATTTAACAAGTGTAACAAGAATTTTGTGATACTAAATGCAGATAAAATGCAAATACTCAATTAATGAGATCCTTCATTTATAATGTAGGTAAGTGTTGATCATTGACACATTTTGGTCCCAAGAAGTATTGTTAAAAAAAAATACAAATATATTTTCATATACTTAATTGTTTTTTATTTCGTTTCACACGTGTTAACCATCTGTATAAGTGTAAAAAGTAAACCAAATTTCAGTAAACAATAGATTTATAACATGTCTAAAAAAGTTTCGGCTTCGGTTTCGGCCGAAACAGAGACAGATACCGAAGATTCGGTTTCGGTAGAAAATCCTGTTTCGGTCGGACACTATAAAATTTTATTTATAAGCTGTCTGTCTCTTACAAAATAAATAAATAATTAATGATAAATAATAATGAATTAATAAGAATATAAGCACCCTACAAACTAAAAATGAACACATACCAGAAAAGACAAATAAGTACCGACTTTAAGACAACAAAAAGGAGTGTGGTTTAGAGTTTAGACCACACGACTGAAGTAAAACTTTACTAACTGATATCTCCTTCTCAACTTCCATTCGCCTCGCCCGACCGTTTGCCTCTCCCGATCACACTTTTCATAACGCGCTCTCGTCACGCATTCACCAGCTTAGCTGAACTCCCCAAGTCAAGTGTGCGTAAAGAAGTCGTATTTCAAAAATAAATTAATATTTACAATTTTTTCTCTCCCGGTATTCTCGCATGCGTTGCGCTCCAGTTTTCGCCGGTTTTGATGACTCTGATGACTCACTAACGCCCTTTTTTCTCGCCCGGTATGCTCGCATGCGTTGAGCTGCAGTTTTCGCCTGTTTTTTTGATGACTCTCTAACGCCTTTTTTTTTCGCTCTCCATCGCCGTGTTGCCTCTGCAGACTTTTTGTCTTCTGATGGACCAGCACTTGGAATATCTTCTGTAGCAATTTCAACTATTGCATCTGATTCCTGTTGTTGCTTACTTTGTTGTTTAAGCAGTGCTTTTCGTGCTCTGAATTCTCGACCACGTTCTGCAGAAGTTTTTGGCGCTTTATTCAACCTATAATTTCATCATTTTAGTTTGGTAAATTTAGTTAATTATTATTGGTCATGAATACAAAAATAAAAATTAATTTACCTAACTCCAATTATTTGTCTCGGTTTTTGTACATGATCTATAGTGGGATTTTCCTCACCAACTTCCATTTGATTATTGTCATGTTCAATCACGATGTCACCAATTATTTGTAATGGTGAACCTCTACAATTAATAAGTATTTTATTAAAGTAAAACTTCTTTACGCACGCTTGACTTGGAGAGTAAGCTGGTGAATGCGTGACGAGAGCTTTACGAAAAGTGTGATCGGGCGAGGCGAACTTGAGAGGGAGATATAAGTTAGTGAAGATAGAGAGAGGCTTGCGTTTCGTACATTACTGTAGAGGCAAGAGAGAGAGAGGTGCGAGCACACATTTTCTTTCTCTCATAGCCAGTTACGTTTCATATATCTAAGACACAGTGCATCATACCCGTAGTGTAATGCAGACAATAGGTGATTGATTCTCTGTCCTTTTCTTCTCTCTCTTTCGCCTTTTTACTCTTCCGTATTTAGGCATCACGTTTCTAATAGGATAACAAAACTTAACTAACACGTAAATAAAAAAACGAGTGTGCCTTAGACTACCCGACTGAAGTAAAACTTCACTAAATTATAAAAGAAGAGAGTTCCTACAGTGTGATACAGACAATAGGCCTGCACTGTTTTTTAGATATACGAAACGTAACTGGCTATGAGAGAAAGAGAGAAAGAAAATGTGTGTTCGCACCTCTCTCTCTTGCCCCTACAGTAATATACGAAACGTAACTCTCTATGTTTCTATCTTCATTAAACTTGTATCTCCCTCTCAACTTCCGTTCGCCTCGCCCGATCACACTTTTCGTAACACTTTCGTTATGCATTCACCAGATTACTCCGCAGGTCAAGCGTACGTAAAGAAGTTTTACTTCAAATTTTCAATGAGCGGTGATTAATTCATAATTTTTTTTTATAAAAAATTACATGAAACAAACGCAATTGATATAAAATAATTGCCGCATGAAAAAGAATTAACACAACAGAATCATGGAACAACCAAGATATTAAAATAATAAAAAAAATATTATCAGTATGTGTATAATGTATATATGTACAGAGTGAAAGTAAATTTAAGATACTGCAATTTTTTTCAGTTCTTTAACTATTAACCATTACCACTTTGATAATCTCTAAATTTTAAAGTCATCTTATTGTAATCTCATTGAATTATGTAATGTTTAAAACACATGTTTTCTGTCAAAATAATGATTTGTTTCTAAATTCAAATTAATAAATATATTCAAAAAATTTGGGTTCTTGATAGGTAAGACTGCTCGAAATTTTAATTCTAGAGTTAAGAGCACCCAATTGTGTAAAGTTGTGATTGTCGTAAGGTCTAAAAGCTTGAAAATTTCAGCAAAGTCTGTAAAGTAAGAGACTTGAATATCATATTCTCACAAGGTGTTTTTTAAATCTGGTCTTTAGTGGAAGTTTACTACATTCACTACATATTATAATAATAAGACATGATTCAGAGAAGAACTCAAATAGACTAAAGAATTCAAGTCAATTATAATAAAATTAATTAAAAAATTGTCTAAATTAGCAGTGCATTCTGGATTAAGCATTTCTGTATTTTTATATTATTTGGTAATCGTATTCTATATATATATTTAGGTGGGGAAGTACTGCGATGCGCGGAGCCAGAGAATAACAAAAGAGAGTGGCCGAGAGGGACAGATGTGATAAAAGTTATAAGATTAAAAAATTTAGTTTTAATCGCATCACACGAATGGTTAATCTCTACTTTGAGTCAGCATGTTACGTTTTACGACTACCCTTTCACAAACATGAATGGTTGCAACCGGAACACAAAAATGGTTTCTCTGTTTAAATACATTTATTTATAATACTTACATCCGGAATAAGACAATGCTTTTTCTCAACCATGAATACTAATTTGTTGTAAATATCCCTTTTGTGAACACGAATGATTACATAAGGCGCGTGAATAAGGTATTTCTCCAGTATGGGTCCGAAAGTACACTGTTAACTATGACTTGTGTGAGGAATAGTTAAAATGGTGCATTAATGTAGTTTCTCACTAGTATAAATTAAAATGTGTATTTTTAAATAAACCTTTACATAACATGAAAAACGTTTTTATCCAGTGTGGATGCGTAAGTGTATTATAAATTTCGTGAGCAGGATTAGTTACAATGGAAACACGGTTGAGGTTTTTCTCCAGTATTGCGGCGTAACTATATTGTTAAAAGTGATTTGTCCAGAGGAGAAATTACAATGGGAACTTGAATGAGGTTTTTCTCCTTTTTGAATAAGAATGTGACTTTTTAAATGTCTTCTTGAAGAACGTTAACAGATGAACAGGAGCAAGAAAAAGCTTTCCTTAAGTGCACTTTTAAGTGTTACTTGCGTGAGCAGGAGTGGTTACTATGGGAACGTGAATGGGATTTTTTCCGGTATGGGTGCGAAAGTGCACTGCTAAATTTGACTTGCGTGAGCAGGTGAAGTTACACTGGGAACAAGAATGAGGCTTTTCTCCAGTATGGGTGAGTAAATGCTTTGTTAGATCTGACTTACGTGAGCAGGAGTAGTTACAATGGGAACATGAATGAGGCTTTTCTCCAGTATGAGTGCGTAAGTGCACTGTTAAATGTGACTTGCGTGTGCAGGAGTAGTTACAATGGGAACATGAATGAGGTTTTTCTCCAGTATGGGTACGCAAGTGTTCTGTTAATGCTGATTTTTCGAAGCAGGAGTAGTTGCAATGGGAACATGAATGAGTTTTTTCTCCAATATGTGTTAGAATGTGCCTTTTTAAATATCCCTTTTGAGAATATGAATAGTTACAGTATGCACATGAATAAGGTTTTTCTCCAGTGTGAGTGCGTAAGTGCAATGTTAAACCTGACTTGCGTGGGCAGGAGTAGTTACAATGGGAACATATATAAGGTTTTTCTCCAGTGTGGGTGCGTAAGTGCACAGTTAAATCTGACTTGCGTGAGCAGGAGTAGTTACAATGAGAACATGAACGAGGCTTTTCTCCAGTATGTGTACGCAAGTGCACTGTTAACGCTGACTTATCTGAACAGGAGTAGTTACAATGGGGACATGAGTGAGGCTTTTCTCCAGTATGGGTGCGTACGTGCCTTGTTAAATCTGACTTGTCTGAGCAGGAATAGTTACAATGGGGACAAAAATGATATTTTTCTCCAGTATGCGTGCGTAGGTGCCTTTTTAAACGCCATTTGTCTGAGAATGATTGGTTACAATAGGAACATGAATGAGGATTTTCTCCAGTGTGCATCAGGATCTTCAAGTCCGTTACCGTGCCTGAAAAAGAAGGAGGAAAAAGTTAACTATAATGAAACGAGAAAATTATTAAAACAAATTCATACAAATAAAAATCGATATATTACCTGCAGCAGTCTCGGCAATATTTTCAGAGTGCTTTAAGCATTCCTTTTTAACATCTGGTAGATATATTTCTATTTCCGTATAAGGAGTTCCCTCTCCATCTTCTTCTCGGGGTCCTGGTTCTGCCTTCATGGGTACAGTCTCCACCTTAATGCTACCTAGAATAACAACAAATAACATTGATTATTTTTTGTGTAAAGACGCATTACTTATTTTTTTTTTTTTTTGAAAATAAACCTATACCATCTAAATAAATAAGAAGTAATTGTCCACAACATCACCTAGTCAAAATCACAACCAGGCATAATGGCATAATTCCTCGCAATTCAGGCATAATTCCTCACACTCGATAAATGCTGGCGTCCCACAGGGATCGGTTCTGTCTCCGACTTTGTTTTTGTTGCATATCAACAACCTTTTGTCATGTGCACCAATTCACTGTTACGCGGATGACAGTACAGTCCATGATAGCTTTTTGTTTGACAAGCCCCCAAAGGGCTCACAAACTCCAACGGCTCGGAGGGCTTTGAAGCAAATAATGGACGGTTATCTCGAGAGTGTTTTCTCTTGGGATAAAAATAATCTCGTTGAATTTCAAAGACCCAATCTTGTCTGATTACGTCTAAAAGGGATCGAAATGAAAATCTTGTCTCTTTCAATGGAAGCAATCTTCCGAACAGGCCCTCCATTGATATGCTTGGTGTAACCCTAAGTGACCAGCTCAGGTATGGGGGCTCCATAGTAAAGTTAGCCTCCCAGAAACTGGGCGTACTGTACAGGGCCCGCAGATACTTTAATAGTACACAACTGTTAACCCTGTACAAATCACAAGTGCGCCTCACGGTTGAATTTGGCAGCCACCTCTGGTCTGGAGCTTCAAAATACCTGAAAAATACCCTCGAATCTGTACAGAAACGGACGGTCCGTTTGATAGATTCTTCCATCTTAAAATTGCAATCTTTAGAGCACAGACGTCTGCGTGGGAATGTTATCCTTTTTCTACCGGTATTACAATGGAAGATGCTCCGAGGAACTAGCATCATTGATCCCTTCGGCACCGGTGCATAGTCGGGAAATACGCCAAACGCGTGCCCAACATTTGTACACGTTGACATTTGTCACATGAGAACGGGTCGTTTCTTCGACTCGTTCTCATGTTCAACAGCTCGGCTGTGGAATGATTTGCCGGCCTCTGTGTTTCCTCCTTCCTACAACATGGGTCTCTTCAAGACCAATGTTCATTCCTTCCTCTCCTCAAAAAGACCCTCCACACAGCATCCCAGATGACATAGGCCCTGAGGGAAATTATTTTCCACAAGGCCTCCTGTGTGGAGTTAATTAAAAAAAAATGGCAAATAACAATAAAGTCCAAACACGGTCAAAACAAACCGAAACTGATGCCGGTACAGAGCTCTATGATAAATTTACAAAATATGCCGACAAAAATATAGAGGATTTAAAGAACAACCTTTCAATAAAATTTACGACGAGACGCAAAACGTAAGAAAAAATTAAGAAATTGATCTAGCAAATATGAAAAAAAGTGTTGACCTTAGCCGTCAATATCTCATATACATGACAGAAAAAATTGATGAAGCAAGCAAATCTCTGAAATTCGATGATAGACAACATTTGAAAGAAAAAATAAAGAAACACAAACCAATTGTTATAATCAAACCTAAAAATCATGAAAAAAAAACACAAAAACACAAGAAGACATATATAACAATATATATTATGTACAATTAATTATTTAAGTACTAACTTATAACTAATAACTAATAGCATTTATGTACACTCCCCTTCCATACACAAGCAAATGCTTTAAATGGAAGGGTATTAAAAAAAAAAAAATACCTGTAAAAAAAATATATATTTGTTGTAAAATTGTAATTTGAATAAATGTTTCAATAAATAATTAAAAAAAACAAAAAAAAAATATCCAGTTGATGTGGGCGTGGCCGGAATCAAAAATTTCAAAAAAGGATCAGTTATAGTGGAATTAAAGAACACAGAGCCACTTCTTGAATTCGCGTCAAAGGGGCATGATACGAATTCAACATGTCGACAATTGTGGTTTTTAAATTAAAATGTAAAATACTTAATCGGCTGTTTTAGCTAAAAATTCAATATGTGAACGTTACGCGTATTTATTCTCAGCCGGTACGATGTGATCGCGAATCGCGACTGTAGAACCTTATTTTACGGGGTAATCTAGTGTAAAATTCCCGAAGTGATAATGGCAGCTTGACCGATCAAGTTTTATTATAATCATAGATTATAAACCTCATCCTTCATCCAACGAGATGAAAATTAATTATTTCATCGTCACACAACACGACCGTTTAGTCCACGCCGATTATTTCCACAACCTGATGGGACTTTTACTGCTACCTACCACATGATGGAGGACGCCATGGGCATGGCGTTCCCAAACCTATTATTCACCCAAGATGGAGGGAGAAGCTCGCAGACCAGACGCTGATGCTACGAGAGGGAGTTGGAGACTCCTCATTGTGGATCCGGATTCGTCGCATCAAACGTATATAGGTTCTAGGTAGTAACGTTCTGTAGGTTGGTCCACAGGTATGCAAATTATTTTCAATATATCGTTTGTTATCCATCCACTCCTTTATTTATATTTCAATATTCACAACTATGTTAAAAATAACAGTGGCCACGCTCTGATGGGAGTAACTCTTGCCTACCTCTGAACAGCCTCAGCATATCTTGTATTAAGCAAGATTTGGCGTCCAAGTTCCCACTATGGGAATGAAGCTGTTAACTGTGTACAGTTATTTATACCCTGTAAATTTAATATTAAATGCACCCACTTAACAAGAGGTGTTTATGTCATGATAACATGACCACATAGTAGTTACAAAACACATCCATTACATTACATTACATCATACCCTTATTCTATACCCTACTTAAAACCCAACTTTAAACCTTTTTATAACAAACGTGAGTGCTCGCGTGGGGAGCATTTTGCCGCCCATACTTAAAATGATTTTTTTTTGCAAATCATTGTTAAATACATTTGCAATGATTTTAAAAGGATAGAATAAATTATAAACTATCAGAAAAAGTATCATTTATTAAAGTTTTGTACTTAGCATAGTTAGTTAGTATTAAAAATAAGTGCCTTGGGAAATCTGAGATAAAATATCTTGAATTTTAACAACATTTTTATCTTAACCCACGTAAACAAAAGAAAAATTAAACTTAATAACAAAATTAAACGTTTTCATCATCTACGACATGTATTTCAGCAAAATAGTCCAGACACACGCAAATACAATGTTTGTTGTAGAGTAACTTTGCGCATCCATTTTTAGTCTTTCTATTTTTCTTAGACGGACATACTGCACATATGTACACTAAGGTGGTCCAAACTTTTTAAAATTATTTTTCATTTGACCACCCCGTGAATTTGTTACACGTATTCATAGAACTAACATAGTAAAATTTCAGCGAGATAGCTCAAGTAAAAAGGGGTGCTCAATCGAGTGTTGTTTTGTATTTTTGGTGTAAAATGCTTAATTTTAACTTTTTGCTACAGGCCAGTTTCGTGTGTTAAAACTATTAAATAAATATGAAAATAAACTAATGAAAAGTTTTATAGACAAATTTGAACATTATTTGATACTAATTTAGTAGACTGTGAAGTGAATCAGTGTAGTAAAATGTGTTCATATACTCGAAAAAAAATACGAATATTTTCTACTTGGGGTTCGAGATATTGAGTCATTGATGAAGCTTAGCCAACATCCTACTCTTCGGCAAGTTTTACTCCGTTATCACTACATGATAATGATTCCAAAAATGTGAAAGATTCCGCGCATGTACTTATTCAAGAACTTCTAAAAGTATGGAGTAAATCTATTATTCCGACCAGACAACAAAATCACTGCAATTAAAAACTGATTAAGTTTCTTAAGAACTGGCTGCTATTGAAGAAAAATAGAGGAATATATTCTGAAGCACAAAGAAAAGGAGAGTATTTGTTTAAAAAAGAACTACACAAACTTTTTGATATTGCCCATGCAAGCGCTTTGAATTTCATAAAAATTGCGGAGACAGAGCGTTTCTCATCTATCAAAGATGAGAACGTAAGATGTTTATGACCTCAATCGACAAGAAACTAGAAAAGGTCAAAGAAAGTTCTCTAAAACGGAAACAAAGACCTGAAGAATTGAAAGAAATGGCTAATATAATAATGGCGAAGGTACAAATGACCTGTAAAAGTTCACTAACCCCAAAAAACTTCGTAATTCAGTAACGTCTTTAGATTGCGATACTTTACTAATAGCGATAGTTTTGTCTTTCAATGGTTTAATTCCTTCTTTTGAAACTTCAAACCCTAGAAAAGTTACTGATGACGCCTTTAATACACTTGTGAATATTTACACTAAATCCACAATCTTTTAATCTATTTAACACTGCTGTTAAATTCTCATTATGTTCTTCTTCCGAATCTCCTGTTACCACAATATCATCTAAAAATACAGCTGTTTTTTTCAAACCTTGCAAGCACGAAGCTATCGTTTTACAAAAAATAGCCGGTGCGCTATTAATTCCAAACACTAATCTCGTGAATTTAAACAATCCCTAATGAGTAGATATAGTTGTGAAATCTTGACTTTCCTCATCTAGTTCTAATTGTAGGTACGCTTGCCTCAAGTCAATCTTGGAAAAAATTATTCCACCCGCCATTTGAGAAAACAACCATTCTATCCGTGGCATCGGATATTTATCTACCACTAGCTGTGGATTTATTGTTGCCTTATAATCACCGCAAATCCTTATTTCCCCATTACTTTTTACTATGGGAACGATTGGTGACGCAAACTTACTATAGTTTACCGGAACTAAAATACCTTCCGATTGTAAACGGCCCAATTCCAATTCAACCTTTGCTTTTAAAGCAAACGGTATATTTCTCGGATTGCAGAATTTCGGTTCCGCATTCTCTTTTAATTTCGAATGTACTCTATATTTATTGAATCTACCCAGTTTCTCCGAAAAAACCTCCGGGAATTTTTGAATTAATTTATCTACTACACTAGTATTATTTTCAACCATATTGTGAGAAAAATTTTTACTTCCCTCCTGGGATAAGATTGTAACCCCGTAAATCCAATATTAAACTTTTTAATGAAATCACGCCCTAGAACAGTAGTTGTTCCACTTTTTACTACGCAAAATTCTAACATTTCCCTATAACCGTTAAAATCAACTGTTAATAAGATACAACCCAATAAATTCAACTTACAGTTAGCGTAACCCGTTAAGGTTAAATCCTTTGATTTTAAATCCAAATGTTTGAAATGTTTAACATAATCTTTGTCTGTTAAAATCGAGACTGCAGCTCCTGTGTCTAATAACCCGTTTAGTTCCACATTATTCAATAAAACTTTGCACAATATTGGTTCACAATATACTGAGTTTATCCGAAACATTTTTTTATGTTCCTGCATATTGACTACACTGAAGAAATTTTATTATTATTTAAACCGCGACATATCTTCTAACTTGAGTGCAGCTTCAGTAGCACTTCTAGTAATGCTAGCATATTAGAGGATAAGTCCAAAGATGAGTTTGTAGTGTGTTGAGCTGTCTACAAGTGACATATTTACACAATACGTTACCAGTGCGCTTGATCGTAACAAGATTTAAACTAATCAAGAGAGAAGAAAACAAATTGTTCGACTTGTTAGTTGTCATCCATCTACATCTACACCAAAGTTTGAATCGAAGCGTCTTTGGCAGCAGATGCACCAGTAAATGACTTAATACTTTGGAATAGCTTAAAATTGTAAGAATCCATTGATTCCGAAATAAGTATAGCAGGTAGGGGTGTCTTAGAGCGTCACTTATGGTATTTGTCAGATGAACTAGTCGCATTTACCTTGTTTTCTGAGAAGCTGTCTGATGCTGAGAAACAGGCCATTGTTCAAAAAATAAATTCTGATGGCGGTAATCGTTCAGTACGAGGTGATTCTGCTAAGCTTGCCTCAGAGGTTACATTAGAAGCTTTTTCAACGCAAAGAACGTTGAAAACGCTCTTTCTTGATATCAAAGACTCTTTCTTGCAATTACCTCCTGAGACTTGGAAAAACAATGTTGATTACCTTCAAGGCAAAAGCTGAGTCAAAAATTTGCGTGTTGTTAATGATACAGCGGAGAGAGGTGTTAAACTATTTGAAAATTACAATACGATACTCACTAAGAATGAGGAAGAAAAGCAATTTTTACTTCACATCGTTGAACAAAACAGAAAAAATCGTTTCTACTGAAACATTCAAAAAGGAGTTAACAAACATAGTTTTGAAAGATTGCGACTAATATTATGTTAATTATTGCTCTGTTACCAAATTTTGTTGAAATTTAAATACGTTTTATACTTATTTGACTAAAGTACTTGTAATATTAATAAACCTTAAATTACGTGTTTTACTTAAAATCCAGAACTTTTGTCAGAAACTTCTAATTCGATGAGCACCCCCTTGTATATAAGATAGGGGGCTGAAATTTTTTACACATAATAGGAATAGTAGGTGTAACAAATAAAATGGGTGACTACATCTATATTTGAAAAAAAAATTACTATATAGGCCTGGACCACCTTAATGTACACCTTCTGTATCTGAGGGAATATTTTTATGTTCCGATGGCACAAATCAGGCAATTTGATTTCTCAGCTGTTTCTGCAGTGTTTACGTCTGATCTTATAATTATATGTGGTGTAGCCAGAGTAATTTTTTACAAAAACTAATACGTGGGATGTGGTTTGTCCGGGTCTTGGTGGCGGATGCGTCTCCCACCAGCAGGCAGGCCGGATCGAGAGAGAGTGGTTGAGGAAGGTTCTCTCGGAACATCATCTTGAACCGCAGTGGGAGGAATGGATTCATACGTCCGTCACTCCTGGACACCCTGCTCTCCAGAATCCTACCCACTCCTCATACCCTTTTCCTTCCCAGAATTTTCTCTTCTTCCTGTCCCAAAAAGCCCCTTCATCAATATCCCCAGAGATGGCATAGGCCCTGAGGGGTATTATTTATTTTCCTCAGGGCCCCCTGTGTATTTTATTTGTATATTATTTGACTTTTATATCCAATAATTAATCACTAAATAATATCAATATTATAACAATATTTGGTAATTGTTCGGAACAAACGTCAACGGTTAATACACATTTTTTTTGATAAAACTTTTAGATTCTTCTTAATTATCATAAAATACAACTATTTGCATTTGGGGGGTTGAAAATGTTACATTTTTAATTTTATTTACGTAAATTGAAAATTTGCTTTCACACTGTCAAATCACTCTGTTTGCAATATTATTGTTATTTTAATATGTTGGTATTACTAATATTTCACATTGCAGTGGCTGTATAAAATAACGAGTGGCTAGAAAATTAGTTATACCACGAATGTTGAATTAGTTCAGCACTAATTTGGTTAGAAACTTTGCTTGGAATACAAACTAGATAAATCCTGGGATGTTTTTTTAAAGAATTGATGTTTAACGATTTTTTCGTCAATAAACGTAAGAGGTTAGGTTGGGTTAGTAGGTTACGTTGGGTTAGTAGGTTAGGTTAGGTTAGGTTTTTTTTTTTTTTTTTTTCCTTGAGTGTTCTGTTATTTACCTTGTTTATTATTTATCAAGGTTCATTTAAACTATTTGATTTTACAATTTGAGCTATTGATTTTACTTTTTCATGCATGTTGGGATAGGCGATGGGTCATGCAAATATGGGATGTGGAGAGGGGTTAGTGGGTAAATAGGTTAGTATGTCAGGTTAGGTTAGGTTAGGTTGGGCTAGGTTAAGTAAGGTTAGGTTAGTAGGTTAGGTTAGGTTAGGTTGGGCTAGGTTAGGTTAGGTTAGGTTAGTAGGTTAGGTTAGGTTTTATGCGTTACAAGGGTAGATTTAGGGACGGTATTTTTGTGTACTGTGGAGATTCCATCAAAGTACATACTTAGAAGCAAAAACTGTATTTTTTAAACATTTAATTTTTCTATTGTTTTGACACTTTTATAAACCTTCCAATACATACTTGAACTTATAGAAATAAACTTGAAGTATGATACTTCAAGTTTATTTCAAACAGTAATTGTTGATTTTTGCCCGTCCGCCCCTTGTGCCCGCCCAGAAAAAAATCCTAACAGTAATTGTTGATTTTTTTGCGCGTCCGCCCCTTGTGCCCCCCCCCTAGAAAATAATCCTAATAGTAATTGTTGATTTTTTTGCCCATCCGCCCATTGTGTCCCCCCCCCCCCAGAAAAAAATCCTGGATCCGCCCTTGATGCGTTAAAAAAAGATTTTTATTTAAGTTATTTTCATTCAAATTCTATCACCTTTACATAAAGTAGGTACTATTTAATATTAAAAAAGTGAAAATCAATGGTTTCTAGCCGTAGGTTTTTTTTCTGTTTGTATCAGTAATACTAACATAATAAAATGACAATAATCATTACAAATTGCATATGGTGAAGCGTTGTGTTATACGAAAGCAAATTTTCAATTTACGTAACTAAAATTAAAAATGTAACATTTTCAACTTCCCCGAATGCAAATAGTTGTCTTTTATGGTAATTAAGAAGAATCTAAAGGTTTTATAAAAAAAGTCCGTATTAACCGTTGACGTTTGTTCCGAATATTTACCCAATATTTACATCAAAACAACATTATTTGCAATGAAAACTAGTAATAGTTCAACTACGGTAAAAAACCAGACAGGAATCTATGCAGTGAGCAATTTGCCGCTAAACGCGACACACCGACAACAACCGTTGGCTCCTGCGGTTCCCCGCGCACCAATTTTTTTCCGCAGGTCTTAACAGGTTGGGAAACGCTGCTCTTTATCATATTGTTGTGTCATAGTTATTTTACAAAAAAATGATAAAACTTCCATTTAAAGTAGAAACCTAATATATCAAACTATTTGATAATACGTCCGGAAGGTGAATCGTATCACGAATTATAGTATTTACACAGCAGAACTTGTTTATAAACAACCTGCTTTTATAAATTAAATAATAAAATTATTGAATTCATTAAAGAAAAAAATGTAGCTACTACAAATTAAACGAGTTCGGGAAAATCCGCCTGTCCGACAATTTAAGCATATTCAGATTAAGAGTTATGTAGTCCAACAAAATTCCATTATAAAATTTTAAAGTAAGAAATAGCGTAAGTACTTATTTAGTACTAGCTGACCCGGCCACGCTTTGCTGTGGCTAATAAAACACTTTGTAAAATCCAACCTTTATAACCACCGCCGTCTTTGAGTTTATCGCGAAGAGACAGACAGATGCCGCGGAGGACTTTAATTTATAATACGTAGAGATGGTGTGAAAGATAAAGATAATAATAATAATGAGAAAGAAATGCTTGGGGTAACTAACGTATTTAAGTTAATAAGGATTAATACTGTATCCGTCTAAATAACTTTCCAATTATCCCATTGTACGTGCCCATTTTTTTAGAAGATAGAATGGGTATAGTAAGCTATCCGTAAAAGATTGATGTATGCCATCGCGGACTTTTGTAGATCTATAAAAGAGGAATTATTATTATTATTATTTTTTTATTTTTTTTTAATTGTACAACAGATTTTTTATCCAATTACTGTACAATTTTCTCATTTTGACAGTCTTAACACCTAGGAAGATGATTATTATACAAAAAAATCTTAAGGCTATCTAAAGAAGAGTTATATATATCTAGTGTTTCCGATATTTCGTTCAACAGCACCATTCCTCTTGTCATGCTATGTTGTGCTAGAACATCTGTTCTGCCGTATGGTATTTTGAACAAGTCGTGTCGACGACTACGGCTGAAATTTTCAGGCACGTATAAGCCATAACATTCCAAGAGGAATGGGCTGTCAATACGATTATGGATTAAGTTAAAACTAAGAATTGCAAGATTTGCATAACGTCTAGTTTCCAAGCTAAATCTATCTGTTGCCTCAAGTAATTCCATATGGTGCATGAATCTCGGGTACGTTCCATTCATCCGCATATAGACATACCTAAGGAACTTTTTCTGAATTTGTTCTAGCGTATTAATATATTTAGCTTGGTGCGGAGTCCACACACCACTAGCATACTCCAGCTTACTTCTTATGACTCCATCGAACATGGCTATCATTGCATCTGGGTCATCAAATTGCTTACATATTCTGATGATGAAACCCAGGAGTTTGAAGCACGCTGGAGTGAGCCGTGATATATGATCCGAGAATGTCAGTTTGGGATCAAAGACGATACCGAGATCTTTAAAGCTATTGACTCGGCATAATGTTTTCCCTTTAATGTTGTATTAAAAAACTATGGGCTTCTGGAGCGGGTATATGTTATAGTTACACATTTTTTTATATTGAATTCTAATTTGTTTTTTACTGACCATTCTGCAATAGCATCAAGGTCAGATTGCATTTTTAAGCAGTCATAGTAACAGATTATTTCCATCAAAAGTTTGAGGTCATCTGCAAATAGAAGACATTTGCAATATTTTACACAAACCTGGATGTCATCTATAAGTATAAGGAACAGCAAAGGACCAAGGTTTGAACCTTGGGGAATACCTGATAACGCCGGGAATTGTTTAGATTCATGTCCATTTATTATTACATATTGACTTCTGGCTTTTAAATAGGACGCGAAGAATATAAGTGTTTGTTGATCGAAACCAAGTTTGTACATTTTAAGTAATAAAATATCATGATCAACTCGATCAAAAGCCTTGGCAAAATCCGTATACACTACATCTGTTTGGTGTCTCGAGTCCAGTCCGACGGCCACCAATCGCGAAAATGTTAACAAATTTGAAACCGTGGATTTTCTTGGCATGAAACCGTGTTGGTTTTCTCCTAGAAATGGCATAATTTGGTGATGTAATTTCTTGTAAATAATCATTTCAAATATTTTTGGTATGGTTGACAGTACAGCTACTGGTCTGTAATTTCTTATATCAGACTTGTCTCCAGCCTTGAAAATTGGGCTTACACGCGTGAGTTTCCAAGAATGAGGGAAACAACCAGTCGATATGCTAAGATTAAATATATAGCTCAGCGGTTGACAAATGGTTTTTGACATAAGAGCAATTATATTAGGGGGTATTCCGTCTGGGCCTGCAGCCTTGTCGAGCTTTAAAGTTCGAGTACAGGAGTCTACTTCCTCTGGACAGGTTAGCTCAAGACCGATTTTGCCAATATTCCAGGGCCTCTCGGTTCGAGTAAAGTCTAGATTTAGTTGAGGAGCTATCTGGCTGTACACTGATTTGAAATAATCGGCAAATTTTTGGCTTACTATTTCGGGATCGGAAAAAGTTTCCGTTCTATCACTCAAGTTAATTTGGGTATGTGGATTTGCTTTTTGGGATTTAATAAAATCCCAAAAACATTTGACATCATCTTTGATCCCATACTGAACTTTTTCTAAATACTGACGCTTTGCAATTGTTATATCTTTTTTAAGCTCGGATCGCATCGCAGAGAATAACAAGTAATCAGATTGATTCTTGTGCAGTTTATATCTTCTGCGGTGCGATTCTTTGCTTTTTAATTTATCTATAATTGTTTTAGAGAACCACGCCGGATAATTTACATTTTTACATAATGTTTTCCTAATGGGAACACATATTTCAAAAATACTGAATAATACATTGTTTAAGTACGCAACTGCGTCATTTGCTTCCGATATAGTATGTAGGTAGTTCCAATCAAATTCTGAGAGTATGTCGCATATTAACTGCATATCTGCTCGCTTGAACTGGAACTGATGGTTGGAGGTTGATACTAGTGGCGGGCGAGTAGCGCTGTTCCGCAGCTGACGCCGGTTACATTTTGTCCTGGTTAATTTGGTATGAACAGCTAAGGTCGGATGAAATTTATCTTCGTTGACCAAGGGTTCATCACATCGACTTACGTCGCAACTAGTCGTGTTACTTAGTACTAGATCAAGTATATTGTCAAAATGATTTTTAATTTCATTTTTTTGTTTGAGGTTATTGGAGTTCAAGAAATATAGGTGCTCTAACATAACCTCTTCGGGTTTGTTATTTAAATTGAAATCCCCAATTATAAGGACGTTTCGGTCTTTTAAAATTCTTGATTGACATTCCTGATCAATATAATCGTAGAAAGTTGTCCGATTCTCTGAGTCATTGGTGCAATAAAAGTATACAACACAAATATAGGCGGTAAATTAATTTAAATTATTTTGTTACATCTCAAAGGGATTAGGCAGTGTTTTTGATGAAAGCTACCAGGCGGCTTGACTTTTTCCGACACTTCTAACAATTATCGATATGTTTCAACCAATTTACATAAATCCTAGACAAATTACATACCTAAACCTTCCTCACGAAACACTCTATCTATTGGTGAAAACCGCTTGCGAAATGCAAAATCCGTTCAGTAGTTTTCGAGTTTATCGCGAACAGACAGACAGACAGACGACGCGGGGGACTTTAAATTATAATATGTAGAGATTTTTTATAGAATACGTATGACTATATTATAATGCGAGTTCGTCAAGTGGAGTTTATCAAAGACAGAATATAACAGTTTAATATGGGTAATATTGTTTAAATTTATAGATAACATTTAGCTAGTAAGCTCTTGTTGAAGATTTCCGTGACGCGGTTAACAAATTTAATGAAAGATTTGATCGAAAAGTCTAGTTGATCGACCTTTAATTAACCCTCGACCCGTCGCGTGGGGTCGTTAAAAGCCCAGGTTTTACAGAAATGCTAATTATGTTCATTTTAAATGTTCCCACTGATTTCTTACTTTAGGTAGCTTCCTAAAAGGGACTATACTTGACGCAAGCGCCGAGAAAATTAAGTTTGCGCATGTGCGATGTGAGATACAGACTTGTGTTTCGGCGTGAGGCTAAAAAAATCAACAAAGTACCATGAAAAATCAAGTTTATATGTTTTTTTTTATTGTATTTTGTTGATTTTTTTGTTGTAATAATAATAAGTCTATATCAACCTCAAATAGTTATGAGTTTGATGGAAATTGGTTAGATTTTTTTAAAAGTTTTCTATTAAAAAATATGATTCAAAATTTTAAAAAAATGTTCCTTGTGATTTTTAAGCTCTTGCATTGAAAATAAATAACTTATTTTTAACATTTCTTTTTATTTCAAAGCAATCATTATCACCTGACTGTAATCAGTTAAAATAACATATAAAATGTATGCTACAACAACAATTTAATCAAATTTATTTTTGGGGTCCTAAGCGACCCCACGCGACACCTCGCGTTACAAAAAAGGCGCGACGGGCGGAGGGTTAAAGCCTGTACCTCATAATGCATATGAGAGGTAAAAATAATATTGTCAAGGAAATTTGATACTTACCCGCCGTTTGGCGAATTCTTTCAGAGAGCTCAAAATTTTCCTTTTTAATCTCGAGATCTACTTCATTATAAGAAATTTCACTTGGTTTGGTGGTGACTCCCTCTAGATTTGAAGGCCCCGTTGAACTCATTTCACCTGCCAAGAGAAAATACTTATTATAAAATGGAACCAACCAACGGGGCGAAACAGTTGCAATAACCCATCGAAAATTTTCCATTGCATTTCCTACATAATAGCTTAATAGGGAATATCTCAAATATAAATGAAAACATAAAATTGAAGAAGAAGACAATAAAAAAATAGGCAGATAAAATAATAGAACTAAAGAAAACTGCCTATACAACCCGCTAACACGGACGAGATAATACAATACTTAGGAATTTACGTTGACAACTGGTTTAGGTGAACAGAACAAATAAATAAAACAGCGGGTAAAGTCAGAAAACTTATATGTTTTTTAAGAACAGACGAAACATAATGCAAGTGAAGACTTTAAAAACTATATACTACGCGTTAAGCCAATCAATTATCACCCACGGTATGCTCGGTTGGGGTGGTGATGCCAACACTAATATGGACCCTCTCAACGAAGCGCAAAAGGCCTCAATTAATGTTATTACAAAAAAACCTTGATTCTCGACAATACAGTTATTTAAAGACTTTGCTGTATTGAACATACAGCAATTGTACATTAAAATTATATCTATACATTACCAAAAAAACAAACTAAACCATCATATTGCACAACACAATTACGACACAAGACATAGACATCAATACATGACTCCGAAGACAAATACTACCTATGGACAAACACATTATCATAATCTGCTCCAATTTTTTTTTAATTAAATTGAAAAAGATGTTAAAGATATCGACATGACAAAAAACGCAAATCTAAAACACAAAATTCATACGTGGATAATCAACAAAGGCATTGCATACTGCGGGCTGATGACTTGAACAATACAAGAACACACTCAACGCCTGTATTTTTTCTCTTTTCTTGTCAATTATTTTTATGTCTCTCTTTTGTTTCTTTCATATTGTTCGTATTTTTCTTATCTCTTTTCTTTTTCATTTCTTTTTATTTTTCTTTTATTCTATTTATCTATTTAAATTAAAATATTTTATCAAACTTTTCAAGATACGTTTTTAGATTTTCACGGCCAAAAGTATTTTCGTTATTATTTTTTGGGGTGTTATGCCGTGTTGCGCTACATCCTTCTTTAGGCAACGTTTCGTTCAACACTGCAACGCTGTCCGAAACGTTGGCTAAAGAAGGAGGCGGCGCGACACGGCATAACACCCCAAAAACAAATAACGAAAAAAAGGCTTTTTCAAGTTCAGAATTACAAAGTATCTACCGACACCTTATTCCCAGACATAATGTCGCCCAACAGAGGGGTGATATTCCCTCATCTCCACACCGCACAGGAAGTGGGGTTTTGTGAAGTTTGAGGGTTTTGTCAGGTAGGTATCTTATAAAAATTAATATAGGTAACATAACATAATGAAATACCACTATATTGGAATATTTGCGGCACGTTCAAGAGTGGAATTAGTATCACCCTGCCGGATTCAGATTTTAAGCGTTGCTTGAAATGGCTTTAGCCGTGTTTGGTATCTAGATAGATAGAAACCAGGCACTTCCTAAACTTCCTCTCCCTCATCCCCTTCCTTTCTCCACCACCTACCGCCTCACAACATACCCCAATTGGCTGTCATAGTCTCACTAGCTCCAGGCGGGAGTAGTTGGGATTCTTCTGCAGTATTCACATAATAATATTTAATTTGCGTTTTTGTTAATTTGAATTATTTATTACGTATGTATATTTATATATCGGAGGCGCTGCTGAAAACCAGATGAATTCCGGGTTAAGAATCTACAGCAGAGCAGACACCTTTTTGTTAATATAGTCAAGTCAACTATTATTATATGTGTAACAAGTTAATGATAGACAAATATTTATTTCAATTTGGGAGGCGGAGACAATGGATGCCGCCGCTCCGGGAACCATTTATTGGATAATCAACACTCCTGCCATAAGTAATACATTTTGTGACTTAGCAGAAGTGCCATGGTTCATTGGGTGAGGTTTGAATCTTTGAGGACTGATGCGTTTTCCCACCTATTGCATGGTAGGCCAGATCCAAAGGGACTGGTTGAGGGAGTCTTTTTGACCTCTTCAGCAGGACTCTCTTGACCCATCGCCTTCAACCGCAGTGGGAAGGATGGATTCATACGTCCATCACTCCTGGACACTTTGACCCCAGATTCCTACCCAATCGATATAACCGGAATTCCTTCCCAGAACTTTCCCTCCTTGACCCCCCCACACAGCATCCCTAAAAATGACACAGGCCCTGAGAGATTTTTCCCTCAAGGCCTCCCATGTGGAGCTAATTATATTTGTATAATCTCCTCTCCTTAAATACTGAAAAACTAAAATTTATCCCATTCTCTATCAACAAATTTAAATCAAAACCAGAATTAAAAATTGTAATACTCCAAAATAAATGTAGTGGAACTAATTGTAATCAAGCATGTTCTACAGTCAATCCAACTTCCAAAATTAAATATCTTGTTGTATCAACATTTTAAATGGAAAACACATAAGTACTCGTATTTGTGAAATAAGTAGTCAAAAGAATTAGGAAATGTATTTATATATTTATAAGTCTAGAAAACCTAAAAAGAGTGTACTATGCAAATGAAATTGTTTAATCTAAATTATAATACGATATTATAGGCTGGGGAGGAACACATATGATGTCATTTTAAATCCTCTCAAAATAGTTCAAAGATTGATAATGGTTACCTGAAAAAACCATCTCCCAAATTTTATACCAAGCACATTCAAAATACCTATCTCTATCTAGGTTTAAATTATTTCAAAAGCCTTCTGTTAAATGTAAGAATTATTGAAAATAATCATGAATTTCAGCTTACCTGAATTGAAAAATTTCATGAAACTTACTGTAAGAGTTTCATATCTATTATTGATAAATCTCGAGTTTTTCTTACTTATCTTTTTATAATTATTTGCAATATGTTATTTTTACTTACTTACATGATTTCATACAATTGAGCATGAATTCCGTCACCAAACACAAGAGCTTTGTCGCTTTATGGTGAGGAAAGGCTATTTTTGTATTCCTTTATAACACTGTATAACATATCAAAAATGAATACTTTTTGAAAAAAAAAAATATACAAATATTAAATAAAAAATATATATTTTAACCTAGAACGGGAGACCTTCCTAGTTGGACAGTCATAGCTTCCTTATACAGTTAATGTATTTTTATAACAAACTAGCTGGTTCCCGGCGTGTGTTGCTATGCCAATTAATAAAGAAATTGTTTCTCCCTGGGTGTTTTCCCGTTCGTCACATTCCCCTTCCGCCTCTCCTTCCTCTTCCGCGTCACCTTTCCCTCTCACGATCCCACTCCGCCTCCTCCACTCCATTCCCTCCCCTTTCCCGTCCCGCGATCACCCCACTCGAGTTCCCCTCCCCCCTCCCGCATTCCATACATTCAGTCCTGGTACATTCGGTTTTCAAACAGCTCGCGGGCACCTATTGCAATTTTTTAATACAAATTTCATAATGCTATAGGGAAAAAAATCGGTTTAGGGGCGGCGTTCCTAGATATTTTTAAAAAATTTTTTTTAATACTAATTATGGGCCGGAAAATCCGAATCTGAAAGAATTAGGCGTCGGCAAGCAATATTAACTGAATTACACGACTTTAAAATTTTCTATAAACACAAAGGAAAAGAAGCCATTTTACATGCATTGACACAACAAATCATAGAAAAACAAAAAAGATGTTACACCACATAAAATTAAGTGTTGCCATTGAGCAAAAATATCAATAACGTAAAACTTTCCGACACGATACTTCCTCACATGATAATTCATCACATAAAACACATTAACCTGATCAATTATGACTATCTCTAATATATTAGGCTACGCTAGGTTTGTGTAACATGGTTTGTGCCCCTTTATACCGTCTGCTCGCGTCAAGGCAAGAAAATATATAAAATAAGATAATCCAAATATCTGTGTATCCCTTGCTTATATATTTAATCTCTGCATCATGTCATCCACGTTTCCACAGTGTTGGAAATTAACGAGGGTCAGCCCTATTCACAAAACCGATGAAAAGACCAGTTGCAGTACTGTCAACAATTCCAAAATTTTTTGAAATGATTATCTGTGATAAAATCAGTCCGCAAATCGCGCCTTTCTTACGAGAAAATCAACATGGCTTCTTACCGAGGAAATCAACGGTAACCAACTTACTCTCTTTTTCTCGACGGATAGCAAAAGGCCTAGACTGTAGGCATCAGACGGACGTAATCTACACGGATTTCGCAAAGGCATTTGACCGAGTAGATCACGACGTTCTATTAAGAAAGATGCACAAAATAGGTTTTAATCAACCCTTACTGATATTTTTTGCGTCATATTTAAAAGATAGAAGCCAGTATGTAAATGTAAATGGATACGACTCCCATGAGTTCGTAGCTTTGTCAGGAATCCCTCAAGGATCGAATATAGGTCCCATGTTATTCCTTATTCTAATAGATGACATTCAGGACTGCATACATCATAGCTCATGTCTCCTATTCGCGGATGACATGAAACTGATTATGGAAATCGAATCAGATGACGATTATTCCAAACTGCAGGCAGACCTCGATTCAATCATGAAATGGTCGTTAGAAAATAAACTTAATTTCAATATAAAAAAATGCGTCGTTATGACTTATAGTCGTTCACAAAATCATTTATTATACCCGTATAGAATGAATGGAGAAGTACTAACACGCGTAAATATCATCAAGGATCTTGGGGTAACCTTTGATCCCAGGCTAACATTTTCAAATCATATAGTGCAGCTTACTTCGGCTTGCTCCAAAATGCTTGGTTTTGTAATTAGAACTTGCAAACAATTCAGTAACATAGAAGCAATGACCGCCATGTTCAACGGAGTGGTCAGAAGCATGCTGGAGTACGCTAGTACTGTCTGGATACCATATCAACTTAAATACATAAATATGATTGAACAAATTCAAAAAAAATTCCTAAGGTATGTTTAGATGCGATCTTACGGAATATATCCGAAATTCATGCATCACGTGGAACTGCTAAAGGAGACAAATTATCAAAGCCTGGAGACCAGGCGTAATGCCGGACTCATGGTATTCGAATTAAAGTTAATAAAAAACCTTATTGATTGTCCATATCTCCTGTCATGCTGTGGCTTATTCGCTCCTGACAAATACTGTCGAACCCGTAGCCACGCCCTATTCTACATACCGCAGGGTCGGACAGATGTCATGGCTCAACACAGCATGACAAGAGGTATGGCATTGCTTAATGCCCTACCAGCGGAAATAGATGTATTTGATATCACCATACCATGTTTTAAAAAAACTATATACATGTATTGTTAGTTGTTAGAAAATTGTACCGTAATTGGACTCACCTGTCTGTCGTACAAAAAAAAAATCCCAGTTTTCAAATAGTTTAGCGGCTACGCTAGGTTTGTGTAACATGGTGTGTGCCCCTTTATACCGCCTGCTCGCGTCAAGGCAAGAAAACATCCCAGTTTTCAAGTACTTTAGCGCCTACGCTAGGTTTGTGTTACATGGTTTGTGATAGAAAAGAAAGTGCCCCCTTCGTAGCGCCTACTCGCGTCACGGCAAAAAAACATCCCAGTTTTCAAGCAGTTCAGCGGCTACGCTAGGTTTGTGTAACATGGTTTGTGATGGAAAAGAAAGTGCCCCCTTCGTAGCGCCTACTCGCGTCACGGCAAAAAAACATCCCTGTTTTCAAGTAGTTTAGCGGCTACGCTAGGTTTGTGTAACATGGTTTGTGATGGAAAAGAAAGTGCCCCCTTCGTAGCACCTACTCGCGTCACGGCAAAAAAACATCCCAGTTTTCAAATAGTTTAGCGGCTACGCAAGGTTTATGTAACATGGTTTGTGATACAAAAGTGAGTAAAATTTATAAAAAATAATTACTTAAATTAGTTATTGATATTATTGCTTAATGGCAACACTTAATTTTATGTGGTGTAACATCTTTCTTGTTTTTCTATGACTTGTAATGTCAATAATGGCTTCTTTTCCTTTGTGTTTATAGAAAATTTTAAAGTCGTGTAATTCAGTTAATATTGCTTGCCGACACCTAATTCTTTCAGATTCGGATTTTCCAGCCCATAGTTAGTATAAAAATAACTAGTTTTATTATCTAGGAACGCCGCCCCTAAACCGAACTTTAGCCAAAATAAACCCAGTATATAGGAACAACATGTAGGTACACATGTATGTACCTACCTATAACATTTAGAGTCAAACAAAAACCTATATTTTAAATTCATATTTCTTGATTGCGTTTAGCGCCCGTAAAACATTTATCTACCAAAAAAGAAAAAGGAAATATGTACCTGAATCGTATTCGGAATTGGATTCCGGACATTCTTTTTTGACAAAAGGATATTCTATATCGATTTCCGTTAATGTCACAGAAACACCCTCTTCAGCACTTGTGCCGGGTTCTAACTTGATGGTGGTGGAATCCATGTTTTTGCACGAGGATCTGGTAGTTCTGTTTTAAATACACTTTATAACGAGGTTGAAAGATTGAGAGAAGGACTGATTGCTCTCGTTCAATGTGCACAAATCGACTAAACGAGTAAAGCCAAAATAACATAACCAACAAGGAAAGTGACAGCAAGGACGCGGGGATTTATCCATAGATATTACGGAATAAAGAAAAAATATTGTTTTTTATGATGAAATCTAAGTGTTGCCATTTTAAATCATCTACCGGCGAATAACTTCAAGTTACGTAGGAACTGTCAAGATTCAATAGCCAATGACCTTTACGATTACTTTCTTAAATTTTTCATTGTCCATGGAAATGTCATTTTTAAACGTCATCAGTTTTGGTATATTTATGAACGTCATCCTGCTTCTTGCGTCGCGGTCTGTTTTCGGTCGGTTTTCTAAGTAATATTGTAATAACTGATCTATATTTATACAGTTTTGGGTCATTTCAATAACCATCACGTATTTTTCCCGAAATCATTCAAATTCTTGCACTTGTACGTTTCTTCAACCCGCTGGAATTGGTCGCCGCACTTCGCCTTCTACGTAAGTAGTTTATGTAATATTTATTATGACCCAAACCCTTAATTGCGACGTGTATTCTAAGAATATGTCACATTTTCCAACATTCCATGGGTTTTACGTTTACGGTCACGAAAATAACTTAATTAAGATTTTGATCCGATTAAATATATTTTCTGCCGGTCTTTTTTGCGACCCCAATATTGGATTTAGTCCTTAACCGAGCAATCTCTCTTCTTTCGTTTAATTGGTGAGATATTTTGTATTTCATTCCTCATTGCAATCCCTTTTGCCGCGTGGTTTATTGCAAACATTGTTCCCCTTTTAAACGTAAATAACAAAGCCAAGTTATACTGTTTGGTCTATTATAATGCTTTTGATTTTATATTTAATCAATTACCTTACTCATATTTGCGTAATAAATAAATTATGAATAGGGCAATTGTATTTATTTTACAATTATATTGAGAATGGACGGGAAAACGATTTTTCGAGAGTATTTTTTTTTACTGATAAATATGCTCTACACCTCCATATTCATTGAATATCTATAATGCTGAAAGATAAAAAACAGCCTGTAATACTTACTATGGCCTGTGGGGTGGTCCAGATCGCCTCCGAGGCATTGAATATATCGTTCCAAATTATTTTTCTTCTTGCGTCCGGTGAGGGGTCAGAGGGGGGCATCTAGGTCTGTGAGCCAGTCTGAGGCCTCAGGTAATGAAGTCCACAGGGCAATCCCTGTGGACTTCATCAATCCCGCCGGTTTCGGTGGTCTGCACCGCACCGCATTCCACACAGCCGAATCTGTAAGGCCCCATCTATACATCATATGGGCACAACGGCTATTGAGCACCTTATCCTGTTGATGGCGGACCAGAGTTTGCGAAGCGTTGAGAACCCGGACCGTATCTCAGTCGGGTCTTGTACGAGATGGGCATTTTTTACATTGGCCGATTGCCACTCAAGCTTCCACCTATCTTCTGGGGTGAGAGGTGATCGGAGGAGTCTTTCTCCTATTGTCCAGAAGACTTTTCGGGACTTCAGGGACTTCAAGGGACATGCTGGGTGAGAGACTATATAATAGTGCAAAGGTATTGCGCTTTTTTGCAACGCCTTCTTATATATTCCCTCAGTGTTGCAATCTCTTGCCTGATACTTGGCGGGGTTATGTTTGCAAGTACGGAGAGCCAAGGGTAATGAGTAGATTTTAAAGTTTTGCTGATGATTCGCATTGTGGCCTAAGCTCGCATTAAGCTGAACGTCGACCATGGAAGTGTGGGTGCATCTAGCCCATACAAAAGCACAGTATTCAGCTGCTGAGAAAACCAGGGCAATGGATGCCGTTCTGAGCGTGTTGTCGTCACATCCTTTTCCTAGTTTTTGCCCACTGTTTCCATGTATTGCCGGTAGTTCAGGCTCCTGTCCAAAGTTACTCCAAGATAGCTAGGATGGAGGTCGTGGTAAATATTTTTTCAATCAAACTGAACACAAAGTTTTGCGTTTGCCTGTAAATTTCTAATATGGAATGCTGTCACACCGTTCGTTCCAACTGAATAGCTTAAGGCTCTTTTATAACCACTCGTAATTACATTTATGGATTTGCGAATGAATGTTCTGTTGCAGGTCGAACATCTTTTGATCTGCGACCAATCGCGATCATTATATTAAACCGGGAGGTTATCACAAAGGGGCATGGATCTTTCCAACAAGAAGAGTATTTCCATCAAGGTGGAACCATGGTCCCAGGTAGAGAGTGAAGGTGACATGCCGTGCACAGATGTAGATTACTTCCTCCCGGATGTGAAAAAGGAATATTTGCAGTATGCGGCGAGCACCCCGACCGCCAGTAAGTTGTATTGCAAAAGTAAATAAATGTTTAATGTTTATCTCAGATGTTTGGAATTCATGTCCGTTTTGGAATGTTTTTCGCTGACGGACCTTTTATACTTGTTCACGACGTCGTTTCTTGACGTGCATCAGTTATTTTGGAATTACATACTTCAGTTAAATGTCAATCCTAGAAGACTTTCAAACTAATATTTCTCAAAAAATTTCTCCAAGTTAAGACCTCATCTTGATATGATGTTGGTTACATGTATCGATACATTAAAAATATTATTCCCTCGATAATAAACAACCAAAATCCGTTCTGAAGGTGCTCAGAAGTAAAATTTAAATTTTGGAGGCGGATACGGGTACTTTCGCCCCGGGAACCATTTTTGAATCAATTTATAATAATATATTTATTGAAAGAAATTTTCAACATTTATAACTAAAAAATTACTTGTTCAGTGTCAAAACTTACGATTTTTCCCTGAATGTTAATAGTTTACATTGGTTTATAAATTACATAAGTACAAAAAATTAACAAAAGTTTTTTTTTACCGTGTTGCGCTACCTCCTTCTTTCGCCAACACCCCAAAAACAAATATCGAAAATAGTTTTGGCCGTGAAAATCTAAAAACGCATTGGGTAAATTATTTATTTATATTTATTTACGCCCTAGTGGGATTTTACATGAAAATTTTACAAATTGATTACAGTCATGAAGTGTATAAAGTTAAATGCAGTTGTAGTAATTGTAATAAAATGACACATGTAATAAAGTTTTGTGCGGATTACCAAAATATTAATACGATGATTTAGTATGACTTAAGCTTGAAATAGTATGTAGAAGAAAGTATATGTCAACTCAACCACCGGTCGGCGTTGGCTGACTTGACATATACTTTTTACTGGCATCGCGTTTGGGTCCCACCAAGGGGTCCTGTGTTCGATTCCTCAGCTGGCTAAGTCCTCCTTCACGACTCGAGCAACGTTTTCCGCTTTCTATGATGGTGGTAGGAGATTTTCAAAAATTTTCAGGTTGTTCGTGACCCGGGAATGTTCGTCTGCTTTAAAAAATAATTATTATTTTGTATAAAAATAACAAATCAATTCACACTCTTCTATCTGAAAGTCTAGTTTCAGCGTGTAAGTTATTATAATGTATAAATTCGAGATATTCGTAATATTTAAAGAATAGAAATTTGTAGTTATAAACTTAGGTTTCTCTAGCATAGTCTGCATCACTAGCTAGCCTGTGTTGAGGCAGACAATATGTGTACATATTTTTTTATTTGAAGAATACTCAGTATATAGTAATGTAAGAGCACAGTGATGTTAGAGGCTGTTGCTTTGGGAGTATAAATAATCAATACATGTACAATGTGTTGTTATTCCAGGTAGCATTAAGATGGAGACTGTACCCATCAAGGCAGAACCAGGACCCCAAGAAGAAGATGAAGGGGGAACTCCTTATATTGAAATCGAGATAGACCTGCCCAAAGTTAAAAGGGAATGCTTTGAAAGAATTCCCCAGACAGCAGGTAAAGCCGATGCTTAGAACATGTTTAGAATGATCAGTTCGTTCTTTCCTATTTTTTACGTTTTAAGGAATTGACTGTGCTTACGTTCACTTCTTAACCTTTCCTAATTCGTTTTTTTCTGACTATTGACAGATCTGAAGACGCGTCCTGGGGAAAAACGATTCTCTTGTCCCCATTGTAACTACACCTGCTCTCAGAAATCACAGTTTGAACTTCATGTAAGCACCCATTCTGGAGAAAAACCTTTTTCGTGTTCTGACTGCAGCTATTCATTTTATCGAATCGGCGAATTGAAGCGACACTTGCAGATTCACACTAAAGAAAAACCATTTTTGTGTTCCGACTGCAACTATTCATGTCGACGGAAGACCGATTTGGCAAGTCACGCGCTAACTCACAGTAGACAAAAACCTTTTTCATGTTCCAACTGCAACTATTCATGTTCTCATAAAGGAAGTTTGACGAGACACATGCTGACTCATAGCGGAGAAAAATCTTTTTCATGTTCGAATTGCAAGTATTCATGTCGTCGGAAGGGAGATTTGACAAGACACACGATGACTCATAGTGGAGAAAAACCTTTTTCGTGTTCCATCTGCACTTTTTTATGTTCTCAAAAGATAACTTTGACAAACCACATGATGACTCACAGTGGAGAAAAACCTTTTTCATGTTCCAAGTGCAAATATGTATGTTCTCTGAAGGGAAGTTTGACCAGACATATGCGGACTCACAGTAGAGAAAAACCTTATTCATGTTCTTGAAAAGGAAGTTTGACGAGTCACATCATGACTCACACTGGACAAAAACCTTTTTCGTGTATGTACTGAAACTGTTCATGCACTTTAAAAAATATTTGACTATATACTCAATGACTCTCACTGGAGAAATACCTTTTTCATATTGCAACTGCTACTATTCAAGTACCCGAAAGGAATGTTTGAAAGACACAAGCTGTCTCACAGTGAATAAAAAAAGTTTTTCTTGTTTTACTTTTCTTGTGTTATTGTTCATTTTCGAAAAAGAGTGTCTAAAGCACACACGCATTCATTCACAGAATTATATTTTTAAACTTTAGAAAGGCTTTTGATACGGTAAATCACAATTTACTCAATCAGTCTCAATCATAAAAAATGAATCAAATAGTTTAAAAAAAGGTACACTTTACTTTGGGGATTTTTTGTAGTAACAGAAACAGGTATAAAAAATGGAGTACCACAGGAATCTGTGCTTGGCCCAATTATCTTTCTAATATATGTATATATTAGAAATCCCTGGTAAAATTGTATTTTACGCTAATGATACAGCAATGATAGTAAATGGAAATTCCTGGCTTGCAACTTTTTTAAACACAACAAAGTGTTTTACATTTATATATTTAAATACTGCAGCACACATATATATTTATGTACAATGAAATATTGAAGTACTAACTAATAACATGAATGTACACTCCCCTTCCATACACAAGCAAATGCTTTTAATGGAAGGGTAGTAAAAAAAAATCTGAGATGTAAAATTATCATATAAATACCTTGTAAAACATATTATTAAAAATTAACAATTATTAATTTTTTTTTTGGTTGTATGTTTATATTATGAACGTATTTTTTTTATCGTAACATATTGATATTATACTGTACTAAATTTTTGTTGTTTATATTTTTATTTCATTTATATAGGTACTTTTTATTTCCATCGTAATTTTATCTAAACTATTTTTTTTTCTCATGTTGAAGATGGAGGTACCGCCTTTATTATTTATGTAAAAGCCCCTCTGAGAACATAAAAGAAATAAATAAACAACTTAATAAATTAATGTTCTCCAAAACGAGCTTGAAAAAAAATCATTTGTCATATATTTGGTTTATAATTATGTAATTTCTACTATTTAAGGAATTCTAAAAATTATAGTGCTCCATTAAAATTAAATAGTCATAAATACATTGGGAATTCATATGTCAAATATTGGGTTATAAATCTGTAAATTCTAATTATGCAATTGTAAATAATAATAATCTTTATTCAATGAAATAACAACAATATAACTAAAAATAATTACATTCTCAATGTAGTTTACAAATAGATTACATCAATCAGTACAGAAAAATTAACAAATAGAAAGTAACGAAAGAAAGGTTACACTGGGTAGCTATTCCCGAAGCGTTCTCGCTCGCAATCTCCGTCGAAAGTACGTCCGTTAGTCGACTTGGTTATTCCTGAGCTTGGTCGAAGTAACATTCTTAGACGCCAAACGTCAAAAGTCACTCCACAACAACGAGTGGGTCTACCCAGTAGAAACACAGCAGCGAGTGGTGTGAAGTAGGCGTATCTATGCAATTAGCTGTCAAAATTTGGTATTATTGTTTTCCCGCGCGACCTTTCACACTCGCAATTTTCGCACCCGACAATTGTATTTCCAGAATACCTGATTGATCATAATCTAGATTTAGGTCTGATTGCTGGAGGATTGGCTCCACTTGAGCCTGGGGCTGTTAATAGAATTAACCTAGATTTAGTGGCTGGTAGAGCTGTTAGAAATAGGATAGTTCAAAATTCTTTCTGTATTTATACTAGTCTTTATTGTCATTTTGTTGTTGTTCACTGTATATTATTTGTCAAGTGTCTGATCGTATTATTATTAATGATATTAGACAAACAATAGTGAGACCGAGTTGAAGGTGTTGTCCAAGTACGGAGTGAATACGAAGCTCATTCAGGCAATTGCGTCTCTATATGAGGGAAGCGTTGCATGTGGCTGATGTCAGCGTGATGTGTAAGATTAAGAAAGGGACGCTCCGATGGTTTGGGCCTGTGGAGCGAATGAACGAGGAAAGGAGTGTATAAAGAATATATGATGCAAATGTGAATGGTGGAAGAAGTCGAGGACGCCCAAGAAAGACATGGCGCGACCAAGTGAATCAGATACTTGAGTCGGGCCATGTCAAGAGTCAGAATAATAGAAGAGCATGTATGAGACGTTGTCTGAATGTGAACAAGGCAAGGAATGTGTGCCAAGACCGAGTTGTTTGGCGGTCCGTCTTCTCTGCCTACCCTTGCGGAGAAACGGCGTGATATGTTAGTTAGTTAGTCAAATAATGAATGGTGAGGTGAGGCTGCGTTACAACAAACACATCAAATACAATATTTTTGTGATAATATAGTGATGTAAAATGTAAGATAACAATGATGTGATCATAAAAAATGTATTTAACATTAATATATCATGATTTTTTTTTAAATAATACAGAAACAACAGTTGTTAATATACAATGTCAATATATTTTGTAATTCAGGCTAAAAATAAAGAATTAGTACTAATGAACTAATCAAGTCTGATATTTTCTATTATGAAACTAAAATGCAGTAGCATAATATCACAATTTATATCATATAACGCAGCAAACATCACAGTTTCAGCTGTTCAATTACAACACTGCTATTGATATTGTCTACTAAATATCTTTGGTTAATTTTAAAGAAAAACATTATATTTATCTTCGATAAAACTAAAATGCAGTAGCATAATATCACAATTTTTATCATAGAATGCAGAAAACAATACGGTTTCAGATGTTCAATTACAATTGTAATTATTTCAATATATTTTGTATTACAAGCGAAAAATAAACAGTACACTGATGAAACTAATCAAGTCTGATATTTTCTAGTAAATTATTTTCTGGTGTTAATTAGTTAAACATTAAAATTATACATGATACAAATAAAACTTGCATTCATTACCCTGATATTGTATACTAACTATCTTTGGTTAATTTAAAAAAAAATACATTTTTATCTCCGAAATAAAACTAAAATGGGTAGGAGGTACCACAAGGGGAGTTGTGGCCTCCGAGAACAGCGGCACCTCAACAGTCTGACATCTGCTGCAGCCAGCAACAGACTGTGGTCCTCCAAGTGATTCAAAGTCGAAGTTGACCTCCCCATGTTGAACTTCCGTGTGGCCCGTAATCAAGACTGCTGATTGACTGTAGTATCAGCTCGTCAGTCGCGTTGAGGCTGACTGCTGGCTCTGGTGGTCCGCCTCCCATCCCGGCCGCATGCCGCCTCAAGGAGGCATGCTTTAACTTGGCCTTTGACCGTAAGTCTTGCCAAGTCTGAAAAGATTTTTGAATTATATTAATTATTTACACAAAATATTCGTGGAAAGACACTTTATAAGATCTTAAACTATTCAAAAAGCATGACAACGTCAATATCAAACAATTTTACTTGAATTTTGAAACAATCAGCTTTGAAATAACGTAGCCCCATTATCATCTTTTCAATATTGTGATTTTCAAAATATATAAATTAGGCTAAACGAAACACCATGTGAGCGGTGACCGGACAACCTCTTCAGTAAAGTGATGATAAAAAATATATTAAAAAATGGTTAAATATGTTAGGGTTTTAATGACTTCAAAGAGATGTCGAGTTGACTTGATTAGGCATGGAATCCATGTTAGATGTGAGCATGGTGTTTGTTTTATTGAATAAAAATTTGTCGTAGGCAGAGCTTCATCTGAACGAAGCATTAGGGTAACAAATAGACATTTTAAGTGGAAATGAATCAAAACAAACCTTTCTCCAATGTTTGAAATCTTTGTTGGCCCCTGCCATGGCATTCAATTTTTCGGCAATCGCCACCCATCTCCGTCTGGATTCGGCGAAGGTAAATGTTGAGGTAAATTTGCCACTCACAAGTTCCACAACCGAACTTACTAATTCAATTAGTAATTGTTTCTGAGCAATCGTGATGTAACCCGCAGCCATTTCTGTTGTTGTTTTGTTTTTAGTCTGACAGTGACAGTCACACCATAGAAATCTCAAAAACACCAAGAACATAGACAATATTCACAGGGCTGCCAATATAATCATCACTTCGATCGGTCGACGTTCAAGAATACGTAAAATTGAAGGATTCGATAAATTTTCGCTCTCTTCGAGGCGCATAACGGGGAACTTTTGATCGACCGTCAGGAATAGGGCCCCAGGAGTAGTATAGTTATACAGTATTTTTAGTTGTGCATAGCCTGCCTCACTAGGTGAACCTGTATTGAGGCAGAATTTTTGTTAATTGTTTCTCGCAATTTTATCTATGGTTTTTTTTTATAAATGTGTAAAGTAGGTTTCCATACAGCAAAAACTTTATTTTAGTTAACATTATTGTTTGCATATACCTACACAATTCATAAACTGCAAGGTTATTACTACAATAACAACTGTCAATGACTGGGCGTTTGGGTGAGGGCACCAGTATAGGCTCGATCATTAGAATGTGTCCATATTTTAACATATTTTTTAAACTCTCTCTGTGTTTGATTCAGTTTGATGTTTTCTGGGACAATGTTGAATATTTTTGTGGTAAAGTATCTAAAGCTACGTTGACCAAAGGTGGAAGAGAGTGCTGGAACTTGCAACATGTCTTTGTTGGAGTTACGTGTAAATCTTAAGTTTATTTTTTTTCGTAAAGCACATGTTTGTTTTTAAAGAGATGCACGAGGATAGTTTTTACATAGATCTGTCGAACATCAAATACTCTCATTATTTTGAATATAAGGTCACTGTTTGCAGTTATAGGAAGTTTGAGAAATTTTATTTTTTTAATATTCTTTCTCTTCTTTTTATTTCATCAATTTTCTTTATTTTTTTGTACAAATCATGTTCCACATGTTCATACCCATAATATTTTGATTGTCCTAAAACGGAAATACTCCTAGTTTGGCAGTCAACTTTTTTTAATAAATTATGTACCTATATAAATGTACAAGCTTGTGCTAAATAAACAAATTTAAAAAAAAAAATCATAATTGTTTTCTGCGCCTTTTCGACAGGATCTAGAGCTGATGAAGTGCCCCCTCCCCATGCAATGATACCATACTCAATGATAGATTGGGTGATTGCAAAATAAATCGTTTTTAGGAGTTGAAAGTTAAGAAAGTTCCTTATGGATCTGAATAAGTGTATTGTTTTTCTAATTTTATTTGCAATGATCTGGGTATGAAGGTTCCATTTGAGGTATGGGTCAATGGTGAGGCAGAGGTACTTCATCTGTGAAGTGCGCTCTATACTGGGGCACTCACTACATTCATTGGAATTCGTACAGCTATGAATTTTAACGGAGTAATCATCATTAGGTTGGCCTGTAGTATTGATGCTTGAAGTAACATATTTAGTTTATTCGTGTTAAGGGTAAGTGTGTTGATATCTAACCATTTTTTTAATGAAGTTAATATTTTCTTCTCTTAATGTTCTCTAAAATGACCTGGAAAGAATCTCCTACTTGTGATCTCACTAAAGAAACCACTCATTCACTCTGAATGCAATTATTAATGTTCTCCAAAATGACCTTGAAAAATAATCACATTTTTGCGATTCTTTCAAAGACATTAAGAAACCATCCCTTCGTTTAGAATACAATTTTTAATGTTCACAAAAGTTCGAACGAAACCATTCCTTTGTTAATAATATTATGAACTAAATATACAATTTGGCTGTCCTGAAACGGGTATCCTTCCCAGTTGGACAGACAAAGTGTCATTTTGTAATGTTTTGTAATATATATGCATACATAAATAAATTTTATAAAAACGGAAAAAACAAACCCCACAATAACCTTAAAAATAGAATACATAATGCTAACTGTAACCAATGCCAATGCTCTTCTTGCTGTGATCTTGGGAAAGCTGAAAAAATCAAATATTTGGGTATATATATATATATTGTACCGTTGTATTGTAATACCGTCTCTAAATTAAGATATCTTCCGTACATATTTTACACACTTATAGAAGTACTCAAAACCGACAAATTGAAAATGTTTTTTTTTTCTCTGGTGCAATCTTCACTCGTACCGAATAAGGAAGGGGTGGTGCGCTTGATGCGCTTATAAAACCTATACAAATAACTCAAAATTATATTTTCAAAGTTATGTAAGTATAATAGAAAAGTAACGTTTTCGGCAGATGAGTTATACAAAGAATCTAGGCAATTCAGTCTTTGTAAACTATTTATACTGCATTTTGTTATTAGTTTTTGGGGTATTATGCCGTGTTGCGCTACCTCCTACTTTAGCCAACGTTTCGGACAGCGTTGCAGTGTCCATCATCAGGGCAGATGTGTAATAGTTAGGGGTGATGTTAGTACTTATCTACTTAGGAGCGATACCGTGTCGCTAGCTCCACTCCTCTACGAGCTGGCGCTACAATATACTTCAACATGTTTTTTTGCGTTTAGCCTTGATGTAACCGTCAATTACCGGATACCAAGAACTATTGAGTTTAGCTCCGTCGTCTCTAGGTATTAATATTTATAGGGTTTTTGTGAATTTCAATTGCCTCCGTAATCAGGCGTGCTCTATAATAATAATAATGATTTATTGTCTTCATTTCTTAGTAACAGTAGAGATAATGATATCCTCACTGGGATCTCCCGTGCTGAGGATTTCGGTTACATATTATAATTTAATTATAAGAAATCATTTTATGAGTTTTCGGTCTTCCCAGGACTTCAGGAACAAATCCAAAGTAATGGCCGGTTTCAATTAAATGCTCGGCGATTGCCGATTTGTCAGGGTGGCCAAGTTTACATGCTCGAAAGTGTTCCGATATCCTTTTGGAGATCGTCCGCTCTGCCTGGCCCACATAGACCTTATCACATCCGGAACAGCTGAGTTTATATACTCCATCTGTTTCCAGAGGAAACTTGGTCTTTGCAGGCCTCAAAAAGTCTCGTATTTTTGTCGTGGTTCCGAAGACAGTCTTGATGCTTTATTTTTTCAATAGCCTGGCAATTCTGTCTGTCACATTGTGAACGTAAGGCAGGAAAGCGCAGCCCTTTGACTCTTGTTCAATTCTGTCTTCGTTTGGTGCAGATTTGGCTCTTATGATTTGCCTTGTCTGCCTTACTGGGTAACCGTTACGCTCCAGTGCATCGGTCAGTTTTGTAAGTTCTGCTCCGATTTTAGTTTCTTCACATATTCTGGTCGCTCGGGTCACCAATGTATGGATAAGTCCTTTCTTCTGCGCTGGCTGGTGATGGGAATAAGCATGTAGATACCGATTTGTATGAGTTGGTTTTCTATACACTGTGTGTACTGGACTACCATATTCTTTTCGCATCACCTCCACATCTAGAAAAGGTAGAATCTTAGAGTCATTTTCCAGCTCCATTGTGAACTTAATTTTAACGTGGAGTGAGTTGAGATGGTCCAGAAATTCGTTCAGTTTCTCTGTTCCATGAGGCCAGATGGCGAAAACATCGTCGACATACCGCCACCATACTTTAGGAACAGCCGAAGCTGCGTCGAGTGCCACTTCCTCAAACTTTTCCATAAAGAAGTTGGCGAGTACGGGCGACAACGGACTGCCCATCGCAACTCCTTCCACTTGTTCAAAAAGTTCACCCTGGAATGCAAAATATCCCGTTTTAAGGCAGTGTTCAAAAAGTTTACAAATGTCTTCCTCGTAGATCTCTCTGAGCATTGTCATGGAGTCTTCCAGAGGCACATTCGTGAAAAGGGACACAACGTCAAAACTGACCAAAATATTTATACTGCAAATTATGAAAAACCAAAATAAATTCGAAAAAAAAAATGAAAACAATCAATATTGAAAATAATAATGTATTTTGCCCCCCAAACGAATACCAAAAAATGCAAACTCACAGCAGTTTCATTGGTCCTCGTAGTTTCAATCTTTTACCGAAAAATTTTCAAGGGACAACTAAACTTCCTCATTACTTAAAAGAGTTAAAAGTATGGCTTTACAATACAGAGGTTTAAACATTATTTATTTAATTAATATCACTTTGTTTCTCACAAACTATTTTGTACACTTTTTTATATAATCTGTTTGTTGTGTCTAGTTCTGACGTAACGCAAAAAAGCAAAATTATATTCAAAATAATAGACATAGTAGCGCGCGGAATATTTGTCTACACCTTTCTAACGCCGGCGAGATGCGCAGAAGACACCTACGCATCTCTGGCAGGTGGCTGGCCATGCCTTACATCCTTAGTGGCGAACACACGAGACGGAGCCCTTATAAGCGGCATCGCGTCACGACACAGTTCTCCCGGCTGCTTGCTCTGACTAGTACCCTCCTTCTGCTGGATACCCGTGCCCCTCACGGCCCTCGGTAGACATATATCTCTTCCAGCCGCCAAGTACCCGGCTTGAACACTACCTTGGTTCATTAATAGCCGGTTCACACGGTTCAACTTTAGTTGATCAACTCGACACTTGAAAGCATATTGACAGGTGTGAACCTTCTTTCAACAAAGTTGAACAAGTTTTTTGTTGACTAGCTAAAGTTGATAGCCCGTCTACTTTTGACGTTCAAGTATGATCGCGCCATCTTGGTTACCATAGTTACTCGCGTGCACAACTAGACGTCAAACATTTATGTCCATATTCGTTAGACATTCCTAGTTCTACCGTCATGGAATCCGTTTCAACGAAAAAATATTTGAAATGGTCGGATGATTTGATGTTCAGATTTATGCATCCCTGTCTTTGGGATCAAAAGCAAGAAGTGTACACAAATATAAATGCCCGTGATACTGCAATAAATAATATGTGTTTCATTTACACTACCTACCCAATATATTATGATAATGACAAAAAATAACGGTAAATATTCAGAGCATGCGTCACCATTAATACGCATAAATTAAAAGAAAAAATCTTTGTACAAATCTAATAACAATAACTACCTATGTCAAAGTATGACGTTTGGCGTTGTTGTTTTTAGGTTATGGTAAAGCTAATTTTAACGAAATATGGATTATTTCCTTGCTTCTCCGGTTATTGTAGTTAGTAGTAATTATTATTAATTTAAACATCTCTGAAAAATTTTATCGCCAATTTTGTAAAGCAGCTCATCAAATTGTTTTTCTGTCATCCATATCCTTCGGAGTCTTCTAGTTCCATCTCTTTCAAAATTGTGTTGGATGCGCCTAATTCATGATCCATTTTCTCGCCCAAATACGACGTTTTTTATGCTTTTTCATAATCTCGAGCTCATCTGGCAAAACATCAGAAGTTAGAGAGACGCTCGCACTGACAATTTCAGTTGACGCCATCTTGAATGTCAAATTCGGTTCTACTTATATTGAAACGTGTGAACATAATCTCGTTCAACTTTTTACGTTAAATAAAAGTGGATCAACAAAAATTGAAACGTCTGAACGCGCCATAAGGCGCGCTCCTTCTCTTGGCTACCTGTGCTCCGCACATAGGGTTGCCATCTGTCCGGCTTTAGCCGGACATGTTTGGCGTTTTTAGGTCGTGTCCGGCTAAATTTGTATATGTCCGGCCCGTACGGCTTTTGTTAGACTTTTTGTTAGTGAAACTCTTGACATCTGATCATGTCAAGAGTCAGAATAATAGAAGAGCATGTACGAGACGATGTATTAATATGAACGAGGCAAGGAGTGTGTGTCAATACCGAGTTGTTTGGCGCTCCGTCCTCTCTGCCTACCTCTGCGGAGAAAAGGAGTGATGGTTTGTTAGTTAGTCTCATTCCTCAGAGTGGAGTTCAGTTTTGTTAACATAGCAATTTAAGGTATGCAAAGAGTTGTTTAGCTGGACAAGCCCGGAGGGCTCCGCCCACCATAACACGTAACGGCTTAGATCGGCCGGAGAATGGCCACGTGAAACGATATCCGATGGATTATCAACCGACGATCGGTGATGCCAATAGTTACATGCTATAACTGTCAAAAGCGATAATTGGTCGGTGTAACGATCCCGGGACGAATGCCTTCGAATGGGGTGTCCGGTAGCCTCCATTTCCATCCCAATACCCTGAGAGTAGGAAAATGATCAACATTCTTGAAGATTACACCAGTGAGATAGTAGTCCGGCGGTAGAAAGGTGCGAAATTTCGGTTTGTTACAATCCCACTTCTGCAGTTCAAGTTGACCTCATTTGGTATGTTCGATGACTTCAGATTTCGTTCGTTGAGCTTGTTCCAGGCTGGATCAGTCGGTGACGATAGAGTCGATATTGGTATCCGAAGTTAGCATGTGGCGTGTTAGGGGTAATTCGTAACCCTAATAATAAAATTGAAATTAAATACATTTGTTTGTTGTCAGTATTCGGAAGTATATGCATAGTTCATGGTTCTTGAAATCGATGGCCGGATTGAACGTCCACAGGAGATAGTTACCGCGACTAAAGTCTCTCGTCTGCGGGGACTCTTATTCCTCATTTAGGAATTCCGCATCGCGTTTGGGTCCCACCTAGGCATTATGTATTTGATTATTCCTCAGCTGGCTAAGTCCTCCATTTCGAAACAAGCAATGTGTGGTGGTTGTGGTGAAAGCTGTGGTGGTAGTACGAGATTTTCAAATATTGTCAGGGTATTCGTATTCGTAACCCGGGAATATAAAAAAAAACAACTTTCATAATGAAGAACTAATCATAATCAAATAAAATTACTTACTTTGCTTCCACCACCATTTAATAAAAAAACACAAAACGAATGGTTTCTTCTTCAGGACATAAAGTGCCTACATACATTACAAACTAAAAATAAACACATACAAGAATAAATGTTTCGGCTAGAGAATTTTATATACACGGCAAAATCATTTCAGTGTTTCTACAATGACAATACACTGTATTTGAAAGGAAGGTACTCACTGTTGGTAAAGGCAGTATATTTGCGGCACGTTCCAGGGTGGAAGGTACTCTCAGTATCGCCCTGGTGTAAGACCACCATTCAGAATTGAAACGTTGCTTGAAATGGCGTTAGCCGTGTTTGGTGACTAGATCTGAATGGCCAGTTGGGCCATTCAGATCTAGTCACCAACTACACTCAACCTATCCCAATTGGGGATGCCATAGTCTCACTGGCTCCAGACGGGAGCATCTGAGACTCTTGTGAAGTATTGCTATAAAAAGACGAGATGAATTCTACGCGATGAAGTACACTGAAGGTGAGATGACTTCTCTGCGTACGGTTCATTAAATAATATCACTCCGAATAATAGTTAATTAACAAAGAACTGTTCGATGCGGCTTGAAATGCGTGTTTTTGTAAATGTACAGCGACTGCCTTCTACACCAGGTGTCCGGGGGGCGAGGAAGTGGCGAGAGTGAAAGGGAACAAGAAACAATTCAACAATAAATCTTTATTTCCAATCAAAACACAAATAAAATATCTCGGTAAATTTTTGGGATTAGTGTCCATGGCTATTACGAATAATTTTTAGAAAAAAAACTTTAGATTCGCCTTAATCACTATAAAAGGAAACTTTTTGCATCACGGCCGGCGGAAAATAATGCATTTTAATTTTCAATTTCGTTAAATAAAATTTCACTTCGCGAACCGGTACTACGACAGCCCGCCCGCCATTTTGTCACTGTTATGTTGGTATCCCTGATCTGATACAAACAAGAGCTAGATACGATTGTAGCCGACTTCGTGGGATAAATGATGAGGCGCGTAATTATGAAATTTGTCTAGCGGGCTTGTGTATGTTATCTTTACTTTAAAAAACAGCCTACGTTTTTAAATGGTTTGTCTGGCAAAGCAGGGTTTGTCTAGCGGGATTGTGTATGTCATCTTTACTTTAAAAACAGCCTACGTTTTTGAATGGTTTGTCTGGCAAAGCAGGGTTTGTCTAGCGGGATTGTGTATGTTATCTTTACTCTAAAAAACAGCCTACGTTTTTGAATGGTTTGTCTGGCAAAGCAGGGTTTGTGAAGCGGGCTTGTGTATATTAACTTTATTTTATAAAACATCCCAGGATTTGAATGGTTTGTCTCCATTCCAGTGCCTGATTAGAGGTTCGTTTACATTATATTATTATTTCTGTTTTGCATAATTACGCGCCTCATCATGTATCCCACGAAGTCGGCTACAATCGTATCTAGCTCTTGTTTGTATCAGGTCAGGGATACCAACATAACAGTGACAAAATGGCGGGGCGGGCTGTCGTAGTATCGGTTCGCGAGTGAAATTTTATTCGACGAAATTGAAAATTAAAATGACATTATTTTCCGCCAGCCGTGATGCAAAAAGTTCCTTTTATAGTGATTAAGGCGAATCTAAAATTTTTTTCTAAAAATTATTCGTAATAGCCATGGACACTAATCCCAAAAAATTACCAATATCTCGGAGTAATAATTGATGAAAATCTTAGATGGGACTTACACATCAAAGATATTACTTACTGAAAAACTCACAAAACTTTATATATTCCTTTTAAAATTTAAGAAATGTGTTAAATTAAAGGATTTCAAAAAGGTTTACTACACGTTATGTCATTCTCGAATTGAAAAAGGAATTATAGGAAGGGATCTACTACACATAAATACATACCCAACCTGAATACAATTCAAAAAGGAATCATAAAGACCATACTGAAAGTACCTATTAGAACGCCTTCGATTGAAATTTTCAATAGCCTTGACGTACCAAATGTACAACGAATATATGCCAAAAATTATTATTGAAGCTATTCAAAAATACTGAATCCTCTACTGGACCACGTATCCATTACACTAGATCGAATAAAAATGACATAAAAAACATTCCAAGTTATAAAACCATATTCGGACAAAGAAACTACACTTATTTTGCAACTAAACTCCATAATATCTCCCCCAAGACATAAAACTACCTAATAAAAAATTTAATAAGTACAAATCAACAACAAAACATTAAAAATACATTAAAAATGACATAGAAAACAAATTAACTATAATTAAACAACTTTATTCCGCCTCGGCACAGGAACCCCTAGTGAGGAGGACTAAGAAATACAATATCTTTACCTAACACAACCATTATATTTTGTATACTTATAGAATTTTTTTTTAAATAGTCCCTTAAATAAAAAAATAAACAAAACATGAAAAAAAATCGCCGTATTGTCACATATAATCCGGTGAAAACAATATATAAATAAGTACCTCCTCAACACAAACAAGATTGCAATGAGCGGTGATTAATTAGTTATTATAATACAAATTAATTAAATAAAATGGTTATGGAGGAAACATTTATTAATTTACGCTCTTAGGGCTTTACATACAAAAAGTTTTATTTACATAAGGTTAATAAAATTTACACACTGATAATAATAATAATTAATAGTTTTATTTGACATTTACACGTGTTGTAAATATCCCGACTTGAATATGAATAAATACGTAAGGCACGTGAATACGGGTTTTCTCCAGTATGAGTACGTATGTGCACTGTTAATGATGAGGAGGAGTAGTTGCAATAAGAACATGAAAGAGGTTTTTCTTCAGAATGGGTAAGAAAGTGATTTTTTAAAAATTCTTTCAGAGAACATGAATAGCTGCAGTAGGAACATAAAAAACGTTTTCATCCAGTGTGGATGAGTAAGTGCCTTGTCAAAGCTGAATTTCGTGACCAGAGGTAGTTACAACGGAACACAAATGAGGTTTTGGTGGTATTATATGGACGCGTAACAGTATTCTTAAATAGGAGAAGTTATAATGGGAACGTTACGAATGTGACTTTTCAAAAGTTTCCTTCAAGAAAATGAATAGCTGAAATAGAAACATGAATAAGGTTTTTCTCCAGTGGGGGTACGTAAGTGCACTGTTAAATGTGATTTGCGTATGCAAGAGTAGTTACAATAGGAACATGAATGAGAATTTTCTCCAGTATGGGTACCCAAGTAATAACAAAAATAACAATAAAATCCAATACAAACAACAAAAAAAGGGTACATAAGTGCACTGTTAAATGTGACTTGGATTCAATGGGAACATGAATGAGACTTTTCTCCAGTAGGGTACGTAGTGCACTGTTAAATGTCACTTGCGTGTGCAGGAGTAGTGACAATGGGAACATGAAAGAGGTTTTCTCCAGTATGGGTACGTAAGTGTATTGTTAAATGTGACTTGCGTGAACAAGAGTAGTTACAATGGGAACACGTATGAGGCTTTTCTCCAGTATGAGTGCGTAAGTGCACTGTTAAATGTGACTTGCGGGAAAAGGAGTAGTTACAATGGGAGCATGAATAAGGCTTTTCTCCAGTATGGGTTAGAATGTGCTTTTTTAAATATCCCATTTGTGAACACGAATAGTTGCAATAGGAACATGAATAAGGTTTTTCTCCGGTATGGGTGCGTAAGTGCAATTTTAACGCTGATTTTTCTGAACAGGAGTAGTTACAATAGGAACATGAATGGGGTTTTTCTCCAGTGTGGGTTAGCATGTGCCTTTTTAAATATCCCTTTTGAGAACATGAATAGTTACAGTAGGAACATGGATAAGGTTTTTCTCCGGTATGGGTGCGTAAGTGCAATGTTAAATCTAATTTGCGTACGCAGGAGTAGTTACAATGGGAACATAAATAAGGTTTTTCTCCAGTATGGGTACGTAAGTGCACTGTTAAATCTGACTTACGTGCGCAGGAGTAGTCACAATGGGAACATGAACTAGGCTTTTCTCCAGTATGGGTGCGCAAGTGCACTGTTAACGCCGATTTGTCTGAGCATGAGTAGTTACAATGGGGACATGAATGAGGCTTTTCCCCAGTATGTGTGCGTAAATGCCTCGTAAAATTTGTTTTGTTTGCGCAGGAGTAGTTACAGTAAGAACATGAATAAGGTTTTGTTCCAGGATGGGCACGTAAGTGAGCTTTTAAACGTGATTTGTCTGAACATGAGTAGTTACAATAGGAACAAAAGTGAGGTTTTTCTTCAGGGTGCATCTTCAGGTCCGGTATTTTGTCTGCAAGAAGATGGTGGATAAAGCTCATAAGTATGTGTCTAAAATGGAACGAGAAAATAATAAAAACAAAAAAAAATCGGTATTACCTGCAGCAGTTTCGGCAGTACTTTCAGAGTGCTTTAAGCATTCCTTTTTAACATCTGGAAGGTCTATTTCTATTTCCGTATAAGGAGTTCCCTCTCCATCTTCATCTCGGGGTCCTGGTTCTGCCTTGATGGGTACAGTCTCCACCTTAATGCTACCTGGAATAACAACAACAAAAAATGATTATATGTGTAAAGGAGTATTACATTAAACGGTCATTGTTGTATTTTTTTGTTGAATTGAGTCATATTGTTTACCAAAGCTCCTGCTGATAAGCCACTTGCTGCAACAGAGCAGTACAAAATATCGGATAGGTATACATATTAAATTGTTATCTTATAGCAATTGCTATGGACTAAGGTGGTTTATACTGACAATAACGAATACTTTTTTAATGCAATTTGGTGCAGTCGTTCGGAAGTTATGCGCGTACATACAATTCGGCGATTCATTATTATTTATATAGAAGATGTAACTATAGATTCACACATTTTTCAAACGATTCGTTCACCACCTATTGCAAATTTTTAATACACTTGAAAAACCTTTGTGATATACAAAGCAACTTACTAGTTGACTGAAAACTCTCCACATCCTGCAAACATTCCTTCTTCACATCCGGGAGGTGGAGTTTTACATCTACATACGTCATTTCAGTCTTAATGGAAACACTCTCTGGGTTGGGAAGATCCATGTCACCGCTGTGATAAGAGTCCTGTTATGTGATGGTAATTGGTTTCAGCTGAAAACAAATAAGACCTGTAACAAAACTATTCAAACATCATGATATCTTGCTAGTAAAAATCAAAGTCCCTTCAATACATAAAGATTTAATAAAATAATTTTACAAAGTAAACAAAACCCAGCCTTTCAATTAGCGAATAAAATTAATAATAATAATATAATAATAATAATAATTTTTATTTTAGTAATTTGTACATTGAGGGATTTAGTAATTTAAATATTTATATTGAGGGATCAGTAGGATTTATAGGTTCAATTAGAAATGCCACAGAGCCGAACCCTCTGATATGAAAATATCTGGAGTCGGTGAATTATATTCCCATTTGGTCTCTAGTAGGTTGACATGTTGTTCTTGTATTGTTTTGTATTTATAATACTTATATAGTGCAATTGCATAACGTGGATTCACTAGATGATCATTTGGGGAAGTGTAAAAATTTGTACATTGAAGTTTACAAATTTCTAATTGATTAAAATATTTCATATTCACTATATTTTTTCAAGTTTTATGTACCTCCTACAATACATCTTGAACTTTCCAATTGGTGTGGACTTTAAAGTTTCTGGTAGTGTGTTATACAACTTCATTCCCTTGTACAGTAGACTGTTCTGCGTATTCGCTTTGTCCTTTTTTTGTAGCCTAATTTCCTTGCACGTCCTTGTGTTATATCTGTGAATGTCTTTATTGTATACAATTTTATTTGAGAAGTATTTTGGTAACGTGTTGTTCAATATTTTGTGGATAAATACCATCGTGTTCAAGGTCAGCATCTGTTTCACGGTCAACCAATTTAGTTCCTTTAACATTTTAATTATTTTTGAAAATCTGTTTCGTCGGAGAATTATTCTCATAGCCCTGTTTTGGAGAATTTGTAACTTATTTTGTTCTCTTTCGTTACATAGGAAAAGTATACTTGAGCAGTAGTTGAAGTGTGGAGCAATAATTGAATTGTATATGGTGATTGCAGTTTTTCTAGAAATTTTTGGCCGAATTCTTCCAAAAAAAGATATCTTTTTTTGGCAATTTTCTTTTGGGTGTATTCAGCATGTCTATTGAAGTTTAGTTTGGAATCTAATATAACTCCTAAGTATTTCATTTCAGTAACATTTTCAATAATTTCACCATCAATTTTAATTTTGCTTTCACTGGATGTCTTCTTGTATCCGATCACCATACATTTTGTTTTTTTTGTATTTAATTTAAGCTTATTTATTTTTAGCCATCTTGATACATCATTTAGTTCATTATTTAAAATGTGTATTAGTTCTTCATAGTTATCTCCAATTAAGTATATTAGTGTATCATCGGCAAAAAGTCGTACTTTGCATTTTGAAAATATTTTCACCATGTCATTAATATAGAGTATGAACAATAGAGGTCCAAGGACCGATCCCTGTGGTACTCCTAACTTATTTTCCATTGGTTTTGAAAATTGATTATTTATTTTTGTTACCTGCTTTCTGTCTCTCAAATACTCTTGTATTAATTTAATGGCTACAGATGAGAAACCAATTTCTTTAAGCTTTCTTATTAGTATGTCTCGGTCTATAGTTTCGAATGCCCTTTGAAAATCCAAAAATATTGCTAAGATAAATTTATTATTATTCATTCCTTCCTTCCATTCTTCGACAATTACGTTTAATGCTGTTTCACATGAGTTATTAGATCTGAACCCTGATTGCTCTTGGTATAAAATATCGTGTTTATCTAGATATTGCAAAATTTGTTCTTTTATTATAACTTCAAGAATAATACATCGCTCACTCCTGTCCATGAAATTAATGATCTTGCCGTTTTTATTTCTATTATTACCATATTAAACGATTGATTTGAATTCTCCAAAGGCGTAAATAAATAAATAAAATTTAATTCCATTCACAAGTAAATGTTCTTTCACACAATAACAAACGAAGGATTTAGATGATTAGCTGGACTCTTCAGAATTCCATTGACTGGAACATATGGACATTAAACATTATAAACTACTATTTAGTTCGAGGTCAAATTGAATACAATTCTTCAATCTGGTCCCCCTACTTTAAAATCCTCTCCGAATCCTTCGAAAACGTTCGATATACATGTCAACGCTGATTTACCGGTTTTTAATAAACCAAGGAGAATAGCTCCACCCAAAATTCTAATTAGTTGTAACAATAATATCAGAACGGAGTCATTTAGATACTCGCCTGTAACTTAAGTGCATGCAGATGGTAATACTTTTTAAGATGATGTGTTTAATTGCATGTAGCGTTGGCACAAAATCTCAGATCAACCTGGTAAAATAACATATTATACCGAATTGAAACGTTGCTTGAAATGGCTTAAAATGAGCTTCAAATAAACCAGAAATTAAATAAAACTAAACCCTGGAGATTTAAGCGCCCTCGAGTTGATTTTTTTCACGAAAACAGCGCTACAGAAATTATAATTCATTAATAACTGTACACTCTGTAATAAACTGCCACCTGCAACAATAAAACGACAGAAATATAACGGCTCAGTCGCGGACTTGACAGAAACAATCAATACTTACTTCACAAGTGGGAAATACGAAAACTATTGTTAAATTATAGACTTTCCGTTAAATTATGTCGTTCTCGTGTGTTCAGAACAGTCAATTTGACGTTTTACGTAGTTTTGTGCGGGTCAAAAAAATTGTCTTATATATGAAGTAGGTACTTTCATTATATTATTCACAGACCAGATAAATCATTATAAAAACTAAAATTGTTACATTTACCGGTTCTTCGATCACTGATACAAAATTATATGTACAATGCATTTTTTCCAATGAACGCGACGCTGGGTAAAAAGGTACATATATATTTTATTTATTTATAATCTTTGCAGGCAGAAAATATATATGACGATATATACTTAAAGTGATTATATTAATTAATGAATTAAAGGGGGAAAAATAAACCACACTCGATGACGTCAATTTTTAATACTAAGCCAAACAAAAGATGTTGTAATAATTAAATTTTCTAAAAAGGAATCGAGTTAAATGTTTTACCCAAAGTCATTTGATTATCCAACTAATCGTTTGGATTTAAGTGTGACAGCGGCCGCAAATACGAACAAACTCACGCATCCATCTCGTATGTAAAATGTTAATCCGGTTGGTGTTAGTTAGCTCAATATGTTGGAAAGCCAACACTATCAAAATTGATCAATTAAGTGTAAAGCGATATATTTTTATAATAAAAAGGCACCAATAAGGAGCTTATAAGTTATGTAGTCAATAAAAGAAGAACCTACTCACTACAAGGTGAAGTGCCGCCGTAGTTGAAGAAACGTCACTAGAAAAGTAGATGCCTTGAATTATAAAAACTTTAATATAAAAATGTGATGGATAGGTATGTATATCTCAAGTCGTATAAATTTGACACAATTATTGTGTAGTTTATGGAATGCTATAATTAGAAAGGCGGAACAACAATGACTGCAGTGCGCGGGGAGAAAGAAAAGGACGCCGCGGACCACCCACGGACTCACGGACTGGGTTGCTGTTTGAAGTTTATGTTCAGTGTTGCCGTTGCGAAAAATATTATTTAAATAATGGATGTATGAGTTTGGCTATGACTTCGTGTGATTTCAGAGCTGATAAATCATGGATGATACATCGAGTTTGTTTGAAGTCACTGTCCGCGAGTGAACAGTGCGCAGTAGTTAGTAAATAAAATAGTAATGACACTAGTTGTCAGAGAATTAAGTGTTCGCCATTTTGGGGGAAATTGGCTTGAAAAATTTGGATTAAAATAAACCGGTTCCTCAAAAATTAAAAATATTTTTTCACTTTTTAAAACAATTTTACAATACTTTTTAATTTGTGATAAAATTTTTATTTTATTTTATTAAATATATGCTTTTATTGCTACATTTTGTGATTAAATTATGTTGTCTTTTAGTTTTATTTAAAATAACTTTGATAGGTACTTAATTTATAAACTAGAACATTAGGGCGTAATAAATAGATACATAAGGAGCCAGTTCCAAAAATAACCGTTCCTTCGAAGAATTTACATTGATATACCTTTAGGTATTTTAATGCCAAAAATTCACGGAACTGAATAAATGTGTACCATTTACAATAAGGTCGCTAGCATGAGAGTAGGCGGTAAATACAAAGAGCTTAGTTAGTTAGTCAAAGTACCGGAAATAGTCATATAATTTTAGAAAGCAACGAAGGATGAGATAAAATCATTTTTACGAACGCAGGATAATATAATAATAACATTTGTACCTAGCGGCAAAAGCAAAGCGGGACCGCAATAAAAATTGGAAAGTCAGGATATTTTTGGCAAGGACTAATAAAACCCAATCGCCGCGCCGCGTCGGGCGAAGGCAATAAACCTTTTCCTTTGGCTCACGAAGCCGCTGCGGCCGATGGGAATGTTTCAAGGCTGTGAATTAGGTTCAATCCTTGAGGCGACGGGAAAAATCTCGACAAGAAATCAGTCACCTTCTACCCGGCCAGGGGATAGTACTCCGCTCCGTCCTCGGAGCGTCCCGAACCGCCGGGAATCGCGCGAACCGAATCCCGACCAGTGATCAAAACACTAGCGATTTGCACCCGGCCAAGGCTTTGCAACGCTCTCCAAACTGCACGCGACCCCCGCGCAATTTCCCGACCAGGGAATTTAAGACACGCTCGCGGATTTCGACCAGGAACCGCCGATGCATTCGCGAACTTCCGCCAGGAAGTCCAACCAAGTGACCGCGAAAATTCCGACCAAGGATTTGTGCAAGTTCCACTTTGCACAAATTTTCACTTCAAAGAACTTTCGCAACTTCCTATCTGTGCAATAACAAGTGAAAGAAATAGATAACTAAGTTTAAAGTGCCTAGTGACTGTCTGCGTACGCGGAGACTCCATCATCAGCATCCAAAGGGAAGTGATTGAACATTTTAATTATATTAACCACCGAAGTGATTCGATTTTGAACAATTGCACAAAGACTTTACCGTAGAATCAAGCAAACAGACTTTCTAATTTTAAGGCTAATTAATTAAGTAATTTTAAGACTAACACTAGATTAATAATTAACACCTGCCTTTTGTGTCCTACTAGAATAAATGTATCGTTTCTTAAATCAGTAGTTTTTTAAATTGTTCCTCCTAAATTTTAAGAGTATAGTTTTAATTTGAACCCGCCCTAAGGCGCGGGCGTATCAACATCGGCGGTTCCAGTGACAGCAAAGGAACTGGTTCTTCGCAATTTTGACCGAACATCTCTAGCTCTTAACAGGCCAAGATGCCAACCATGACATCCGTAACCATGGGGGTCGGCTGATGACCCCGTGTATTTATTTTTATTTTTTTTGAACATTAAATTTTAAACCATAGAAATCACTTTTTTTTTGTTAGTTTTCCATTTATTGGGCAGGGAATATAATCTATATTTGACAAAATATTTTTTCCTGCGATCAATGATTTTTTCACTTTTTTTTTTTAAACGGCACATTATGTATTAATCCTTTGGGCAGGAATACCTAAAATACTAAAAACATATTTCTTGTATTTAAGCAGATATAAGAAGGATAGTGATTTTGGGTTCTACCTTTGGCCCAGATGGCTGCGGGAGAGCTAGTGGATATTTATGTGAAATTAACGTCAATTAATCGATGCTATTAGTTCATATATTCAATCGATATTCGTCCATTCGGCGCCTGGTGGCTTGGTATGTTTGTGGGCGTCGGCGTCTCCTCCTGTGCTTCTCTGTCGCCAATATGTTATTGCTTTGTGTTTCTAAACGAAAGTAATAGAGTGTAAACCAATGGCGTAGCGTGGGTTTCGGTCGCCCGGGGCGGAGGAAAATTTCCCCCCCCCCCCCCCCCCCCCCTCGCTAACTTCTATAGGTACTTCTTCCGCAAAATTTTGCCGCCCCCTTATTAGGGCACTTAAAGCGGTGGGGGGATGGGGGTGTACATGGAAATCCATTTTTTTTTATTACGACCTATTTATATACGAGCCGGATTTTTTTAACAATCACATTTGAAGAGTATTCTTCCAACGAAAATCACGTTTATTAATTCTACTCCAAAGTTGATTGATTGATTCTGCGTTGGAGTCCCCAAATAATAGTTACACACGCAACAATCAATTTATCAGAATTTTACAGCATTATGTAACTCAAATGTAAAGCTTCACTCGATGCACAATGAATATGCAACTCTTTTTTTAATTTATCGTTGTATTTTGAACACAAAACCAGTTTGTGTGCGGTGAATTAAAACTACACCCAGAACAAAAAAATGGGTTTTCTTTGATTCTGGCAGCACATACAGAGTCTGCAACTAGAATTTTATTACTGATCTTCATTAATGTATTATTTATTTACAACTGAGATTCATCTGATTTATCTGATGAATCTCTGATATTGATTCATCTGATTTGAAAACTGATTTAACCCTTCGAATAATAAGAAAAAATATCTATAAACTTTTGCCTGTCAATGTTTGCGCACAAAATTTCCGGTTCTTCCTATGCATTTTAAATGTTCCTTTTTAATTGTTTTTTTTTATCCTTTTGCAAAAAAATAAAATTGTTCTAAAATCTAGATAGAGTAATTTTTCCGACGTGCTTATTAGAACATTATTGTTTCTAAATACCTATTAATATTTTGATATTGGAAATGTGAATTGGTTCAAAAATACACGCCTGCGAATATTAGAATTAAAGTACCTAAAATAGAATAAACTTAAAATTTGAAATACAGATTCCTTTATTTAAAAAAAAGTAATATAACTTTATCTTAACTTTTTATCGCAATCACAAATTTATTTTAAAATTAAATGTGTGGGATATAATTACACAATTTTATTTTAAAATTAAATGTGTGGGATATAATTATACAATTTTATTTTAAAATTAAATAGGCGTAGCTAGCATGGGTGGCACCCGGGGCGGAAAACGCGGTGTCACCCCCCCCCCCATTAATTTTTTTTTGAGAAATTCAAAACACAAATTTTGACTTCCTAAAATATAAAAAACATTTCTAGCTAGTCAAATATGTAAAAAAAATTGTTATCCTCAAAATTAAAAACACTAACAGAATAACAGCTTTTTCAACAATCGATAGGTGATAATTTCCTTCGCGAGTTCCCGTCAATCACAATGTACGAAAGAAATGAGAATGACATAGGGGAATAGCGAGGAATATTTCACGGGAATCCCCAATAAATCAATAGTAAGAGCTAGGAACGAAAATAAAACAACTGAATTTTTGGGGAATGCTGACCGACCGAGCCATATAGCTACAAATAATAGAGTTCCGTGTGGAGTCTTCAATTCTTATATGCTGCAAAAATCTGAAAAAAATCATTTGCTGTCATGAAAACATAATAACCAATACTTATGTTAAAATCAGTTTTGTGTTCCGAGTGTAACGATAAAATTTCAATCGTGAAATAGTAAAGGGGGCGCAGGCCCGGACTGGGACCACTTGGGGCCCTCCGCTAAAACCTGTAAAGGGGCCCCCTAACGTGGGGAGGGGGGGGGGGGGCTTCAGAAAACGGGGGGTCCGGGGGCCTTCCCCGGATAATTTTTGAAAATTAGGTGCTTGAAAACAATGAAAACGCGTTTCTACGCTATATTGGCACCTATAAAGAAGAAGAAATTAAGATAGGTTTTTATACGAATATTATGATTTTCGACTTTTGTTGACTTTATTATTTATTGAAATAAGAAATTCACAGTATTTTTAGGATACCACAACACTACTAAACACATGCTGTAGAACTACCTTTTAACGGAGTTCAAAATAAAGGGCAGGATTTTATTCAAACCAAAGCATTAATGAATTATGTCAAAATTATTTGTCTAGTAAAAATAATGACAAACGGATTTTAGGGATTAGAAAAATAATACTAACATTTAGGACTGGCCAGTGGTTGAGTGGGCATAGCGCTTGGGTCCCACCCGAGCGTCGCGTGTTCGATTCCTCAGCTGGCTAAATCCTCCATCACAACACAAGCAACATTTTCGGCTTTCTGTGGTGGTAGTAGGAGATTTTCAAACATTGTTGGGTTTTTCGTAACCCGAGAATGTTTGTCTTTCTTTCTAAAAAAAAAAAAAATTAATTTTTAAAAAATCCTGTGTGTTTAACAGTTTACAATGTTGTATACTAGAATAGAAGGGGCTTAACTTAACGTTGCTGCCAGTGTTCAAATCCCGAAACGTCCATAGGAAAACCAAAATAACCTTATATAAAACAATTATCAGAACGGTCTTGGCCTATGGATGTGAGGCGGGAACACTGACGACCTCCGTAGTCCAGTGGCTAAGACTCTTGACTCACATTCCGGAGGTCGCGGGTTCGAACCCGGCATGCGCAAATAAATTTTATTTGATTAATTTGTGTTATTTCACAATTAATTCATTTAAAATAATATATAGTATATTTGTGGCATGTTCCAGAGTGGAAGATACTATCAGTATCGCCCTGGTGTAAGACCACCATTCAGAATTGAAACGTTGCTTGAAAATGGCTTTAGCCGTGTTTAGTGACCAGATCTGAATAGCCAGGTACTTCCCAACCTTCCTCTTCCCCACCTCCTTCCCCTCCCCACTACCTTCAGCCTCACAACATACCCCAATTGGGGATGCCATAGTCTCACTGGCTCCAGACGGGAGCAGTTGAGATTCTTGTGCGGTATTCACTGTAAAAAAAAAAAAAAAAAAAAAAAAGCAAAGTCAGCGGAACGGCTGGACATCTTCGAAAGAAAGGTACTTCGAAGAATCTTAGGAGCGGTGCGAGAGGGAGAGGCATGGAGAATCCGCCACAATAATGAGCTCTATGATATTTACCAAGCTCCCAGACTCTCCACCCATTTAAGACTCCAAAGATTAAGATGGGCCGGACATGTGCACCGAATGCCAAGCACACGAGTACCGAAGAAGGTTCTGACAGGACACCCGGGAGGTAAACGAAAGGCGGGCAGACCTAGACTGAGATGGGAGGATGATGTCAGGAAGGATGCAAGAGGATTACTCCAGGTTGCAGACTGGAAGAAGACGGCCGAGGACAGAGGGCGGTGGAGGCTTATTTTGAAGGAGGCCAAGGCTCGAAATGGGCTGTAGCGCCATTGAAGAAGAAGAAATTAACTGAAATCATTCGACATTTTGCTCCCCTAGCCCTAAAGTAACAGTTTCTTTGTAAGCAACTCACTTGTTAAAGCTACTTCATCTATTATTTTATTTTTGTCCAAATTATAAAATAAATCCCTCTCAACATTAATAAAAAGCAGACTGGACATAAGGTCTTGGCCTAAGGACGACTAAAGTCGATTTTTGAAGATTTTAAGTTTAGAAAAAACTCGTTCACATGTGACTTGGGTACAATTCAATTCAGTTCAGTCTAGATTGAATAAGTTCAAACAGAACAGAAAAAGCACCACTCTTGTAAGTTCTCTACATTGTTTTTGTTCCGTTCGTAATATTAATTAATCAAATAATGTACCACAACTCAACTCTAAACAAAAAAATTAATTTAACCAAAAAAAAACTGCGCTGTAAATTTAGCAAACAGCATCGCATAATCGACTTGTAGTGACTTGAAAACAATAGTGTGGGGTGGATGTTATTATAAATGTAGGAGAGGGGGGAGGGGATGGACGATATGCGCTTGCGCGGCCCTACTGAGTGATTACCTGATCTGATAGGACATCGCGGTGCAGTTGTCGGTATTAGTTCATTTATGAGTTGGTGGGTGGTTTATATATTTATGATGAGTTGTCTGCTGGACAGTGGACACACGACATAGGTCACACGGCGAGATATAAATAGTTGTTGGACATGTTCTACTTTTGGAAAATGTAATTTTTTTTCGAAAATGTAAACAAACATTACCAAGAACACAAAATAACTAGTAACAAGACAAAAACTTTTTTTTGTACGTTTTGTGGGGCCCCCTCGCGCCGGGGGCCCTCCGCGATCGCGGACCTGCGGACCTGGCCAGTCCGGGCCTGAGGGGGCGTTTAAGTATATCTCATATCTCTATATCTCTCTCCCCCCATGCAACGCGCCCTAACATTTTTCTGCACCTCCCTCCCCCTAAACGTTACGTAACACACTAGTGACTATTTTTACCTAAAAGTCTCAATTAAATTGCGCAAAGTACTGGAAAGTCGCTTAAATACCTTTTTCTTGTTTTAATCGAGTTTGCGGTAAAAATAAAAGAAGAGATTTCAAACTCGCAATAGGTCCATGCGTATAATGTTTATTTTATTGTTTTAAATTGTAATTCATAAACAAATTGAGAAAACATTATTTTTATCGGCCTTTCATTCTTTCCGGATCCCCACAATTTAATACTGTCTTACCTTTAATACACCTACATGGTTTTACAACACATATTTTGTTTTACATTAGCTACACTGAAGAGGCCCTGAAGAAAGTAATTTTACAAAGGTTTCTATATGGAGCAACACTTTACTCCACTATGATTTATAAGCTTACTCAGAGTGGAGTAAAACCTTTTTCATGATCTGAATGCAGTTATACAACTCCTCAAAACGAAGATTTAAAAGTCCACAGTATGATTCACAGAAGAGAAAAACCTTTTTCATGTCCTGATTGTAACTATTCGTGTTCACAAAAGGGATACATAGGAAGTCAGTTGCTGCCTCAGTGTGGAGAAAAACCTTTTTCATGTTCCAACTGCAACTATTCATATACTATGAAGAGAAATCTAAAAATCACACTTTTACCGACAGTGGAAAAAAGCCTTTTTCATGTCCTGACTGCAACTATTCTTATTCTCGAAAAAAATAACTTAAACGGCACTTGCTAACTCACAGAAAAACCTTTTTCTTGTCCCGACGGTAACTATTCATGCGCTACAAAACGGTATCTAAAAGTTCATATGCTTACCCATACTGGACAAAAACCTTTTTCATGTCCCGACTGCAGTGATACAAGTTTTCAAATGAAAGATTTAAAAATCCGCAGTACGTTTCAGAGAAGAGAAAAACCTTTTCCATGTCCTGATTGTAACTATTCGTGTTCTCAAAAGGGATACATATGAAGCTGACTCAGTGTGGAGAAAAACCTTGTTCATGTTTTAACTGCAACTATTCATGTACTATGAAGAGAAATCTAAAAATCACACATTTACCGACAGTGGAAAAAACCTATTTCATGTCCTGACTGCAACTATTCTTATTCTCAAAAAAAATAACTAAAACGGCACTTGCTAACTCAGAGTGATGAAAACCTTTTTCTTGTCCCGACTGTAACTATTCATGCGCTACAAAACGGTATCTAAAAATTCACATGCTTACCCATACTGGACAAAAATCTTTTTCATATCCCGACTACAGTAATACAAGTTTTCAAAGGGAAGATTTAAAAATCCACAGTACGATTCACAGAAGAGAAAAACCCTTTTCATGTCCTGATTGTAACTATTCGTGTTCTGAAAAGGGATAGAAGAAAAGTGCGAAGAAAACCTTTTTTATGTTCCAACTGCAACTATTCATATACTATGAAGAGACATCTAAAAATCACACGTTAACCGACAGTGGAAAAAACCTATTTCTTGTCCTGACTGCAACTATTCTTATTCTCGAAAAAATAACTAAAACGGCACTTGCTAACTCACATTGATAAAAAACCTTTTTCTTGTCCCGACTGTAACTATTCATGCGCAACATAACGGTATCTAAAAATTCACACCTGCCTGCCTTGTTTTTCAAACTGGTCTTTCAGCACTATTAAACACGCTAACACAATTAAAACTGTTCACTAATTCACGTCAGTCCATAGATAACAATTCACTTCACGAGTCTACGTCAATCACAATATACGAACGAAATTAGAATGACACAAGGAATATTTCGGGGAAATCCCCGACTGAGCTAGGAACAAAAACAACATTTTTCGGAATCCCCGACCAACCAAGCAATAGAGCAAAATAACTGGTTAACGTGTAAAATATTTTTTACGGCAATTTTGCACTTTCGTAAGTTTTTTCTCCACGTTCGAGTATCACCCCCTCCTCGGGTGGCACCCAGGGCGCTCCGTCCCCCCCCTCGCTATGCTACTGGTGGGACAGTTTGCGTCTCCTGTGATTAGACGGGTTAAATTAAATCTGTATTTGGCGAATTAAAACTACACTCAGAACATGAAAATGGTTTCTCTTTGATTCTGGCAGCACATACATAGTCTGCAACTAGAATTTTATAACTGCACTTCGAATAAAATAATGGTCTCTTTCGAAATGTATCAGCAGATGAACTAGCATCATTGATCCCCTCGGCACCGGTGCATAGTCGGGAAACAAACACGCCAAACACGCGCCCAACATTTGTACACGGTTGACATTACTCACATGAGCACGGGTCGTTTCTATGACTCGTTCTTGAGTTCAACGGCTCGGCTGTGGAACGATTTGCCGGCCTCTGTGTTTCCTCCCTCCTACAACATGGGTCTCTTCAAGACCCATGTTCACTCCTTCCTTTCCTCAAAAAGACCCTCCACACAGCATCTACAAAGTTGACATAGGCCCCGAGGGAAATTATTTTCCTCAGGGCCTCCTGTGTGGTGTTAACGTAAAAAAAAAAATACAAACTGAAATTCATTCGTTAATACATTCTGAACACAATTCTGGTTTTAATTAAGAGTGAATCTGTTTGCGAGTTATCAGCTTTGATTAGTATTACTTTCATAATATGCGTACGGTTTTCCTACGAATTGTGAAATTTGCAGCTTAAAAAAAATATAATTAGATATTTTTAATAAATAATAAAAAGGGGTTGGATGCGTAAACGAAAGTATCGTAGAACATTTTCAAATAATGATTTGAAATGGTTTAAATTTTTCTAAGATAATATTAATATTTATTGTGAAAATTTGCCGCCCCCCCCCCCCCAACGCTACGCTACTGGTGTAAACTACACATTAATAGTGCTAAATTTGTGATACTTGAGATTATCTAATTAACCATCACGTTTAAAATAAAGTTTTTGAAATTGACCGCCGCCCTCGGCTTTATGTACCTAAGTAGATTATTGACTAAATGACACCTAAACTCCTAATTAACTAATGCTTGTATTGTAAGTCACATGATTGATCAGTTTTTTACAAAATTCGCGATGTAACATATTAAGCAGCCCAACAGTATCGGACACGAGACTGGGTACATGACTTGGATTTTATTTTTAATTGAACATGATGTTTGAAAAGAGAGGTTTTATTACATGCATTACTTAATCGATTAATCGTTTTCAGCTGAAACCAATTACCATCACATAACAGGACGCTATCAAGCAGTGCCATGGATCTTCCCAACCCACAGAGTGTTTCCATCAAGATTGAGCCACGGACGCAGGAAGAAGGCTCAGGTGAAATGACGTATACGGATATAGAAATCCACCCCCCGGATGTGAAGAAGGAATGTTTGCAGTATGCGGAGAGTGTTATGTATGCAAGTGAGTGTATGCAAGGCTGAGTAGTAACTGTTACGCTTACGCTTAAATAGTGCGCTTACGCTCCTATACGGGAAGAAAATCTCATTCATGTTTAAGGCGGCCAACTTTGTAAAATATCAATGCGGGACACAGTGCCGTGCGGTTGTCGACGTAGGGGGGGGGGGGGGGGGGAGGGAGATACGTTACAAATTTTCTCTCTCGGAAATCGAGAATTTGGCTCATATAAACTACAATCACAACATGAAAATGGTTTCTCTTTGATTCTGGCAGCACATGCATAGTCTGCAACTAGAATTTTTATGATCGCACTTCAAATAAGATAAATGTGTCATCAGATGAATCCACAATACAAATTTTACATTCAGAACACAAAGCTGGTTTAAATTAATTCTGTATGGTGGCATCCGGGGCGGATAACGTGGTGTCACCCCCCCCCCCCATTTCGACTTCAAAAATGTGTAGAAAATTGGTCCGTTCTGGGGAGGGGGGGGGGGGGGGGGGGGAGATGGCTGGAGAATTTCAGAAATAGGTTATTTTCGTCTATCAAAAGACTGCCAGGAACGAAAATAACACCGTATTCAATATTTTTGTGACAATAACCTTCGTAATTTTTTCACCCCCCTCGCTACCCTACTGCACAGTCCGTAACTAGAATTTTATACCTGCACTTCGAATAAGAAAATGTTTTCCTTCGAAATATGTCATCAGATAAATCCAGTTAAAATTTTACATTGTGAACACAAAACTGGTTTAAATTAACTCTGTATGCGGCGCATTAAAACTACACTCAGAACATGAAAATGGTTACTCTCTGATTCTGGCAGCACATACAACTGCAACTAGAATTTTATAACTGCACTTCGAATAAGAGAATTTTTTCCTTCAAAATATGTCATCAGTTAAAATTTTACATTGTGAACACAAAACTGGTTTAAATCAAATCTGTATGCAGCGCATTAAAACTACACTCAGAACATGAAAATGGTTACTCTTTGATTCTGGCAGCACATACAACTGCAACTAGAATTTTATAACTGCACTACGAATAAGAGAATTTTTTTCCGTCGAAATATGTCATCAGATGAATCCAACTGGAATTTAACATTCTGAACACAAAACTGGTAATTTATAATTAAGAATATCTGTATGCGGCGCATTAAAACTATACACAAAACATGAAGATAAAAACTTTTGCAAGAAAGGAAATTCTTTTGGTAATTCAGTGAATTACAATTTTTTCGCGGTCGGCGGTATGGTCAACAGATTAATCGATTTAATTTAAATGACAAATACGGGTTATTAATTCAATACTACACTGGCGCCCTTTGGCTTACCTAAATAAACCAATCCCCACCCTAGATCGATATCTTTGGGTCTTTTCTAGGGACAAATATTGTCATCAACTTAACCACAGATGAACGGAAATGATTAAAATAGACTAAACATCGAGAAAGTTTATTTGTCTACCATAGACATTATTACAAAAATATAGGAATGCGGGACATGCGGGACGCTTTAGACGATTTGCGGGACTATTTCATTAAATATTTCAATGCGGGACTACAACCGTCAATGCGGGACGGTCCCGCAGAATGCGGGACGGTTGGCCGCCTTATTCATGTTACCATTGTAACTTCATCTGCTCAGACAAATTAAGTACGAGACACTTAGTGTACGATCAGGTACAAAGCGGGTTTCGGTTTTCAGATTAACGCCGCTCAGTGCCCTATTCCACCGGCGGCTGTTGACGCCGAGATGTGGACAAACAGAACGCGGATAAAACTTGCGCTACCTGCGCGGTAGCTTGACAGCAGCTGTCAGTTTTTACGAAATGTCGAGTTCGTAGACGACGATTATTTACTCTTGGAGAATCCTTTCTTAAAATTAAGGAATAAAACAATGTATTTGGTAATTGGTATCTTTAAATATGAAAAAAAACCTCAGGAGAACATGATAATATGTTAAGTACCTACGTGCCTGAAAGGAATTCACTTGTGACATTTGAGGTTATTTTATCTTGTTGATTTCATTCCATAACTTGTCAGTAACATTTCTGGTGCTATGGAATGTATTTATTTTATCCCAGATTGGCGATTGATTGAAAACAGCGGCAATTAACAGGTCGCTCATTTTGATATCAGATTCTGACCGGCGTCACCGGCGAGCAGGAATTAAGAATTCATTCCGGTAAAGCTTATCGGCGCCGCCTCGCGCGGACACAAATCTGAACCTGCCTTCACTGTGTTCGGTCTGATACGTTGACATACAAACATTCTTGTCAGCACGCCTGCGCCAGTCGGCCGCCCATGCGCCGACTAATCAGAAAACCGAAACCCGCTTTGTACCTGTTCGTACCTTTACTCACCCATACTGGTCTAAAACCTTATTCTTGTTTGCACTGTAAGTATTCATGTTCTCGAAAGGGTACTTAAAAATTACGCATAGTGAAGAAAAACCCCATTCATGACCCCTTTGTAACTACTCCTGCTCAGAAAAATCAAGTTTAACAAGGCACTTACGCACCCATATTAAACTTTAACTTTTTCATGTTCCCATTGTAATTACTCCTGCTCACGCAAGTTACATATAACAAGGCCCTTACGCAACCATACTGGAGAGAAGCCTTATTCGTGTTCCTGCTGCAGTTACGCATGTTTTCAACATGTATCTTAAAAATGACACAATCTTACCGGTACTGGCCGAAAACCTTATTCATGCTCCATATGTAACTATTCCTACACTGACAAGTCACTTTTAGTAAGGCATTTTCACACCCCTACTCTAAAATAACCTTTTTTTACACTTAACGCAGTTATTAAAGTTCACGAAAGGGTTATTTAAAACGTCACATACTTACTCATAATTGATAAAAACCGTTATCTTAACCCGGTTATAACTAATTTTCATGTCACACAAACATGGACTCATAGTGCAGAGAAGCCATTTTCATGTTTTGACTGCAACTATTCATGTTCACGAAAGTTTACTCTATAAATGTTACATTCTGACTCAAAAGTAAAAAAAATAACCACATAATGCAATGGAAATCCAAATCTTTGATCAACTCATATACGTATACAATAATGCCGCCATGGATCGACCCACGGTCCCCTTATAGCAGTGGCGATCGCATATCAGACATCACTAGCGAGGCGGCACAACCCTAATCATACAACCACGTGACCTTGCGGCTGACGCGGCGATGGCGAACATATTCAAGTTAGATATCAGTTACGATCTAGGAGCGAGAGCAGCGGCATCTTCCAACACACTACAGGACGGCTGGGAACCGGTCACGAGAAATCTTACATGGAACAATGGACTTCGCTTTCGGATTCACGGTTAACTTTCGTAATGTAGTCTTAACTTATATATTTATTTTGCAATGGTTTATCGATAATACTTAGCTTGTAGTTTTCCTAGTTCAACTATAAAATTAGGATGGCGCTCTTATCTAATTTAATCGTTTCATTCCTCTTATATTTAACACACGTGTCATAACTTATATTACAATACCTAGTCTCTTCGAGGGTAGGCACACCCTGCAGATTAACCTCTCATAATTAGAATTATCCAATATACATGTTTTGTAAATTAATAAATATTGTTTAAAGTTGAGAGTTTCATTTGGTCTCATGCTCTGGTTTAATTTTCCTTCTTATTACACATACCTATATATACAAATGATTAATAATTAAGCATTTATCATTTTAATTATGCTTCAGTGGTGACCCAACGTGGTAGAATCTATTTTTTTTTTTTTTTTTTTTTAATTTTTTTTTTTTTTTTGTACATACAATAATGACATTACATTTTTCAGATACATTTTTTATATAACGTGATTCACCTTTTTTTAGAGCATGCTCGTGTAAAAAAGGTGGAGCAGCGTGTGTGAAAAACTATTTAACATATTTTTTTAGAATTATAATATATATTTTTATATATTTTTATATATATATATATATATATTTATGTCATACCACATTTTGTGGCTCATCTTAGAAGAAGCCACTTAAGTTGCTCATTCTTTCGCATGTAATATATACTTACGTAGATGAAGTACCAACATGCTGTCTTTTAAATTTTGTTTAAAATATGGTCAGCTATAATATGTAATCAAAAATTATGTTTATTTATTAAAAAAAAATATCTTAAAATAACGTGCATTCCTTGATCTATTTTAAGAACACACTTACCGCATCACGCTACGTTGCCAAGTTTAATGCTACATATACATACCAATATAGTTCATATGAAGGTAGGTTGACAGAACAGGTCGGATGTTGCTTATTCACACATTTATTATTTCAAGCGGCCGTTTTTGATTATTGGCGCGTTTTTTTAAAATTGGAGTATGATTTGCTAATTAATATTGTTATTTATTTGGTGTTTACGGTTGTTTTGTGTTAAGGTTTATTTTAATATTATCACAAATAAAATTAGGTATTTAAATACATATTGGTGTAGTTTCTTTTATTTGCTACATAATTATTTTATCTTAGTTTTATTAGTGTTTTCGAAAAATTATGAATAAACTTATTAGAAATATATTACAAAATTTACTTTGTTCATTGATTCGTACGCTTCTTTAAGTTGTAGGTTGGTTTGCAAATTATAATTTTTAATATGTTTATTAATTTCATGTTTACATACAGTTTTATTAAAATGTGTGTAAAATGTAATTTTTATATAATGTTTTATATTATCATGTTATACCTACTTATCTTATCTTATCTTACCCTATAATTATTTTTACACGTGTAAGCATTGTCTCCAGTTGTATGACACATAGGTAGGTACCTACCTTCCACCAATTTTATACACGTATTCTAATTTTATTATTTTCTATAGTATACATTGTACAACCAACGTCTCTACAATAGGCCGCCCCAAATGGTTTGACTAGGTGTCGCATCTGGGAGAGGGTGGTTGAGGGAGACCTTTTAACCTCTTCAGCCTGGCTCTCTCGACTCATCACCTTGCACCGCAGTAGAAGGGATAGACCCATATGCCCGTTACCGACACACTAATCCCAAGATTAGTGTCGGTGTGTGTGTGTATTAGAGCACAGGCGTCTGGTTTGAAAGCTGTCATTGTTCTACTGGTATTTCAATGGAAGATGCTCCGAGGAACTAGCGTCATTGATCCCTTTGGCACCGGTCCCTTTAGTCGGGTAACACGTCAAACGTGTGCCCAACATTTGTCACATGAGAACGGGTCATTTCTACGACTCATTTTTGCCTGCCTCTGTGTGTCCTCCCTCCTACAATACGGGTCTCAAACGTAACTTTCAACATTTCAAGGGTGATAAAATAAAAACGATCATTTTGAAAAAAAACTATTTAATTTGAATTTTTAAAAACAAAAAATATTACTATACATACTAAAAAAAGTGTGTAATCATTTGAAAAATAACATAACACAATAAAAAAATAATTATAGCCTAATAACTTTATATTCACAATCATTATAAAAACAGCATAATATAATAAAAAATTAAATCATAATTAAAACCAAATAACTTTTTATTATACATCGTTCACGAAACATTTAGCGTTGTACATTACAGAAGAATCCTTCGTTTTTTTTTTATTTAACAAGGGATATCAAATTATACCTTGCACATAAATTTAACAAAAACTAAAATAAATTATAACCCTCCACAACCAATATCATGATGAAAGATAAAGGGGCCTTATTCGCCCGGTACTCTGTATGCCAGTATTACAAAAGATAAAATATATGGAACTGCTATAACGACTGCCAATGATCAAACTATGGAACAAGCCAACAGCTACTTTACGATTGCTTCACGCTTTATATCAGCTGTAGTGGAATCGGAGTCGATACCTTTGGATCGTTCAATCGTTGAAGCCGGTATAGCGGTCTCTTAATCAATACAATTCATTTGAATTCAAGTTAAGCATCCTGGAGGTAGAATTCTCTTTTTCTCTGCAAATCCTTAGGTAAGGGCAATTTCTTGACACGGTGATTATTAATAAATGTATTAATTTGCTTCCATGACCTCATTGACAATATTCCTGTTTGTTTTTATTTTCGTAGCGCCAGGATCAATCCCTTCGATGAAATAATTTGCAAAGTTTTTATAAAGTTCATCTTTTTCTTGATTAAGCCACCTCCTTCTAACTATAATTTTTTTTGCCATATTCCCATCAAGTAAATTACTTGGTAAAGACTCTTGGTCATTTTCTAAGCTATTATCCAACGTAACATGATCCACATTTTCTTTATGTGATTCTTCAGGTTGAGGGACGGAATCTATTTCATTTTGTAAAGTTGTTGTAATGTTCGTTCCATTATCAGACTGTGATCGGCAAGATATTTTTCCCTCAGCTAATTGCAGTAAATTCAAGCCAACTTTACCTTTCTCAAGAGCTAGTTGTGGTATCATGTAATTCCCTTTATGTGTACCTGGTGTATGCCCTAAGAAATGAGACAAAGCGTTTACATAAGCATTATTCTTTCCAGCTACTTGGCTCATGGTTGCAACATGGTGTCGCAGCCCAGTTGAAGTTATATGATCTGAATTCACAAAGGAAAACTTGTGTCTTAGTTCCCTTAAAATTTGCGTGCCACAAAAATAAGGTTCACCTCCTAGTTTTGGGAATAAAAATTTGTTTTCATTTGGAATTCCAACTAAATTTCTGTACGCAAATATAGTGTCTACATTTTTTTTCATCTGATTTCGAAGAAGTATTGGAACTGTTCTCCCCCTTTTTCCTGGGATATGGAAGCAATATAATGTATGTATAGCATTTTGCTCCTCAGAACTCATGATTTCCAATATTTCTTCAGGAATGTCTTGTTTTTCACTTTGGCTGGCTATATAATTTTCTAATGGAGCTCTTGCAACTTCTCCTGCCCTCCTCCTATTAAAAATTATAATATGAGCAATTGTTATTTTACATAGCTCCTCATAGGCGATATAAGACTTTTCACATTCAAATCGTTGAGCTATATTCACTTCTAGTTTCATAACTTCCGTGCATATTTTTTTTATATCAGTAGTTAAAGGCATGACATCAGTTTTCAGCATTTTTTGAGTTTTCCTTGATTTTTCAGCGTTAGTAGAAATTTCAAATTTCCAAGCGTGACCAAAGATTATTTTAAATTCAGACAACTTGTTTTTTATAACATCTTTGGATGAAGTGGTCAGCACAGGATTCTGTATTGTTTTACGCATCAAAATATCAGCACAATCTTTTATAGCTGTACAAAGTCGTTGAGGGATGCTAGGAATTTTTACAGAACCTGTACTTTCATCGTAACCACTATTTATTTTGACAGCGTCCATAAAAACATTAAAATGTATAGGGTCAAATGCAAGGTCAAATGAGGATATTGCAGGATTTTTTTCTTTGATGACCATGAACAGTCTAGCGAGATCTCTCATCTTGGATGTAATGTGTGTTTTCAAATGATGTTCTTTATGATTGCTTAATAGTAGGGAACCATATGCACAAATTAATGGCTCAGACTTTGCAATTTTTGCAATAGGATCATTTTTGAACACAGGAAATATCTGAGATCTTAAAGATTCAGTGATCTCAGAATTGTCTGGGGATAATAAAATAGCGGATGATTTTAACACTCTGCAGCGTTTTAGTGGATTTCCTTCATGTGATTGTTTTCTATTTGAACATTTTTTCAGGTGTCTATAGAGTAAACTTCTTTTGAATGTGCCACAGCATTCTATACAAACCGCATAATCTTTAGCTGTCGCAGTCGTTCTTGGGCGGCGATTCGGTAGTATTATTCCATTAACTCTATTTATCGCGTCCTGCTTATATAGATAATTGCCTCTATTTCTTATTTTCTTCGAAATTAATTCACACTTTTTTTTTCGTTCGCGCAGATCGGGATCTAAAATTTTATTATATTCAATCACTTCTGCCTCTAAGGGATGTTGGATTGTGATGTGGCGTACAAAGTTGGTTATCAGCTTGAAGCAGTATGGACAGAAGTTTTTACGGTCATAAACTCTTGGTTTTTTACTAGCTAAATCAGATGTACATTGTTTTGAAGTTGATGACACATAGCAGTCCGTTTTCTCCTGCTTCCCTGGATGATCGCTGGTATATGAATCTAAAATTTAAAAATGCAATAACATTTTATAACATATTTAATAAATTAAATTTGTGTGGAAAATTATACAGAGTGAATTATACAAAGTTACCACACAAACTTAAACCAGCGATTCCTGAGCATATGTGGTGTGTCAGTCATTTTATTATGGGATGACTTCTTTGTTCGATAAACTTAAACTGTATTCACGCAAGCTGTCCCGCTACAGCAGGGTTTCCCGACCCCGTGAACGGTTCGTATGTTCCCACCACTATTCGACAGAGACAGAATTCTTTCATAAACATTAATTAAAAATGTGAATTATTTTTATTTATTTGTTAGAGTTTTAAGTTTTTAAGTGCGTAGGTTTATTAAATACGTTTGTATGTTTGCGATATTGTTTGTATGAGTGGTTCCTTTGCTGACAGTACTTCGCAACTTGTCTAGCGGCCGCGGCGTGCCAGACTGTACTCTTCACGCTAGCCTGGAACGGGAAGTGCTATTCACTATTGCACATCACGCATTGTACTGCAGATTTTGTTCAAGGTAAGATAGAAGAACTAGAGTTAGAAATTTTGGACCTTAAGAATGATATTTAGCTAAAATCCTTAATATCAGAGGACTTTTGGAATACAGTGGACAGAGAAAAGTTCCCATTTTTGAAAAAAGCCGCATAAAAAATTGAATCATTTTTCAGTTCGACATATTTATGCGAATCCTTGTTTTCAAACATGAACTTAATAAAATCAAGATATAGATCTCGACTCACCGATGAGCATCCTTATGATTGTTTGCTAACAGGATTATCGTCATACCCTCCTAATTATGAGGCAGTGGCCAATGATATGCATTGCCTCAGATCACATTGACATATTGATATTATATTTTTTTTATAATTGAAACGTTGCTTGAAAATGGCTTTATCCGTGTTTGGTGACTAGATCTGAATCGCCGGGTATGCTTGAAAATGGCTTTATCCGTGTTTGGTGACCAGATCTGAATCGCCAGGTACTTCCCAACCTTCCTATTCGCCACCTCCTTCCCCTCCCCACTACCTTCAGCCTCACAACATACCCCGATTGGGGATTCCATGGTGTCACTGGCTCCAGACGGGAGCAGTTGAGATTTTTGTGCGGTATACCCGGTAAAAAAAAACTCCACACAGGAGGCCCTTAAGAAAACGATTTCCCTCAAGGCCTATGTCATCTAAGATGCTGTGTGGAGGGTCTTTTTGAGGAGAAGAGGGAGTTAACATTGGTCTTGAAGAGACCCATGTTGTAGGAAGGGGAAACAGAGGTCGGCAAATCGTTCCATAGCCGAGCTGTTGAGCACAAGAACGAGTCGAAGAAGCGACCAGTTCTCATGTGACAAATGTCAACCGTGTACATATGTTGGGCACGGGTTTGGCGTGTTTCCCGACTATGCACCGGTGCCGAAGGGATCAATGATGCTAGTTTCTTGGAGCATCTTCCATTGAAATACCGGTAGAACAAGGATAGCATTCCTACCTGACGCCTGTGCCCTAAAGATTGCAATCCATCTGTTAAAATGGGAGAATTTATCAATCAATCGGATCGCCCGCTTCTGCACAGAATCGAGGTTATTTTTCAGATATTTTGGAGCTCCAGACCAGAGGTGGCTGCCAAATTCAACTGTGGGGCGGACTTGCGATTTGTACAAGGCTAGCAGTTGTGTACTATTAAAGTATCTGCGGGCCTTGTACAGTACGCCCAGTTTTTGAGAGGCTAGCTTTACTCTGGCTTCGATAGAGCCCCCAAATCTGAGCTGGTCACTTAGAGTTACATCGAGCATATCAATGGAGGGCCTGTTCGGAAGGTTGCTTCCGTTGAAGGAGACGAGATTTTCATTGCGATTGCGAGACGTAATAATACATTAAATACATTTCTCTGTGTGTATGCAATTTGAATAATAATTTTATTATTTTGAAACATTTTTGTTTATTATTTATTAATAAATTATGGGAAAATGAGAAGTTATGGGAGGAGTTTGTCGATTAAAAATATGTGGTGCCCGCCACCCTACCGATATTTTAGAATGTGCTCTAGAGTACAAAAAGGTTGGGAACCCCTGCGCTACAGCATAGCGTTTACATTACCAAGTTGGAAATTTGAAACGAGCGCTTACCATGCGCTTATCACATATATGATCAGGAATCATTGGTTAACGTTTGTCAGATAAAGGGGTTTGTTTTACCTACCAGAATCAGACGAAATTCTCGAGGGTAACTTGAATAAGTCATCACTGCCGGACGTCACACTTGCTTCTAAAATAAAGCATAATAATGTAATATTCGAAATAAAACAATTCATATTACGTAACGTAATATTCCGCATCACTATCGTTAATTGCTAAAACATTTCACAATAATAAGTAACGTAATGTTGGTATGTAATGAAAAATACCTAAGATTATTGTATATTATCAGTAATTATTATGTACATAGCTACCTGAATCTGAAGAGTTTGCAAATAGATCATCCAGTTTTTCCTCCATTTCATTAATTACGGCTCTTTTATCCTCTGAAATTGGCGAACTTTCACTTGTACTACATATATTTTTATCTATAAAATAACAAAACACATTAAAAATCATAAACATAATAAAACAATAAGCATAATTATCATACTTATGTGAAAATCAACAAGAATTATTATTAAAATATCAGTGAAAAGCGTTTTTATAGAAATCATAACCTAAAATGTAATTTTACCTAAAAAAACATTTGGTAAATATCGGTTCGGACTGGCCACGATTATTACGAATAATTTTTAGAAAAACACTTTAGATTCGCCTTAATTACTTAAAAAGGAAACTTTTTATTATATAATAAAAATTATTCGTAATAAGCGTGGCCAGTCCGAACCGATAATCACCAAACATTTTTGGTATGTCATTGATTGTAATAATTCATTATGCAACACAATATTTAAGGTTATATGATAAAATCTTACCGTTAATTGAAGAATCCATTGATATTGCAATAATGGTACCTTCGCCAGCGCGACATTTTATAAAATGCGAAAGGAAAGGATTCATATGATCCACATTGATCCACATCCACACACGAATCGGCGGCGCCATAAATATACCAAATACCAATCTAGCGCAAATATCAACTAAATCACCGAGACAGTGTTGCCAACTTTATTTTGACCAATTCACTACCGTAACCCATCAGAAAACAACTAAATTTGGCTATCCCTCAAACCACCGTATTATGCCAGTAAGTTAATACCTAAATATTATTTTTTTACAGTGACTACCGCACAAGAGTCCCAACTGTTCCCGTCTGGAGCCAGTGAGACTATGGCATTCCCGGTATGTTATGAGGCTGAAGGTAATGGATAGGGGAAGGAGGTGGGGAAGATGAAGGTTGGGAAGTACCTGGCTATTCGGATCTGGTCACTAAACACGGCCAAAGCCATTTTCAAGCAACGTTTCAATTCTGAATGGTGGTCTTACACCAGGGTAATACTGAGAGTATCTTCCACTCTGGAACGTGCCGCAAATATACTATATATTATTTTAAATGAATTAATTGTGAAATAACACAAATTAATCAAATAAAATTTGAGACCTGCGGATTGTGAGTCAATGGTCTTACTCCTGGACTATGTAGGCCGTATATTGTAATTTATTTTTAAATTATTGTTTATTTTTGTTCATAATATTTTTTATAAAATACACCCAAACAACAATAAAACACCTTTTTATTATCTACTACAATACAACTAGAGACAATGCCTTTGAAAAATAGTCACGCGTAAAGTAATTACCTAGGTACAGATCATTTTTTTAAATGAAAAACTCTAAACAAATTAATATAACTGTATGAAAAAACATATTAAATGAGTACCTAATATATTTCTGAAATTTTTAGAAAACCCTGTATAGATATCATCACATTACAACTGACTATGCTTTCGGAACGCAAAAGACAAATACATAATTACGAAGCAAATATTTTATTTATTAAAGAAAAACTACATAAATGTGTATTAAAATACGAAATAATATAAAACTTGTAATAAAAACAAAAACCATTAACACAAAATTAATAACGATATTATAAAAGCAATTCGTAAATCAATCTTCAATTTTAAAAAAGGGCGCGAATAGCCGGTAAATATTATAATATAATGTCTGTTCTTCTAACAGTCCACCGCGAGCGCTCGACAGTCTGGCTACCTATGTAGGAATACAACATATTATAACATTCCGGCAAACATATAACATATCGCAAAAAGATTCAATCTGACTTAGCAATGTCATGCGATAATAGATTTTGAGGAATTTAACCATTGAGTTCAATATCGCAAAGCATTGATAAACGACTTGGAGTTTGAATGATATTGTATGACGAGAACATCCGGCAACGTCGCATGCCGTGATGTTATAGATGCGATAAAAAGTGTACCCAATTGATGTTCTAAGTATGGATGAATATTTACTGATAAAAAACGCATTCCGGAGCATTAACGGTCCACGTAAAAATGTCATTTATTCACTCAAAAATTTTTTTTACACCGTTCGACTCGTCTCATCGAGTTTGATATGATGGACTTAAAAAAAAAAAAACGATGAGCCACTAAGTGCCCAAATGAGCCAGTAAGTCGAAATGATCAAGAAGTTCCGGTAATTAAAGGACGCTTTGAGCCACTAAATGCCGTAACATAAACCTATATATATATGTACATATATATATACACATGTATATACATATAAATATTCAAAACAAGATATATGAAATAGAATAGAAAAAAAAGAAAACAGTATAAAAAAGAAGAAGAAGAGGAAGAGGAAGAGAGAAAAGAGAAAAGAATATAAAAGTAAATGGATTTCCAAAATCAATTGTCGAGAGACATTCTATTGTATTATTAAATTGAATTATTGTAATATGCTAATGATTTAGTGTTTTTATAGAGCTTTTGAATTTTTTATAATTAATTTCCAATCTTAAGTTAAGGGGTAACTGGTTAAACCACTTGACTCCAAAATATTTATAAAAATGTTGGGCTGTAGTGGTATTACAACGCGGGATAGTTATAGAGCCAAGAATATTTGGTCTTTTGCTGTTTGAAATAGATAATGAGTTATCATTGTTGAAACAATCTTTGTGGATTTGTAATTTTTTTATAAATATTGTGTAGTGAAAGGACTTTAAATTCTTGAAATAATCTTATGGTGGGGAAATCATATGGTTTTTTTAGAATTATTTTTATTAATAATTTTTGGATGATTTCTAAAGGCATGAGAGAAGTTTTGAATGCACCACCCCAACCAAGAATTCCATATTGTAATACAGATTGGATCAGTGAGAAATAGATAGTTCTTAATAGTTTAAAATTTAATATGTTTCGTATTCTAAGAAAAATGTACATTAATTTTCTTAATCTTTCTACTGTGGCATTGATTTGTATTTTCCACTTTAAATTGCTATCTATAATTACACCGAGGTATTTTATATCAGTTTTAACAGTGAGTACAGAGCAGTCAGGTTTACATAAATTTGTGTTTCTATTGCAATTGTATGAATGTATACTTATCATTAAATTTTCAGGGAACGCATGTTTATTAATGGTGAACGGTATTACAAAGGTTTTTTCCGTATTAAGTGACAGCAAGTTTGAATCAAACCATTTTTTTAGGATGTTTAAGTCTAATTCTGCTGTTTTCTGGGTTTCATTCCAAGTTAAACCTTCAGTTAGAATTGCTGTGTCGTCTGCATATGAAATGAGTTTAGATTTGATGTTAAGTTTAAACATATCGTTGACATAAATGATAAAAAGAATTGGCCCCAGTACAGTTCCCTGCGGGATGCCAAAATTAGTGGTCTGAGAATCGCTCATAAGGCCCTTTAATTTAACAAATTGCTCTCTATTAAATAGATAATTTTCGATCCAAGTTAAAGCATTGTCAGTTATACCAATTTTCGTTAGTTTAGAGATAAGGTTAGAGTGCGATATACTGTCAAATGCTTTTCTTAAGTCAATAAATGTTCCAATTCATTTTTTTTTAGTATCTAAAGATTTATATATTTTAGATGTTAAATCAACGATAGCATCTTGAGTGCTCAAATTTTCTCTAAAACCATATTGATGTGCATTTAATATGTTATTTTCTTTCACAAATTTAAATATTTGTTTTTTTACAACTTTTTCAAATATTTTTGCAATGTTTGAAGTGAGAGAATTTGGCCTATAGTTACTGCTTAGACAGGGGTCCCCAGATTTAAAAATTGGGGTAATAATAGTTTTTTTGTAATTTAAGGGAAAGTTGCCATTAACAAAACTTGTATTTATGATGTGTGCCAAAGGTTTGCAAAGTGAGTTAGAATTTCTTTTAAGTATTTCTACAGAAATATTGTCATAACCAGGGGAAGAATTTCCTTTTAATTCATTAATAGTATCTTTGATTTCATCAGAGTTAGTTCGTTGAAATTGTGTTAGGGTGTTACAAGGAATGGAAGGTGTTGGTAGATTATAATTATCATTATCTCTGTTTTTTATTTTAATTGCTAATTTTTCACCAACTGACCCAAAATAATTGTTTAAGATATTTGCACATTTCAATGGATCTGTGTTGACATTGTAAATTGTGTTATCAATATCTGAGATTTTATTTATATTTGAATTTTTAGGTTTTTTATTGATCATTTCATTAATAGTTTGCCACACCTTTTTATTGTTGTTACCAGCAATATTGATTTTATCTTTATAGAAATCTTCTTTTGTTTTCCGGATTATGTAACATAATTTATTTCTAAAATTTTTAAAATATTCGCGTAGTTTATTGTTTTCAGGAAACTTTTTTAGCTCTTTATAGATTTTTTCTTTATGCCTAATTGATATGATAATTCCTTGTGTAATCCACGGTTTTAATTTTTTAAATTTAGTCTTTGGAAAGTTTGTTACAATGGAAGAGGAGGATTGGATATGCTTATTCAATGTCAATTCAAAATTCCGTGAACATAAATCGGTATTGTTAGACGATAGTACAGTTTCCCAAATTTCATTTTCAAGATGTTGTTGTAATTTTTCATAATTAATTAGAGTTTTTGGTAGTTAGAGCGACAATAATTATTCTTATTTATTTTATCAGTTTTAATAGCTACAATGCATGTGTGGTGATCAGTAATATTATTTTTCCAAATAACAGATTTTATTTTATCAGTTTCATTAGTATTGCACCAAATATGGTCAATACAAGATGGCCTTTGTCCAAAACATTCTCTTGTATATTTTTTTATACATGGTTTGAAGTTGAGTTCTGATAAAGTGTTAATATATTCAGTTTTTTCCTTATTACTGTTGTTTTCAAAATCATCAGATATGTCGATATTAATATCTCCTACAATAATTGCATTTTGAAACCGGTTTGTATTTATAAAAGTTTTCAGGTTTTCGGTAAAATTATTAATGCTTGAGCTGTGGGTTCTATATAATGCAATTATATCATAAAAAATATTTTTTATATTGATTTTAATATGTAGACAATTAACAAGTTCGATAAATATTTCATTAACAGAAACATTGTTATAAATACATTTTACAAAAACAACTATTCCACTATTTTGATTAATGTTGTAAGATGTAACAAAGTATTTGTATCCCGGTAAATTATAAGTACTTGAGTTGGGACTAATTCTGGCTTCAGACAATACAATACAATCAGGTTTAAGGGCCAGCTCATTCAATACTAGTGTAAAATGATCAAAATTTTTATAGATGCTTCGAATATTTAAGTGAAGGATTGTTAATGATTTAAGAGGGTCTATTTCTGATAGTGAGTTATTACATTCGAAACTGGATAGACATATATTTTCTGAAACAATGAAAGATGAGTCTATATCTTCAAATAGTGAGTTAGTCATGAAAGTATATTAGGTATATATTTTAATAGAATATTGACATTGATATATATTTATGTTTCAATAATTTGTTTCAAAAATTGCGGGGATTTTTACATAGATTTTTCGAAAATTATAGCTATCGAAAATTTGTTTGATAAACTGACCCATAATAATTGTATTCGATAGTAATAAAATAACTTACAACAATAACGATGCGCTCGGATTACACTCACTTTTGCGAAATTAGTATAAAATGTAAAGATTTGGTGTATATTATACCGGTGTAATAAAACTAACCCTTTGCGGGCGAGTTTATCGAAGTATTTCTTCAAAGTATTGTTTTTGTTTTCGTTTGAAATGTAAATAATACTATACATCATTAATCGTAGTCAATGCGATCTCTCGCAATTTTCAGCATCTTGTTTCGATAGTTGCACAAAGTACTGTTGGCCGTGTGGTCTGTAGGGTTTTTTTCTCCATATTTAGTGTTTTGTCTGATGCAGTTTACACACGCTGGGGTTGTATTTTCTCTTTCCGGGCATTTTGAAAGGATGTGGTCGCCTGTGCAGTGTGGGCAAATTGGAGGGTTGGTTCGATGTAGACATCTTTTAGCCGTATGCATAAACATACAGCAATGAAAACATTGCGTCAGAGGGCTGCAGTCGTCAATTTTTACTCGTTGAAACTGAATATTTAGTTTACCGAGTGCTAGAAGATTTTTTCGCATTTTCCCACTAGTTTCTATGATGTAGTTAGTGAATAGGCGCTGTTTTTCATTTATGTTTGTGTTCTTTATCTCCGCTATTAATGTGATTTTGTTGTCTTCACTTTCCTTGTAGACATCTTCAATTCCTTCGTTCTGGGTAATTATTCCGCAAACTATTTCTTCCTCAGTAAGATTGGATTTTAATCCTTTTATTATTATTTTAGGTCTTCTTTTTTGTACTTCATTTACCACCAGTTCATTTTTTAGTTTTTTTAATTCATCAGTTAGGATATTTGCATATTCCTTTTTAGGACACGATATTATTATTTTTTCTTCTTTTGTTTTCCTCAAACCGTTTATACCTATCTTTAGGTTGTTTAATTTTATTTCCTTTTAAATTATATTTTCAATTTCTTCGGCTTTTGTATTATTTTTAGTTGACGATATAATGATTGAGAATCTCTCTTCTTGAGGCATAACTTTGGTTGTTGATACTACTTGGGCATAAGATGGTGTTATTGCGGTTTTCATAATTTTTTCAATATTTCCCACCAATTGATCATTTTTTTCAATAAGTTTGTCTTGTAAATGTATGATTTGTTCTTGCATTATTAGTATTGTAGATTTTATTTCATTATCGAGATCCAATATAATTTTTTCCATGTTGGTTTTAGTTTTAGAGTCCTTGACTGTTTGTATCTTTTGTACTTCATTTTTCAGCGTGTTTATTAGATCTTCTATCGCCATGAAAGGGTTACGGTTGCAAGCGCGAATATAATACCGCGGTAACGTGCTCCCGTTGCAAGCGTTAGAACACTACTGAACAAGCGTTAGAACACTATTGTTTTATAAGTTTGCATTTCAGCGTTACAACGGGGTTTTAAATTAGTCGTAAGTTATGTCACGTTTGCGGTAGGAATATATTTATACATTGTTCTATGGGAGTTTCCGTGATCAGCCGTTCTGTGGATGTGTTGGTAAGTATGCTCAATAATTTTTTTCATTTAATTAATTTTTCTTCTGCCTCGTTTCCAGATAGTAAACTCAATTTTGTGTTGTGGGTAAATAATTTGTTACCGTTTAAAAATACCTCTGCTTGCAATCTTTGTGTTCCCTGGTTAATTTATAAATTTGAAATCCATATCGGTTTAATTTCTTTCAATTCATATAACTAACTGTAATACTGTTTGATGTATTGTTAATTATACCTATTACAGCGGATGACATGCAGAATACAGCCGGCGAATTATTTTGAATATTTGCTAACGGCGGAATCCGTTGTTATTACTGCCTGATACGCTATAATCAATGCAACAATATTGCCACAATATTTGTAAGTAATTCACATTAAATATTTTTTCTCTTGTTTAATCATCATTGGGTTAATTTCTTTATGCAATTGTTTTGGGATTTTAATTTATGGTAATCATATTGGGATTAAAATTTGCTTTCGAATGTTATGCTACTCAATAATTTTATATTGAGAGACGGGGGGACTAAGTCACTTACATTTTCTTGTACTTTTGAGCACGGTTTTCAAGTTGGATTGATTTAATGATTGATAGTAAATGGGGTTTCTTTCGGATATTATTGTGCAAAACTTATCATAATTATGTTTTAAATTTTAATTTATTTTTTACCTTACTTAATAAAAATACAAATGTTACAATTTCCTGGGTACTTTTATATTGGATTTTAAATTTTGTCGGCAATACGGTTATACGTGCAATGTTTATGCTCAGTTTTTTTATCAGCATTTATTATTACGGATATTTTGGGTTGCTTTATTTCTTCAGTACTTACAAATATAATTAACATTTTAGTTTGCGGCGTATTGTTGTGCCATGATTGTTGAAAAGTAATAATGATTATTGCAGGAATAACTCTATTTTAAAATCAAGCAAATATTTTTTTTGGTTATGCGACACCAATACTCTTCGTTGTGGAATATTTTTCATACCTTCAGTATTGTCTTGTAACTTCAGATTATTGTCATATTTTTTTATCCACGCGTTTCAATAATTAATTTTGTTGCAGTAATTTTCAGAATACCTGCTTTTGAAATAAGTTGCTTTGGAAATGAAATTTAATTTTAATTTGAATTTTTTTTTTAATTCTTAATTCTTCGTTAGTTATTTATATGGGCTTTTATCTGATCGACTTCTAGTCATGATTTTATTTCAGGATTGGGAGAATCTCAAATTATTTTCTGGGGTTTTGTGTTTCAAGGTTATGATTTTATTTTATGCGACACATGTTTCCACATTATTAGAACGGGTTTATTGGCTGCATTATACATTTAAATTTAATTTCGGCTAATAATTTTAATGACTACCGGTACTTTATGAAATTATGGTGACAATTGTTACAGAAACTTTAGGCAAAATTTTATTGCAACGGAGTTCTAGAATATTTTCAGGATTTTAATTTTTCATTTTTTCTAAATTCACTTTAAATTTTATATACCACTCAAGTTTATTAAATATATTTTACGGACAGCTTTGTAATTTCAAATGGTTTCTTACAACTTAGGCAAATATTCTGATATGAATATTTTTTTTTCTCATAATAAACATTTTAATTATTTTTTTTTGGCTTTTCTTACTTCCGTATTTTCTTCACTTCGGTTTTGGGATAATCCTCGTTTGTTTCATTATAGTAATTGGTTATAACATGTGTTTACAGTTGGTGATTTAGTTGCTGTGGCTTTCGACATGCCTATTTGCATAATAGAGGGAATATTATGCGGATTCGGATGTTCAATCCCAGAAGCTGGGTTCCGGTTGTACGCGGATATTGGTTTGATTTATTTTTATAATTTCATTGTTCCTGGCTGTATTGATGTTATCGACGTTTTACACCCACCTTGATAATTTCAATAGCTTCATTAGGTATTATGTTTTATGGGAATATTCATTCTGATTTGTTGGATTCATTAAAGTTCATTATCCCTGAGTGAACTATTTAATGATCGGTTGAGGGGTTAAATTTTGGGGTTTTTGGTAAATTTGCCTGGTTTTCTTCACATTTCCGTTGGATTTGAGACGTCAAGTTTCAATGGGAATTACCAAGGTACATTTTAAAAATTAGCATTTCAAACCTGTTTTCTATAACAGAATATTTTAAATTCATGATAATTTTTTTAATGATCTAATTGCGTTTCATTTACATAGCGCAGTGCATTTGAGATGGCATATTATTTCATTATGAACATTTATCATAATGCATTTCGATTTTATTTATTGTCTGAAGAGGATTTATTTCTTTAAACTTTTGGAGGAATTTGTTATCTTTTGGGGTTATATATCTAAGTTATAGCGCTAACTTTGTGTTATTTTCTTAATTACTGTGGGAATTTAAATGCTATACGAGTCAGATATAATGTTATTATATTCAGTAATAATATTTTTTATTTTATCGCACCTTGTTTCAAAATAAATATACAGATGTCGTTAATTTGGGTTATATTTAGTTGGGATGGTAAAGGAATTTTATTTTCTATAATACTTTAAGTATTTATCGATGTTATTTTAGTATGGCTCCTTGAAAGGATTTTAGGTTCACACAAGAAATGATTGGTTTAGTTATTTTATATTTAAATTGAATTTCGCGGGTCATTCTTGGCTTTGTTATAACTTACCTACTTTAGGGATTTTAAAGGTTAGACAGATCCTTGATTGAACAGCAAGTTCTATTTATTTCAAAGGTATAAAATCATCATAACTTTCTTCCTTCATTCCATTGTAACATGAGTGGTAGATTTATTTATATTTGTTAAATTTATTCATGAATCACAAATTCAATCTTAAATTAATTAATAAATATGTAGAAGACAAATCTTTATAAGTATTATTTCGGTAATCAGCTGTAGTTTGTTTGTACATACCTTTTAGGGGATTTTATTGTCAATCGGATAGCAGTTGTTTCGTTATTCTACAAGTACATAAGTAAATTTAGAATGCTTGTTGTTTTCAGTCATTAAGAATTAGTATTATTTCATACCCAGTTCTCGGTACGCGGTGCATTCGCTATTAACTGTATTATTATTACAGATAGGTACATCATTTCGTCGCCTTATTTACTTTATTTGAAATGATAATCATGATTTATGGTTGTTTCGAGACTATGCGTGTATTGAATAAATTATTTTATCAATTTGGGTTTAATTGTTATATTATACTCTGTTGTTATGGGATACATAATTTTGATTCATTTATCATTGTAATAGATGACACACCTAACTTGATTTTTTAAATATTATTTTTTACGACAAATAAAATACCTACTTACCGGTGAAATGATTAATACACAAATCTTTCGTCATACAAATTTATTCTACGTAATATTATAGATGCTATTAAGTTTACTTAAAGTAAACACATTTAACGATTTTATATTTTTCTGCGGCAACTTAAGTTTGCTATATTTAACTTTTATCAACTTTTCGTTGGATTAAATGGAAGTTTTATACAGCTTAGTTGTTTGTTTAAGTATTTTTATGGGAACACAAAATTTTTTTTTCCTGGTTGCAAGTGATTTCAACTGTTCATGTTGTCCCTACAATGGAGATTTATACAACGGTAGTTGTTTAGATGTTTTGGTCGTTTCCAAATAGTAAGGAAGCTGACATCGATGTTTTGTACATCTTACACTTCGTGGAAGTTTATCTTCGAATTTAAATTTAAATTTTTTTTTACGGTTTCAGATTCTTTACCATCCTTTATATTTATACGTAAAAATAAGGAGCATTTCTCTTTCCGGTTGAGTGAGATGTGGATTGTTTTTAAGAGCATACATTCGATGTTCATATGGGAACACGTATATGAACCTCGAATGGATGTTTTGTGCTGTCTTGTGTTGTCTTGTCAGTTTTGTGATTTGTCCTTGGGGTTTTCGCGGTTTATTCTTCGGATTTTAACTTTTAAGCCTCGTCTTTAATCATGGTGGAAATCACTCCACTATTTTTTTATTCTTATCTTGCAGCGGGACGATATTAACGCGTGACATGTTAGTCTTCTAATCCTCTGAGTACGTTAGTTAGTTGTTTTCGTGTTCCATGCTTTAGTTTTAGGGCCTCTGAGTTCACAGCACAATTCTTTTATGGGAATTGATCGTAGAGATAGATTTAGGTAGTTTATCCTAGTCTTCTCAACCGCAGGAAGAGAGAGGAACCCTTGGCGTAGATGTATTTCCTATGATGAGGGTAGGTCTCTTGTCCTCCGCAAATAAGATATGCATTTTGATATACATAACGTTATGTTATGTGTGGGTATTTTCTGGTTTGTCCATCTCATTATGAGGTTATTATGGATATGGTGAGGAAAATCATATAGTTCAAGCTTTACGACGAGTTACGTTTTGGATAATTTTCAGTTCATATTCTATGGGAAGTAATTCCGTTATCTCTAAATAGAGGATTTGTGTGGATTATTGAACATTTTTGGGTTTCGATTTTAATTTATGGGATATGTCATGATATATGCTTTCAGCAGTCGTTGGGTTATTTTGTTCTGGTAATAATTTTGATTTAAAAGTTAATTGGGAGATATACATTTCTGATTTGAATTATATACCGGTTGGTATGTTTGTATACAATAATTCGTACATCTTGAACAACTACGTTCCATCGGGTCATTATCAGAACAAAATCTTTATGTTTTATGTTTTCGTGTTCACCTTCTTAAGCACTTGTCCTATTTAGGATAATTGCTTGACAAGCTAATTTAAAAAAAAATATATATATATACATACATAATAATTTTAAAACAATAAAATAATATTATAACTTTCTTCGTCATTCAGGAAGAATTTCTTTCCTTCTTTAATTTGAGCTTAAATAATTTTATTATATACCTTTGGTATTATATTCACAATTTCATTTTCTAAATAATAGATCTTCTGTGGTTAAAAAAATGCCATAATTATGATTGACAGTTTCAATTTATTTTGAATATATTTAAATTTTGTGTGGATAAAATTTTGATCTTGATTTTAATCTCGGGAGTGGCCATATACAGGTTAGGTAATTCTGTTTTAATATTTTTGCGAAAAGATTTCGCGTACTTGGGGCTTATTTTAGAATATTTTCTGAATTTTATACCATATTTCTATTTTGGTTAACATACTTCAACTTTTATAGGTTTATACAACTTAAATATTAACTTTAATTTGGATGTTAATGGCTTTATTTATTTGCGTGCTTGCATTTTACATTTGTTGAGGTCAAATGTTCATAGGTTTTATAGGTAACCTTTTCGGGTTGTTTGTTTAATAGAACTCTTATTATCTATTCATATTAGCAATGTTTTCTTCAGTAGTTCCTTTCTTGCGGATAAACCATAAGGTAGGCAGTTTAGCTATAGAGAACTTCAAAGAAGAATGGACGCGTCACACAGCTCTTCAACAATCACATAAGTTGCGATAGAAATTCGCAGAAGTAATATGTCTTCATACGATGCAGCTTTTCACAAGAGGATTTCACCTTGCCATCTTCGCTTCTCTCTAATGTCTACACCATGCCATTTCATATCCACCGAAGAAGTCCACTACGCTATATCGCGTATCATGAAGTTCACACCAGGCTATTCTTACTTTCTGGATGGAGTACACCACAGTCATCATCGCTGCTGGGACAATATATCATCCTTCAAGATCTCGAAGGAGGGACATTTACGCTCACGTTGCTGCTGGCTGTCTCTAGGAAACTCTACAGTTCCATTTTCTTACAACGCTTTCGGGCTATTACCACAATTAAGTGCATCGAAGTATGCAGAAGTTAAATTGTGAGGCCGTTCGCAGAAGACATTCCTTTATCTGTTCTCCAGGAACGTCACCTTGGAGGTACAGCCTTTACCATTGGGACATCCTGGTTTTCATCCTTGCCGCATTGGGTCATTCCATCACCATAGTCTGAGGGGTTCACATCTTCCCATGGACAACGTTCCTTCACATACTTCGTGGACTTGGCACCTTCGCTCATCAGCTACACATCGCTTGGGGTACCTTGGCTTCTGATGGACTTAGCAATCAATCTTGCAAGAGACTTCAAGATTCAGACGCCAGGAGGCTAAGGGAAATTTCAGGGGAAATTTCTTTTTGGCTGAGGGGGTAATATAGCAGTGGCGATCGCATATCAGACATCACTAGCGAGGCGGCACAACCCTAATCATACAACCACGTGACCTTGCGGCTGACGCGGCGATGGCGAACATATTCAAGTTAGATATCAGTTACGATCTAGGAGCGAGAGCAGCGGCATCTTCCAACACACTACAGGACGGCTGGGAACCGGTCACGAGAAATCTTACATGGAACAATGGACTTCGCTTTCGGATTCACGGTTAACTTTCGTAATGTAGTCTTAACTTATATATTTATTTTGCAATGGTTTATCGATAATACTTAGCTTGTAGTTTTCCTAGTTCAACTATAAAATTAGGATGGCGCTCATATCTAATTTAATCGTTTCATTCCTCTTATATTTAACACACGTGTCATAACTTATATTACAATACCTAGTCTCTTCGAGGGTAGGCACACCCTGCAGATTAACCTCTCATAATTAGAATTATCCAATATACATGTTTTGTAAATTAATAAATATTGTTTAAAGTTGAGAGTTTCATTTGGTCTCATGCTCTGGTTTAATTTTCCTTCTTATTACACATACCTATATACACAATTATTAATATTAAGCATTCCTCGTTTTAATTACGCTTCACCCTCCTTGACAAAATCAAGGAGGATACTGTGCTTCGACTCTTGCCGACAGAATAGCATTTAATCCTAAAAATAGTAACACCTCAGCACAGGTTCGCCTAGTGAGGTGTTCACAAAACACTACTTATAACCAATTTACGTACAGTTACGGATCAATAACATTTTTATTACACTGAAACTTATTATTTATGTTCTTAAACCAATGTAATAATCTGTTAAGTGTATGTTTGAGAATAGAAATAAATAAAAACTCATACCACAACAGATAGGTTTTTAGACTTTCACGGCCAAAAGAGTTTTCGTTATTTTATTTACTCACACGAGTATTTCTTTGATTTATGGAACATGTCGCTCCTTGAAGCCGTTTTGGTTTCCTCAGTCGTTAAATTATAACTAATATTGTTCAACCTGTACATTAGGGTGGTCCAGGCCTATATAGTATTTTTTTAAATATAGATGTAGCCAACCCTTGATTTGTCACACCTACCTACCATTCCTATCACGTGTAAAAAATTTCAGCCCGCTATCTTATATACAAGGGGGTGCTCATCGAATTAGAAGTTTCTGACAAAAGTTCAGGATTTTAAGTAAAACACGTACTTTAAGGATTATTAATATTGCAAGTATTTTAATCAAAAAAGTGTACAAAGTACTTAAATGTGAACAAAATTTGGTAACAAAGCAATAATTAACACAATATTAGTAGCATTCTTTCAAAACTATGTTTGTTAACTCCTTTTTGAATGTTTCAGTAGAAACGATTTTTCTGTTTTGTTCAACGATGTGAAGTAAAAATTGCTTTTCTTCCTCATTCTTAGTGAGTATCGTGTTGTAATCTTCAAATAGTTTAACACCTCTCTTCGCTGTATCATTAACAACACGCAAATTTTTGACTCAGCTTTTGCCTTGAAGGTGTATAACACACTACCAGAAACTTTAAAGTCCACACCAATTGGAAAGTTCAAGATGTATTGTAGGAGCTACATAAAACTTGAAAAAATATTGTGAATATGAAATATTATAATCAATTAGAAATTTGTAAACTTAAATGTACAAATTACTAAAATAAACATTATTATTATTATTAACATTGTTATTCCAAGTCTCAGGAGATATTTGCAAGAAAGAGTCCTTGATATCAAGAACCTAGAGCGTTTTCAACGTTCTTTGTTTTGCAAAAGCTTCTAATGTAACCTCTGAGGCAAACTTAGCAGAATCACCTCGTACTGAACGATTACCGCCATCAGAATTTATTTTTTGAACAATGGCCTGTTTCTCAACATCAGACAGCTTGTCAGAAAACAAGGCAAATGCAACTAGTTCATCTGATAAATACCATAAGTGACGCTCTCAGTCACCCCTAGCTGCTATACTGATTTCGGAATCAATGACTTCGTACAATTTTAAGCTCTTCCAAAGTAGTAAGTCATTTACTGGTGCATCTGCTGCCAAAGAAGATGTTTCGATCCAAGCTTTGGTGTAGATGATAACTAACAAATCGAACAATTTGTTTTTCTTCCCTCTTGGTTAGTTCAAATTTCGTTACGATCAACGATCAAGCAAACTTGCAACGTATTATGTAAATATATCACTAGTAGACGGCTCAACTCCACAGGAACTGGAAGCACTCTTAATCTTTTTTGGTAAAGCCACTAAAAACTCATCTTTGGATTTATCTTCTAATATGCTAGCATTACTAGAAGTGCTACTGAAGCTGCACTCAAGTTCTAACTCTTGACTCGACACCACCGAAGACGAAGCATTTCTTTTAGCAGCGATTTCTCTAAATTCTTCAGATCTTTTTTCCGTTTTAGAGAACGTTCTTTGACTTTTTCTAATTTCTTTTTGATTGATGTTATAATCATCTTACGTTCTCCTCTTTGATTGATGAGAAACGCTCTGTCTTCCGCAATTTTTATCAAATTCAAAGCGCTTGTATGGGCAACATCAAAAAGTTTGTCAGTTCTTTTATAAACCTATACTCTCCTTTTCTTTGTGCTTCAGAATTTTTTCCTCTATTTTTCTTCAATAGCAGTCAGTTCTTATGAAACTTAATCAGTTATTCAATGCAGTGATTTTGTTGTCCGGTCGGAATACTAGACTTACTCTACACTTCTATAAGTTCTTGAATAAGTACGTGCGCGGAATCTTTCACATTTTTGGATTAATTTAATATGTGGTGATAACGGAGTAAAACTTGCCTAAGAGTAGGAAATTGGTTAAGCCCTATCAATGGCTTAATATCTCAAACCCCAAGTAGAAAAAATTCGTCTTTTTTTCGATTAGATGAACACATTTTACTAAACTGATTCACTTCACAGTCTACTAAATAAGTATCAAAACTGATTAAATTTGTCTATAAAACTTTTTAGTAGTTTATTTTAATATTTAAAAAAAATCAAAAACAACACTCTAACGGCCAAACGAAAAATAACAAAAAAAATTGGGCCACCTTAATATGTATGTATATAATATATGCATGTACCTCTATGTATATGTATGTTTATGTATGTAGGTATATATTTTTCTTATTTTTTTAATATAAATATATTTTAATATTATCTATCTTAAAGTTTTCTACTACAACACATAAATACTTGTCACACTTAATCATAAACACGTAAACACCTCAGCACAGGTTCTCCTAGTGAAGTGTTTACGAAACATACAAAATTACCCATCCACAGTCAGCGCCGGATCTGCCATACGTTCAAAAACGTGCAAAAAACCTGGCGCCAACTCCGAAGGGGCGCCGTGAGAAAATAAATATTGTATTAAAAATTTGTTATAACATTCCCTGAATCGTTTAAAAATTACCCATAGTACGAAATAATTATTACGCTATAGCAACACTTTCCAAAGATACAGACTGCGCACGCAGCTGGTTTTAATTCAACGAAATTCAACGATTTACGAATTTATAGTCAGTTACAGATTTTTTTTACAAATTCCATATATTTAGTTTAAACGTAAGATCTATTTTTCCATATATCTTTTACTGTCTTTTACGACGAATGAGTGCGATCCAAATTCATTAACCAATCACAGCGCCGTACTTTTATTCAAGTGAACAAACAAACCGACGGCGCCTTTCAAAGTGCTTTTGTACGATTTAAGTCTCTAGGAGAATGTGGTTAAAGACCATTTTCTTATGAAATCTTCAGTAAATTCAAAATTCCATTAGCATAAACATCGCACGGTTTGCAAGGTTGCAACTTTTTTTTTTTTTTTTTTAGTTTCTTTATTCTTTAAATGGTTCGTTACATAAATTGGGGATTTTTCGACCACCATACTAGGCACATGCCCGTGTTGTTAACAGTTTCATAATTGTTTTGACAGTTGAAGTTCCTTAAATGTACCTATAATTTATTTCTATTAGATTTGTTATTTTACAGTCAGTAATAATCAGTGTAAGCGTCTTCGTTATATGTTTTTGGGGTGTTGTGCCGTGTTGCGCTACCTCCTTCTTTAGCCAACGTTTCGGACATCGTTGCAGTGTCCATCATCAGGGCAGATCCGGCAGATCCGGTAGATGTGTAAGCGTCTTTCGTAAGCCATTGATACCATAGATACGTTCGTGTTTGTTCGCTCAACACAGAACACAGGGGAAACGGAAATGCAAGGTACAAATTTGAGGTTATATTATTAGATTTATTAATTTATAACTACATTTCTATTGGTTGTTAGAGGTTGTGGATTACAATGAATAGAACAATAATTAAAAAAAAACTTTCAGGCTCGCAGAATCTAAAACTTAGAATTAGAGCATAATGACATAAAAAAAATCGTTTCCATTGGGAATTTTTTAATTCCAATTTCTCCAGCACCGATAAAAAATGATGTCCCGCGCAATGACGTTACAATAGTCCCGAGCACATCTAAACAGATATCTATCGCACAAATTCCTCCGGTCGAATTATTAGAAGATAAAAATAACGTTACTGATAGCAGTTTAAATTTAATTCTGTTTTCAGAGCTTGAATTGAAAGATCCCGGATGCTGGCCAAAGTTATCTCAAAATTCCATTAGTTTATTAGTTCAGGAAGGTCCTGTACAATTGAAAGGTTTTGATTTTCCTATTACGAACAAGCGTAAATTTAATACTAAGTATTATTACAAGAAACTGCCTAATGGAGAAGAATTACATAGATCGTGGCTTATTTATTCGAAAACTTTAGATAGGGTTACACCCTTTATATGTCTTGATTTTATTTGATAAATTAGTGTAAAAAAAAAATTTAAAAAAAAAAAATTGCGGTAAACGAATTTTTAATCAAAATAAAAATGTTGGGGGGGGGGGGGGGGCGCCATCGGTACCCACTGCACAGGGCGCTAGATTTCGTAGATCCGGCCCTGTCCACAGTTTCACCTTCTCAAACCTACCTTACACCCAACATAATTAAATTGCAAAATATATCATGTAAAAATGTTAATAATTAGATAAATACAGTAATATATAGAAATAAAATAAATAAATGTGGGAAAAAGAGAAACATGCGATTGAGTAGGTACCTACCTATAATATAAAATTTAAAAGTGGAATTATAATAACCCATGATTTTTCACGGGTCTGTGCTATATATTAAAAACACTAATTTCAGTGATGCCTCTGTCTGTAACTGCGTTCAATGAACCCTAGAACTTTTGCTTTGAATTTAAGTTTCATTTTCAAAATTGGATCCGACTGTGGAAAAATTGTAACATACGATTGTAGGTACCTACTTATGATTCTAATATTATATGAAATTGAAATTATAGTATGACTGTAGTTACCTTTTTATTACTTGATATATGAAACTTGCGATTACCCGGCTTGCGTTGCAATGCCACTTAATAAAGAAATTGTTTCTGCCTGCGTGTCCTTTTCCATTCGTCCCGTTCCCCTTCCGCCTCCCCTTTCTTTACCACGTCCCCTTCCCTTCACGCGTTCCCACTCCGCCTTCCCTCTTCCCTCTTCCCATCCCCCTCCCGCTTCTACGGTCCCGTGAACTCCCGCATTCCATACATCCAGTCTCGGTATATTCAGTTTTCAAACATCTCTCGTGCCACCTATTTCAATTTTTTATACAAATTTTATAATGCCAGAGCTCACTAGTATATATATAGAAACCTTCGCGGGCGTGCTCACAACAACTCACCAAAGTTTCATCGCAATCGGATGAACGGTTAAGCAACGCATTGTTAGCAACGCGTAATTTCATGATGCCAGAGCTCACTATTATATATATTAACCATCGCGGGCATGCGCACATCAAACCCCCAAAGTTTGATGTTTCATCGCAATCGGATGAATGGTTTAGCAACGCATAAGAACATACATCAAACGTATTTTGATTTTTAAATGTGTAGATTGAAATCATAGAATCCCGTGATTTTTCACGGGTCTGCGCATACAAATTTCGGTTATTCTTCTGTCTGTAACTCCGGTTCAATGAACTTTAGAACTTTTAAAATTGTAACTGAATGTGAGAAAAATACAATAATACATTGAGGTACCTACCCACAATGTAATATTTAAAAATAAAATTACAATGTTTCGTGATTTTGACGGTTCTGCGCTAGGTGCTAGGTATTAAAAATACTTATTTCGGTTGTGTCTCTGTCCCTAACTACGGCTCAATGAACATTAGAACAAATTTCCAATGAATTCAAGCTTGATTTTCATGTGCTGGTTTGTACAATCCATAAAAAAATCGTTTGGTTGCCATTTTCAAAATTGGATCTGATTTAATTTGATCTCAAACAGTGTTAGCTGTCAACAGTTTTACCGAAACACACAATAAATTATTTTCATTATTATTTTTAATTGTAAAACTAACGTTTTTAAGACAAGATTTTTTATGCATAGCACAAAGGGTAACAATTATTATAAGCAATAATTATCAGCCTGAAACACTCATCTACATTGAAAAATCTTCCGAGAAAAGATACATGACGCCAACGGGACTTGAACCCGTGTCCTCTCGATTGCCGGTCGAATAATAATAATAATTAATATTTGACAAGTTTCAGTATTTCCCCAATAAATGAAGACATAATTTGTCTCGACGCCACCTAGCGAGGGATTTAACACTAACAATGTTTCTCTCGCAAAAATAAAGTTGGTTGTTTTCAGGTGGAAAAAATATAATAAGCAGTAATTGTTGAATGAAACACTAGCATATATTGAATCATTTGGCGGGTACGAGATAAGCCGCCATAGCTCAGAGGTCAGAGCATTCGACCGGCAATCGAGAGAACACGGGTTCAAGTCCCGTTGGCGTCATGTATCTTTTCTCGGAAGATTTTTCAATGTGGATGAGTGTTTCAGGCTGAAAATTATTTTCAGTTATTGTATGTTATCAGTTGTTATTTCGCTTATAAATGATGCACACAAATACCAATATTCCTCACCGCAGTGACATCCTGTTATTGTTATTAGTCTGCCAACGATGATTTGAAAATCAGTCATCATTTTGTCCTGCTGTTCATCGATATATATAGGGCCGCGTGCAAAACCGTCTATCCTACCCACATACATGGGCTGAAGTCACATGATTCACTCGGATGAAGGTTTACTCGATGAAATGTTCCATTCTCATTTCAGACGGTTCCTTCGAAGGAAGAGTTCACTCGACATTCTCGCTACGAAGTCGTCGAGAGTAGTCGCGGCCGCATTGGAATTCGTCCGGCGCTGACGGCTAAGTTCGGGAATATTTACGATTTCAATTGACATTTCCGATAACGTCGAACTAAATTACGAGAAATTGGCGATTCTTGTAAACAGTAAATAAATTTCAGCACCATAAAATGAACATATGGTTAAATAATAACATGAAAATATTTTTATTCCACAATAGGCCTCGGCTTGCAATAAAATCCATATAAATGGAATATTTATTAACATATTTAAAAACTAAAAACTGTTTTGGAAAGGTGATGAAATATGTTTTCAAAATTTATTATTAGAAATAACCACGTAATTTTTTAAATAGAATAATTTTTAATGTAAACTTTTAAAAGTTTAAAAAACGGCTCTACTTGCTTTTATTCTAACTAAAATTACTGGTAACAAAACAAAATATAAAAACACGCACTTATTTTGTTAGACAAATAAATTATAAACGTTTCTGTCATCTCACTTTTTTGTCGTTTCATATAAAAATAATTCATAAAAAATTCACAATGTTTCATAATTTTTTTTTCAAATTCGATCTCTAACTTTGGTTCCATAGAAGTGTACATTCGTATTATTTTGTGGTTAATTGTTATATTGAATATATAGAGCATTATTTTCTCTTTCCAATACCGTTTAGATCATATTTTTCACTATGATAGTAAGGGAGAAACAACGATTTCTATGAGACGTGTAGGAGTTATTTCGAAAAGCGAACTAAACGGAGCATTTTGACGTTTAAGCCGCTCCGGCTACTCGTCCTCACGCCAGAACATTTCGGCCGACTGATTTGCGAGTGAAAGACTGTTCACTTGAGTGTTCACACACATCATTCGCGTCACGTGGTGTTAAATTCCGGTTGCGAGTGAACAGTGCCGAAGGAAGCATTCCAACATTGTTGGAATGCTTCCTTCGTTGTTCTTCCAACATTGTTCATTCGGCACTGTCTCTATTCACTTTCGTGTTCACACGGTTCATTTCAAGGGAAAGAGACGGAATGAAATCACGAAATGAACGATAAATGAATCATGTGAATGGGCTATAATAGCCCATTCGTACTCCGCATTAGTAATACTGTCAACCCTTTGGATGTCGTTTTTTTTTTAATTTTTATCTTACCCAATTAAAAAACTTTTATTTTACATTTGTGATAGTGGTTCTAAAAATAATACACATCAAATGTAAGCAAGGCAGTTTTTTTTCTATCACGACATACAGTTTTTTTTTTAAAGTAAGTTATCTTAAAAATATTTGCGATTCCTGCATAAGATTATGAACGGAACTAGGTACTTACAGAAAAGATTTAATTTTCTTAGTTTTTATTTATTTATTGGAATAGTTAAATATAAAGAAAAGTATCAATTTATAACTGAAAACCGTACTAGACATAAATATATTTTTTCATGCCCAAAATTAAACACTTCCTTCGCACAAAATTTTTATACTTATCAAGGAAGACTTATTTTCAACCGATTACCGGATGAAATTAGAAAAATTAATGATAAAATCCAATTATTAAACACTGTTAAAAAATATGAGACGATGTATTAATGTGAGTGAGGCAAAGAGTGTGTGCCAAGACCGAGTTGTTTGGCGGTCCGTCCTCTCTGCCTACCCCTGCGGGGAAACGGCGTGATGGTTAGTTAGTTAGTTAAAAAATATTTTAAAGATAATCTCAAAAAAAAAAAAAAAGTTTCCGACTAATCTAATCTCAAGAATAACTACTTATAACTCAGTTTCCAAGTGATACTCCGTTCTTCAAATAAGTTAAATTTTGTATTGTTCTTAGCAACTAATTACAATAATTCTGGATACATTATCCAAATAGTAAAATTGTTTTGATAGTAGATAAATACTTATAATTACATATCACCGAACTTACAACTTATTGTTTTTTACATTCACATTGTAATTTAAGAACTTAAATATAGCATTAAAAAATGTACACTACTCTTCCAGACACAAGCTAATGCTTCCATGGAAGAGTGGTATTAACATATTTGAATATGAACATGTATGCAAATTACTACATCATCTAAATGTACATTATATTTTATATGCTAAAATAAAAAAAAAAAAAAAAAAGTTTTAATAAGATGGTAACAATAACTTACATTCATGGTTATTTTTCAATCAAATAAATTGTCTACTATTTTACAGAAAGCGTAATACTCTAGAATATAAATATTATACATTTTTCTCTTTCATGCATCTTTAATACATTTTTATGGGTACTTTATTGCATTTTTAAATATTTTTGTATTGATTTTGTTTTAGTCATAATACTTATTGTGTTTTCCATTGATTTTGATCGTGACCACACAAGTTTTCATGCATTTTCTTCCTAGGAGGTAACCTCCAAATAAATTTGGAGCGACGCGCGACGTAATCTGAAATACAAAGGTTTCAATAGACCGGGAATGCTAAAATAGTAAACTTCCTTTGGTATAGGTATTTACATTCCCAATAATCACAACAATGTTGATGATAATAAAATCTGATAATATTGTTATATTGTAATATTATGATGAACAGAATATTACACGTCAGGTGTCATAATACTCGTATTACCAGGTTGGGTGCTATTTTGGTACAGCGAGCATATGATATACAATTGCAATTGTATTTTTTTTTCATTGTATAAAAGTTACATACAATGGGAATATGTACCCGCTAAGCTACTGCAAGTAGCTTGTCAGCAGGATATTAGTTCCACAGATTAGTTAAAACAATACATGAAATAATCCTAAACGCGTCAGCGTGGCAACAACACACACATATAACAGCATATTAACCATAAACATATTTATATATATACACTAAACATTGTGATAATGTTATATGCAATGTTGATAATAATACAGAGACCTATTTTATGGTGAAAAAATGTAGATAAAGAAATTTTTTTCTTTTTTTTTAAATATCATTAGACAGTTGAGTATATTAAACACATTGCAAATTAGTATATGGTGAGAGTGAGCAAAATAGAGTATAATCTTAATTCATAAGGTTACTCCCTAATAGCCATGATTTTAACATCAGTGAGAATTTAGTTAAAGAGCAATTTTCTTTAAATTCGTATGGCAATTTGTTAAATATTAATGGTATAATATATTCGAGTGTTCTTTGACCATATTTGTTTTGAAACACAGGTTCATTCCTTTATTTTGTATGAGACGAGTATTGTGTGCATGATCCACTTTGATGAAATACTTGTAATTAAGATTGATGTAATACTTTATGACAGTATACATCCACTATATAGTTAGGGAACGTACCCATACTACGTGACCCGTTCAGGGGGGGGGTCTTCAAAATACCACGCTTGGTACAAATGAGCGGCGGGGGGCTTAGGTTTTTAGTCACCGGGGGGGGGGGGGGGGGGGTTGTTGATTTGAAATCATAAATACAGTTCTATATTTTACTCTCATAGCAGTGAAATATTTAAAAAGAATAAATCATTATGTAAACTCACCCCCAATCAGACCGTTAAATGTTCTAAAACCTGACTAACTAATCCCACTGACGTGACCGTAACGGGAGGATCCGGGGTATCTCCTGGATAGAGCTGAATCTGGGCGTCCAGCTAATTAATAATAGACAACGATCTCGGGGCGAGGACGGAAGTGCAAATCATCGTTACGATTAAGATTTCAGGAAAACGCCGGCCTGCATGCATCGCTTTTCACGTAATTCACTTTGAAAATAATCCTAGGTTGATTCTTAGTTCTCCATTTTCCAAGTACGGAAATTAAATTTTGTACAAATTACGATCAACCAGAATCATTGCACTATAGAGATTACAACATGGCGTTCTGACGTTTCGGAGAGATCCGCGCCCATAAATATACAAACCACCTTCCGCGCCTATCTGGATCCCTTCGGAAAGTGGCTTGCAACAAAAAAAACTTTCTACCTAAGGTTGTTCAGTTAATTAAACAAACAAGAGACAACAATAAATAAGAAATTTAATGTGGTACATGTTTGCAAACTGTTAGAAAATACAATTTATTTTTATAATATTTTTTTTTCCGAAATTCTATTTAAACGTCTATTATTTGTTTGTACCGTATCAGAACAGACATTGTCTAGTGGGGCGGGTTACTTACTTGTTTGTATGTGATAATATTATATCAATTAACTCTAGGGTTGCTGGCAAATAATTAATTAATTCCAGTACTTGCTCGTTTTGTGATAACACAACAACAAGTTGAAGAAATCTCAATAAACAGTAAGAGTAAAGGAATGGGGAATACCATCAACATGTGTTTTTGAAACTTTGCACTGCATTATGAACACCTTCTAAATAGATAAGATCGTGGAATTGAGTAATCAAAACTGAAAATGTTCTTCCAACTGGAATTTATTTTAACAATTATTATAAGCAATAATTGTCAGCCTGAAATACTCATTTACATTGAAAAATCTTCCGAGAAAAGATACTTGCCGCCAACGGGACTTGAACCCGTGTCCTTCTGATTGCCGGTCGGATGCTCTGACCACTGAGCTATGGGGGCTTATCAAATACCCGCCAAATAATTCAATATATACTAGTGTTTCATTCAACAATTACTGCTTATTATATTTTTTCCACCTGAAAATAACCAACTTTATTTTTGCGAGAGAAACATTGTTAGTGTTAAATCCCTCGCTAGGTGGCGTCGAGACAAATTATGTCTGCATTTATTGGGGAAATACTTAAACTTGTTAAATATTAATTATTATTACAACTTTATGGAAGATTTTTCAATGTAAATGAGTGTTTCAGGCTGACAATTATTGCTTATAATAATTGTTACCCTTTGTGCTATGCATAAAAAACTTGTCTAAACGTTAGTTTATAAATTTAAAAAATAATAAGGAATTTATTTTGATTTCGTAGACCTTTATAATGTGTGCTTTAAAGTTTATTCGGCTTCCAGCTACAAGTTATTCTTGATTAAGTTTACATTTGTAACGTGGGTACCTTTCGATAGTATTCGAACACTACTAGTATTCATATTTCTATTACGCTGTTTGTATTGTCCTGGGCAAAGTTGAAAATACTGTTTGGCATTTCATTCCTTTGCCTTTAGTTTATATTTTCCGAAAAACAACGATAATCTAACTAACTAACTGTGATTAATTGTTAAAAAGACTCTTCATACAGCAAAGAAGACAGGCCTCCAGGGAAATTATTTCCATGAAAGCTTCCTGTTTGCAAAAATCTAACTGGAATCCAGAGGGTTTGGAGAGATATTCTCAATTTGCATATGATTATCTCTTGTGTCCTCGAGTGCAATACACTGATATATATATGAAAGCGGAGCTCATTGAATCGAAGTTTGTGGAGCTCATTGCATCGAAGTGGAGAGGTACTGACTGACAAGATATTTTTTTTTTAACCCTTCGAATAATAAGAAAATAATTTTCTGTCAAATTTTGCCTATCAAGGTTTGCGCGCAAAATTCCTGGTTCTTCCCATGCATTTTAAATGCTCCTATTTATTGGTTTTTTAACGCTTTTGCAAAAACAAAAATTGTTCTTAAATCTAGATAAAATAATCTTTCCGGTGTGTTTATTAGAAATCAAAATTTTTGTTTCTAAATATTAAAACTTTAATATTGGAAATTTAAATTGGCTAAAAAATGCAAACCTGCGAATATTCGAATTAAAGTAATTAAAATAGAATAAACTTCAAATTTAAAATACAGACTTCTTTTCTAAATAAAATTTGTAATAAAACTGTCACCTCACTTTTTATCACTTTCATACAATTTTATTTTAAAATTAAATGTGTGATACGTCACAAATTGGCGAAAAATTAAACCGTCACTTTTGATCGGGTTTGTAAAATATCTGAAAAACCTAGCTCATATAATTCTAAGACAATGAGAAGCATTATTTCATTCCGTTTCTAACATAAAAGAAATCACAAATATTCGCATGACAGGAAGAGAGATATCTAACTTTTAATAATGCACTGTCGCTCTGGGACAATCTGGGTCTCCTGTTATTATAACGGCATATGATGTTTTGGGACAACTTGGGTCTCCTGTGATTAGACGGGTTAAATAAATTCGGTGTTTTAAAATTATTTTCAAAATGCGATATTTCTTAGAAATTGTTTTGATGGTATTCTTAATGGCAACTTTCGTGGGAGCACAACGGCAAGGTAAGAATATTTTCCATACTTTATAAACATACCCACTTCATAATATTAAAGTAAAACTGGTATTTGAAATCAAAATACCTTATTTATTTTTTTAATCTCTTACTTTTATATATAAAAACTCGTGTCACTGTGTTTGTGGTCGCACTCCTCCGAAACGGCTTAACCGATTTTTATGATTTTTTTTTTAATGTACGTATATTTACTAGGTATGAGAATAGGTTTTAAAGTATATTTCATACCGCTAGGTGATTAGGGTGTACCTATCCAGAAAAAAAAACAATTTTTTTGACAAATTTGAATCCTTATAATTTCTTACCTCCATAAAAATAATATTATTACCTACATCTATAAATCGAATATGTCAATACTTATAATATAAAGTGAGTATTGGAAGATTGCTGACTGGAACTTTCTAAAAAAAAAAATATTTTTTTAATGTCATGTATATTATTGAGGCTTCTGACTCACACAATGTTGTCATTTTTTGTCTCATCTGTTTTTAAATAATAATATTATCGTTATAATCTTTAATCGTCTTTAAAAGGTTCTTAGTCCTTTTGCATTAATTTTGTATAAAAATTCATTTTCAAATATTTTCAGTTTTTTTTTTTCAATTTTAATTCAATACATAATTCGAGACATGAATATTTATATTTTTTTAGTACCGCACAAGAGCCCTGACTGCTAATTTGTTGAAAAGCATTAACACGGATTTTCTTTTTACCGTTGTTTTTTTTATCGCCTTGTAAGGCGCAGTCCGTTTCCATTTTTTCCTCCGTGAGGTGCAATCTAAAGACTGGTAATACACATAAGCATTAAACAAAATTATTTGATCCTTGCAAGGAACAGTCTGTTACTGTAATTTTACTGCGGCGAGGTGTAGTCCGTAATAATAGTGAGAAAAATTCAGTTCGTGAATTACTCAACAACTTTCATACGCACAGTGCTTGAGCCAGCGCCAACCAGTGGGATTAATTAAAGCAGTATTTTATTTTTGCAGCAGTACTTTATTTTTGGGAGGGGGCTCTCTAGGCCTTCCGCTGGATGCGCCACTGGTCTCTTTAAATAAAATCCATGCATTGATATCCGTAAAATCTAAAATGCTACCTACGAGATTCTGCTTTTACAATATACAATGTGTGCTCCCTTTGATCAACTACAAACTACAAAATTGTCTATAATATGATCAAACACTTATATTATATTGTCACCTCATTCTTTCACAAATTGAGATTAATCGCGTTTTCGCAATTTTAATACATTTTACTAAGAAAACTATATCAAATCAAATACATAATAAGAAATAAAAATAATTAAAACATCATGTAAAGAAATAAATTAAATACGAAATCCTTTTTTAATCGTTTGAAGAAATATTGATGTTTTGGCGGCAGAGCTGCATTTTCTGTTTGTGTAAGGTTTATGTCAATATTTTGTGGTGGCCTCCGTGATCGAGGGGCAAGGTTCTCGGCGAGCGCACCAAAAATTGCAGGTTCTGATCCCGGTGTGTAAAAATAAATTTTATTTGATTAATTTGTGTTATTTCACAATTAGCGAATTAATATTTAGTATATTAGCGTGAAATGGTGCAAAAATGTCACTGACTGGTATCCCAGAGATGGCAAGAGAAGTAGAGGACGTCAACACATAAGGTGGGAAGATGACCTAAAACTCACTGCTGGACATCAATGGAGAAGAGTAGCGCGTGACAGGTCTCAATGGAAAATGTTAGAGGAGGCCTATGCCAAGAGGCAAACTGAGCTTCGGGATATAATAACAAATAAGATCATGTCTAATACATACCTAACAGAAGTCCAGAATAAAAAGGCTTATTATTATTATTATATTAGCGTGACGTTCCAAACTGGAAAATACTTTCAGTATCGCCTTACACTTTTTTTGGGCGAGAGGTCGACTTCAGAATTACTTATTGAAGTCCCCGGCGTTGCCCGAGCTTGACGCATTTTTTCTAAATCAGACGTGGACAAGGTACCTACCTATCATCTAAAATATGAACATCGGATGTCGATGCTGTAAGTTAGCCTTGGGTGAAATTTGGTTCAGTGAACTCAAATTTGCTTTGAATTTCAGTGTCATTTTCAAAATTGAAACTGATTGTATCAAGAAATCGGACAAGCGATAAAGTAGGTATCTACCATCAATAGGGTGGGTCACGACTATATGGGATTTTTTTCCAGAATTGATATGTGTAATAGTGATAAAAGAGTGTTAAATGGAGACATAAAATCATCATTTTTTTGTAATATTTGGTTATCATATTTGACCTTCGAATTGAGATTGATATTTTACGTAACGGAGAAAAATCCAAGAAAAATGTATGAAATCCACTATTTTCACAAAATAACACATAACACGGGGAAAATATTGTTTCATTAAGGCTCTGCAACCGGGCCCGAAAATAAGAAGATGGAGAGATACGAAATTACGAATGTTAGAGGAGAGCGCTAACATTTACAGCGACAAAATCGATGCGAAAATTGCGAAAATGTTTAATAAAACACGACTCGCTTAAAATAGAGGAAAAATCTCGCTGGCATTATCTTAAACAGCATTTAAAAAAAAACACTGTGAATTTTTTCATACATATAACTTGTAAAATAACTGAAACAAACGTGTTAATAATATTTTTTGGAGCATACTTTGCGATATTTTTCTAACGAGTGAATTTTACATAATTTGCGTTTCGGCGCGGGCAAATTCTAGATACCTATTATCTTCAAGAATAACATAAATATTTTTAAGAGCTTTAAAACTTACCGTGTTTAAGGGAAACATGTAATAAATCGGTACAAATCCGGGTTGGGGGCCCTTAAATTAAAAATACATATGATTTGAAATCAAATACTCTTAAAGCACTGTATTCAAATAGCAGAAAAGACAAAAATATATTCGACTTCATCTTAATCTTACTTTTAATTTAATTTATTCGCGTGCTTTCATAATCTCACTTTCTAAGTCTTACTTTCTTAATTTTATTTTCTTAATCTTACCTTCTTAATCTTACTCTCTAAATCTTTCTTATCTTGCAGATTTGATTTATTTTTTTCTTTTCTCGAATGTACATTTTACAAATGATTGCAGTAGTTTAAATATACAATATTGGTTACAAACAGCAGAAATAAGACATGGGAATGAGAGATCTAATGCAATTGCCATTCAGCGTGGAGTATGGCAAGGCTGTATCCTGTCGCCACTATTATTTAATCTCTATTCTAGCTATGTCTTTAAAAGAGCCCTAAGTAATACTAAGAAAGGTCTAAAGATCAATGGAGTTGTCATTAATAACATAAGATACGCAGATGATACTGTATTACTAGCTGACTGTATCGATGACCTCCATCAACGTCAATAAAACTAAATGGATGACATTTGGACGACTAAATCACTCTGAATCAGTGATAAAATTAATTGTTCAATTTTTGTTTTGAAAAGTTTTATTTTTCGATGTACATTTGTTACTTTTAATTTTAATTTTTTTTGCTACCGGTTTCGACACGTCCATGTCATTAACGAGCAAACTTAAAACTAACTTAAAAATTCTATACAAGTACACAATTAATTAGGCGGGGGTAGTGGGAGGGGGGAATTTGGTGGAGGGGGAGGACGGTGGGAGGAGTCAAAATTACATGGAAACATCGTAAGCAAAGGTGATTTACATGGTGCTATTATTTTATTAACTAAATTGATTTTAGATTTAATTTTTTTGTTGATTTATAAAGTTTCTAACGCGCACAAATTAAAATATGAATTTACGTTGCAATGTTTAAACTTAGTTTTTTCTTTTTTGAAGCTATGACCTGTCTCTATGAGTTGGTTAGCAAACTCTGAGTAGTTATTATTACGTAAACAAAGTTCATGTTCCCTAATTCTGGTTTTAAAATTTCTAGTAGTCATTCCTACATATTGCGCGTCACAATCGTTGCATTCTAAAGTGTATATCCCATTTTTTTCAAATTTATTAGAAATATCCTTGTTATTAATCAAATTTTTTATTTTAGAATTAGTATAGAAAGCTGGAGAAATATGATCTGGTAATATGCGGGATATTTTTAAGGATAAATCGCCTGTATAAAGAAGTTTTTTTTATATATAAGGTTGATACTAGGTTTGTTGTTACTATTACCACTATAAATATATTTTTTTGTTAAAAAATTTGTTTGCTTTTTATTAACTAGGCGGTTAATTATTTCAGGTTTATATCCATTGTTCACAGCTATCTGTTTTATAATGTTAATTTCATTATTATAATTATCATTATTTAAAGGGACATTAATAGCACGATGTATCATCGAGTTGAAGGAGGCGAGTTTATGTGACAAAGGTGAAGGGAAGTAGACGGTATAACACAATCAGTGTGCGTAGGTTTTCTATATATATTAAATACACACTTATTATTATCTAAATTGATATTTAAGTCTAAAAAGTTTAAATTGTTGTCATCATTATGTTCCAGTGTAAATTTTATATTTTGGTGAAGGTTATTAATAAACGTGAGAAAATTATCTAATTGTCTGTTACTACCCGACCAAATTACAAAAACGTCATCAACATACCTATACCATGTAAACACATTAGATAATAGGGAAAGTCCACAATCAAATAATTTGTTCTCAAAGAAGTTCATAAATATGTCAGCAAACAATGGTGAAGCGGGATTTCCCATAGGGAGACCATTATGCTGTTTGTATAATTTATCATTAAAGGTAAAATAGTTTTGATTAATGCAAATTTCTAATAATGTGGACATTTCCTTCACAATAGTTCGATCTAAATGGGAATTATTTAAAATATTTAAAATTAGGTTTTTACATTCATTAGTGGGAATGCTGGGAAACAGATTGACAACGTCAAATGAAACTAATTTACTGTTGCTAGGAATATCTAAACTGTTTTTAATTGAGCGATGTGATGTGAATAATTTATTGGATTTGAACAAAGATACAAATTTAGAACATATATTATAATTGGGGCTAGAATAAGCAGGAACAACAGGTCTGATAGGGACATCCTGTTTATGAATTTTAGCCAAACCATACAGTTTAGGAGGTTGAGGATTGGTTAATACTAGAGAATTATATTTAGGTTTCCCGCAAATTAAAGGACAGCTCTTGATTGTCTCCTTGACGTCTTCTTGATACTTCTTTGTGGGGTCTTTTGAAATGGTTGTAAAATTATCACTTTTAAAAAAATCTTCAACTTTATTAATATAGTCCGTTTTGTTCAAAATTACTATGGTGTTACCTTTATCAGCTTTTGTTAATGTCAGATTATTTTCTAGTATGGTTTTTTTGCTACTGTTTAAGGTTTGTTTTTCAATATTTTTGTGGTTATTTTTGTAATTATTTTTAACATTTTTTAGGATTATTTCAGAAGATTCATGTTTAACAGATTCTGAGCATTTGAAAAGGGCTTGATCTATATCAGCCGCAAGTATTTCAACGTTATGAACTTTGTCGTCTTTAATGTAATAATTGAGTCCTTTGGATAACAAACACGTTTCTTTGATGGTTAATTTATGATCAGACAGATTTTTAATTCTTTCATTAAATTTATGATTAGAAAAAACAATTTTATTAGGTGGGGGGTTGTGACATCCATCTAGTTTTTTGGAGGCGAGAATGAGATTTTTCAGTTTCTTGCGTAAGGTAATTTTCTTTTTGAATGCAGATTCACTGGCACAATTTCTGACTTTATCGTCGAAACAATCCCATTCCATGGGATGTAAAATATTAACAAGTTCAGTATGTAAAACTTTTAACAAAACTTGTAAGTTATCTCTGATATAGAACCACGATTTTATTTCTTCTTTTAACCACAGTTTCTTAGCAAAAATAATTGATTTGGAAGCTGATGAACTGTTGTTTTTAGTTTTTATATTTATATACTTTGGGAAAACGTTGTTTTTCACACACATTTGATTAAAATATATATTAAGAGACACAATTCTGTACTTGCACATAAGTTTTAAATAATATTTGCCTTGGTATGCTGTACTAGCGTTCACAATTTTTTGTATTTTAATGTTCAAGGTGGAAAGATTTAGATACCTCGGCAGTGTTCTCACGGAGACTCTTGACCCAGATGTAGAGGTTAGGTGCAGAATTGAAGCAGCAAGAACCGCATTCATTAAAATGAAAACCCTCTTCTACAATGACAAATATAAAACTAAGGCATAGAATGCTAAAATATTACGTGTGGTCGGTCTTTCTGTATGGATGTGAAACATGGACCTTGAAAGTAAATACCATGAACAGGTTAGAGGATTTTGAAATGTGACTTCACCGGAGAATGCTCAAGGTCCCATGGACCGACATGATCACGAACACAGAAATTCTCAGACGGGCTAGAGCAGATTTATTATTTTACATTAATTAATGCTTACATCAATTAAAATCAGGAAATTTTATATTTGGGTCATATACTTCGAGGGGAGAAGTATCACTAGCTCCATTTAATATTGAAAGGCAAGATAGAGGATCGCCGAGGGCCTGGTATGGGAAAAATGTCTTGGCTGCGAAATATACGAGAGTGGACCGGCATTAGAAGTGTGGAGGAGCTATTCCGGGCAGCGCAAGACAGAGAGACATTTTCAAGAGTGATCGCCAACATCGGGGGGACCTGATAGGGCACACAAAGAAGAAGTATACAATAAGTTCCTGTAATATATATTTTTTAATAATCAGTAAATGTATGTAAAGAAGTTAGGAGAAGTATTTAGTGAACACCCCATTAGGGGAATGTTAAACGCGAGGCCTTCAATCCGATTTGGTAAAAATGGTTATACAATGGTTACACCAACCTTTTTTACATAACCAGTAATAATACGAACGCTGCAGCCAACTCCCCCATTTCCCGTATCCTTCAAAGTTTCAACTCAATTAAAAAAACCACAAATACCGATATATTTTTTGATTCCCTCCCTCTATTTAAGAAAAACATTTTTAGCACATTGAATTCGCACACATAACACACACATCCACACCCTCACACGCGCATTTACACACATACAAACCCACTCACACACCCCTCTCCTTCAATAAGTTACTAACTTAATTTAGGTATAATGTATTATTTATCTCACAAAAATATAAGTATATAACAGCGACATGTCATTGGTATCAATTATTATATTAATTCTTTTATGAGTTTATTTATTGTTCTGTTATACTTGGTGGAATTATATTGTATTAAATTGAAATTAATTCTATAATTTTTGAATGTAGCTATTACTTTGTGGTTATCCATTATAGAATAATGAAATAATTTTACTTTGTATAAACCACTTATTTGATGTGCAAATCTAATAATAACTAATACTAATAATAATAACTAATACCTACCTACCCAATCTACATTATTATCTAGCAACAGCTCCACCCCTACCATAATAAAACATTGTTCGAAACTGTCAAATTAGTATAAGCTTTCCCTGACGAAGGAACGTTTGTTCCGAAACCGGTCGGATTTGCACATCAAATAAGTGGTTTATACAAAGTAAAATTATTTCATTATTAATTCTATAACTTTGTAACTATTTTCCATTATTTAATAATGTACTTTTTGTTTCTGCAAAATAAAAATAAAAATAAAATAAATAAAAAATATAGGAGGTTAGGGAGGAGGAACTCAAAATTTAAATTTGAAGAACACAATTTCGGATGCGTTCTTTAATTTCTTGAGTTCTGTTGTGTTGTTATTCTTATTGTGAAGAAGATATAAGATAATTTACGGTGCTGGCAAGTTTTCTAAAAAAAGAGAAGATATTGAGTTCATCCGGTGAATAGAAAAAGAGAGGTTAAAGGCGAGTTTCACAGTCTAGTTAAAGAGCTTGAGAGCGATGCTGAAAGATATCATCAGTATTTTAGATTGTCCAAGGCAAAATTCTAGGAAGTTCATTCTATGATTGAAGAGGAAATAAAAAATACATACGAAGTTTTTTCTATCTCCTCCCAAACAGCTGCCCTAATGGATTGATCCCTATATTCTTTATATTTCGTATCATAAATCGCTTTATGTTGTCGTACTATTTCAATCAGGTCGTCAATATCGATATAATTAATTAAATTTTATATCGAGACGAGTGGCAGCGTATATACGGACACTGTTTAAATAATGTGATGATACTGTTTTAATAAAAAAATCCAAATATCGTCATATGATTTCCGGACACGTTCAATACAGAGAGCAGTAAAAAGTGGCTCTCGCATCACAATACACCTACAGTTTTCTTTTTTCAATTTTCGTCCAATGAATTTCAAATGAACGAAGTCATACGATATACATAGGTACATTATGTAGGCATCCTCAGATGGTTTTTATTTGGATAGAAAAATTAATATGTAACTTATGATAAGATAATTGCTGTTGTACATGCAAAGAGGCAAAACGCCCGTTAACCCTAGATTCACAAACTATATTTACTGTTACAATGTTCATAAACATATGTCTATGATACACACTATTTTTAAGTGCACCAAATTTTTAAAGTATAGGAATAATTATAAATACTACATTAATATACCTTAATATTAAGGTTTATTTGAGATCAACATATTAAAAAAACGATTTTTGAGATCATTCAGACCATTCTAAGCCCAAACTTCCCCGATGTTCCATGCAAAAGTGACGTTTGCAAGAGGTGCAGATAAATCTAGTCACACGATTTTTTTTGTAACAACGGAAGTTGCATAGCTTCCTGGTTTGTATTCCAGGATCGGCTGGTAGACCAGGAAAAGTATCGTCTATAGTCGAACAGATACCAAATGCACTCCCGAAATTTCACACGGGGATTAACGTACAGTCAAAACTCCGAAAAACCCAAACTCGAAAGGCACTCCACCATTATATTATTAATATTTTTATATTTTTCATTTCTTATTATAGCCTTGACGCCATATATGTGACGCCATAACCAAGGCTCAATCAACTTATTTGATACTCCTTTGATAAAAGCTCTCCTTGTCAGTGATTTTTTTTTATTACGACTATTATTGTGGACGTGGATGACAAACGAATTGACTATGAACATATTCAACATACCGTAAAAATTGGCATTGTGGCCATCTTTGAGTTTTTCTATTGCATAACATATTATGACACATTTGGTCGAATGTGACAACAGCACCTTTAAGGCCTCGTCAAACAGAACGCGTAATTTACGCGGCGTAAATTACGCCTTAACGCCGCGTACTTTCTGTTTGAACGGCTTCGGCGTACAGCAGAGCGTACAGCAGAGCGTACGGCAGAGCGTTCGGCGTTAGTCAGTCCCCGTCACGATGTCCAGCAGCTCAGATGAAGATGAGTTGTTACTGCTGTGTGCATTATTACGTTCACATAATAATAGAATATGGGTGCACGATATTAATAAGAAGAGGAAAGAATTTGGAGAATATCATCGTTTATGCCGGGAGCTTTCATCACACGAAGATCGGTTCTTTCAATACTTTCGTATGTCACAAGTGTTCTTCGAAGAATTGCATTCTCTTATGCAAAACCAATAAGCAAATGCACCCCCAAACTGGAGGGAGTCTATTTCGACAAGAGAAAAACTAGTTATTTGTTTAAGGTAAGAATCGATATGTTTTCTTAGTAAGCCTCTATATTTTTTATTGATACAAACTTAAATAAAATCTTAATATAAACTTAAATAAAATCTTAAATATAAACTAATACTATTTTATATGCACTGTTCCTCATTTCATAAAAACAAGGATGTTTTCGGACATATTCAATAAATTTTTCAATAATCATTTTTAGCTCAGTCGAGCAAGAACGCCCGGCGTAAAATAAAATCTTGTAAAAAAATACAACGCCGTACTAACGCCGCGTTAGAGCGTAGCGTACTGGTACGCGCTCGGTCTGTTTGACCGGTTCAGACAAGTTCAGTACAACACAACGCAGCGTTAGTACGCGGCGTCAGTCCGGGCGTATTTTACGCCGTACGCCGCGTAAATTACGCGTTCTGTTTGACGAGGCCTTTAGTCTTTATCTTTACTAAGTATAAAGAGAAGTCGCTTACGCTGTATGTGCGCTTAAATCTTTTAAACTACGCAACGGATTTTCATGCGGTTTTCACCAATAGATAGAGTGATTCATGAGGAAGGTTTTTAGGTATATAATATGCAAGATTTTGTGTAAATTGGTTGAAATACGTAATATATTCGGCCAAGCGGCAGCGGGCAGCGGGCAGCGGGCAGCAAGGTTAGGTTAGGTGGATTTGATTTTAACGGATGGCGTTGGTTATAAAGGTTTCGTTAGCTACAGCAACGTGTGGCCGGGTCTGCTAGTTGAATTATAAAACTCTCTAATATCCGACTTACCAGATGGTGCTAACATGCCAGTTCCAGAGTCGTGGACAGAAGAACATTTTTATTCTTATTTGGTTACAGTTGTTAAAAAAAATTGTTACACTATTCATAAACATGTGTACCTCAGACACCTTAGGCACAGTATTTGCGCAACTACACACTTAGGAGGGTACTGAGACGCATGCATTGCCATCTCTTTCGATGAGCGTTTTACTACTTCAGGGTGTATGAAAGACGCATATTTATGAATCTAGGGTTAAAAAGGCACAAGCAGGGCCAGCAGCAAAAAACCCGTGGCAGTGGGTATTAATGAGCTGTGGAACGATTTGCAGACCCCATTGTTTTTCCCCCCTACAAAATGGCTTTCTTCAAGATCCAGGTTCATTCCTAATTTTTCTCAAAAATAGCTCTTAACACAGCATCCACGAATATGACTTAGGCCACGAGAGAAATTATTTTGTGAAATTATCTTGTGTGGAGTTAATGCACGAGAAAAATCTTGAGATCTAAGAGTTCACATTGAAATGGCCAAATAATAACCTGTAATTGTGAACTATTGACTAACTAAAACGGCCTCCATAGTTGACGGGTAAGATCTTTGACTATGAATCCAGAGGTCGTGGGTTCTTCTCTTTTCTCTCACTTTATTTTGATATTATGTTGCAGGAGATCTGTGTGTCATTGCGGGAACAATTCAGCCTGGGGTCTGCAGACACATAATGAGGTGCTCCGCCGTCTTGGAAGCGGCATTCCATGGATTGCCATATCAGGTGAAGTCACATAGATATAATCTCTATTAGTCTACAAGTGTATCTTATTCGTAATTCATTTTACCAACCACAGTTTCTATCATACATATTTTTCCATGGATATTTTACATTTAATTTTTTTTATTTCTTTGAAGATTATGATTCAACAAAGCAACATTAAAACTGAAATGAACCAAGATATCTAGCTCCGAGGCATCGTTTTCAAAAGATAGAGAGAAGCCGCTGACTGTGTTACGAAAGAAATAAAGCAAAATTAATAAGCTCAATTTTTTTTTCATCTTGCCTAGATCTGTAAAAAGAGAAGAAATTATTTTCGATGTCTGTACTATAAATGGCATTATTCTACTGCAAGAGATATGGCTCATACCAACTGATATATACTTTTTCCCCGAATTCTCGAGAACGACCATACGGTGGACTAGTTATTCTATGACCTAAATCAAATCTTTTATGGGATGTGTGAGAATGCACTATTCTCCCAACATCCTGAAATAAAACATTATTATTATTATTTACATTCAAGAGCACGGCAACACCGCACAAGACACAATTTTACGAACTCCTCGTGTTATTAAAAGAACCGGAGCTTTATCATGGTGTAATGGATAACTCTACGATATGGGATTGATAGGCGTAACTTACGATTTTATATATTTAACATTATAGTTCTGACCAGCATGTATATCAAGTAAGAGAGATTTAACATTGCAATTCTGACCAGCATGTGTATCAGGGAAGAGAGATTTAACATTGCAGTTCTGACCAGCATGTGCATCGGGGAAGAGAGATTTATAAAGAGAATAGACAAAACATTATAACAACTTATGGCTAAAATATAACATCCACCGGTTCTTTGATAAGTGATACAAAACTATTTATAAGATGTATTTGACCAATGAACTCGATGCTGTGTAAAAACGTGCATGTATAGCTTTAAATTTATTTATACTCCATCATTGGGGGCTCCATCGAAGCCAGAGTAAAGTTAACCTCCCAAAAACTGGGCGTACTGTACAGGGCCCGCAGATACTTTAATAGTACACAACTACTAACCCTGTACAAATCACAAGTGCGCCCCACGGTTGAATTTGGCAGCTGCCTCTGGTCTGGAGCTCCAAAATACCTGAAAAATACTCTCGACCGTCCGTTTGATAGATTCTCCCATCTTAACAGACGGATTGCAATCTTTAGAGCATAGGCGTCGGGTGGGAATGCTATCCTTGTTCTACCGGTATTACAATGGAAGATGCTCCGAGGAACTAGCATCATTGCTCCCTTCGGCATCGGTGCATAGTCGGGAAACACGCCAAACGCGAGCCCAACATTTGTACACAGTTGACATTTGTCACATGAGAACAGGTCGTTTCTTCGACTCGTTCTTGTGTTCAACAGCTCGGCTGTGGAATGATTTGCCGGCCTCTGTGTTTCCTCCTTCCTACAACATGGGTCTCTTCAAGACCAATGTTCATTACTTCCTCTCCTCAAAAAGACCCTCCACATAGCATCCCAGATGACATAGGCCCTGAGGGAAATTATTTTACTCAGGGCCTCCTGTGTGGAGTTAATGTAAAAAAAAACACTCTCTAAAGGTATAAAATATACTGGATCATACTTACCTGATAGGGTCACTTGAGATTAATATGTTTATTCAGAGAAATTTGATACAGTTTGCATGCAGGGAATACATGTTAGTGGAAAAGCCACTATAAAGTCCAGGTTTATATTTTAATAAATTTTACAAAATGTTCATTGATGAACGTGTTTAGGAAAAGAATAATTTCATGATAGCCGGTACAATAGTACAAGGATTATAGTTATAGATATGGATAGTTATATTCCTAAATGTGATTTATCTCTCGGTAAGAGTCAGATTGACATAAAAGACTTCGAGTAATATTAATATAATAAGAAAAAATGTGATTAATACATATTATAGGGAAAATAATCTCATTTAGATATATTTAATTTATGGGTAGGTTTTTAGTTTGGACCTAAATTCTGTTGGATTTGTTATACATCTTAGTTCTGGAGGCAGCTTATTCTAAGCCTTAGGCCCAGATACTCTTTTAGACCAGTTTTTTCCGGGATGCAGACATAAGGTGGGGCCATTTCATTGATGGGTTTAAACACCATCCAGCAAGTTTATACTGGATTCTTTCAGGACACTTGAAGGTTATGAAGGTGTTCAGAAACATGCGAATATTTAGAAGAATCCAGTTATGAGCCGTGCCACTGCATTAAATACGGATTGAAGTTTGTCAATTTGATATTTTGGAAGACTAGCATAATTGTCGTTACAGTAATTGAGTCGTGGGACTACGTAAGAGTTTATTAGTAAATGTTTTACTAATACAATGTGATTTGTTTTCAGGTGTGCGCCTCCCAGGAGAAAAAAATGATAGTGTGCTGCCCCTGGGTACCAGGGCAAGAGACAGGACTGCAAGCCGGATGCCAGGCAAACACAACTACCTCTAGAGAAGGTTATTCATTCACTCTCATTTCATGATGTTTATTCTCCTTTACTTGTTGTGTTATGTAACCCTGGTGTGTCTTTTTGTTTGAAGGTGATAACTGTACTTTGATGGACACAGGAAGGGAGGGAGTATGCAGTCAATTCGCCAACTGCCAGACAGCGGTAGAGGCCGCCAGTAAAGGCCAATCCCCACAGGTACTTTTCCGTAATTTGTGTAAAATAACAACATGTTTTCACAGTCGCCGCAATTTTACCTATGATTTATAATATTAATATATTAACTAGCAGTTAAAAACCCGCTCCGCAGGTTTTCGCTGCTAGGCCCTGTGGTCGACTTTTGGTTCGGCTTAGCCCAATTAATGTTGGTGACGATTTTATAAATCCGATAGTAACTGGTTCCAAAAATAGCCCGTTCCTCGGATCCACTATCATCCAGTGATAGCTGGGACATCACCGGAACAAAGTAACCAAGACAGGCAATGGCGTCATATATAATATATACCCGCTTGATACTATTTTTTTTTTAAATAATTTTATTTATCTTAAAAAATGGAACATGTTAACAGTGTTACTTTTCCTCTATTAAAAGCATTTGCTTGTGGATGGAGGAGCTTGTGATATTCACAACAAAGTATTGCCGTCAATCTCTCCATTTCAGAAGAGGTACTCAAATTCACAAATTCATAGTACTTATACCTAGCGGGGACACGTCCCCATGTGACCTGCTAACGAAAGTCGCGACATATTTAGACGAATTCTTGAATTCGAAACCGAATTAAAATGGTAGCTTTGTTTGAAATTTCACGTACACGTGTGCTATTTATAGCGCGGCGCGTACAGTGTGGCGTCAGACATGCTCTTAAAACCGGGTTCCCATTTTACCCTATTTATAACGTTCGATATAAAATTAATAATATAAAAAGTTTACCTGCCTGGGCTCGATCATAACGCAGGACAACGAAGACCCAGTGAAGAAAGATAGCGCATCACAGCCGCTATCAACTTCGCGTTGCTGCCAGTGTTCAAATCCCAAAACGTCCATAGAAAAATAGGAGAAGCAAAATAATCCTATTTAAAACAATTACTAGAATGATCTTGGCATATGGATGTGAGGCGGGAACACTGATATCAATGTCTGTGGAATATCTGGACACCTTCGGAAGAAAGGTAGTTCGAAGAATCTTAGGAGCGGTGCGAGAGGGAGAGGCATGGAGAATCTGACACAATAATGAGCACTATGATATCTATCAAGCTCCCACACTCTCCATCCATTTATGTCTCCAAAGAGTAAGATGGGCCGGACACCGGCCAAGCACACAAGTACCAAAGAAGTTTCTAACAGGACACCCGGTGGGCAAACGAAAGGCGGGCAGGCCTAGGCTGAGATGAGAGGATGATGTCAGGAAGAATGCAAGAAGACTACACCATGTTGCAGATTGAGAGACGACGGCCGAGGATAGAAGGCGATATCTTGAAGGAGGCCTTGGCTCGAAATAGACTGTAGTGCCATTAAAGAAGAATAATAATACTAATTACACTCACAATGATATAACTGTTTCAAATCAATCTTAATATAGGAGTGTCAAAAGATGACAGAAAAAAATATTCGAATATTATTATTTTCTTAAGAATGGTGCATAATAAAACTTTTTATGATATAAATAGGTAATATGCTTGGCGTTTGAACGCAGCCAGATTGCTCGGCATCCAATGTGATTCGATTCAACAACAAGATTGCCCTCTCCAGTCCTCACCTTGACATTAACTCTCGACAAGCCAAGATGCCAAACATAACGTCCGCAACCAAGTGGGTCGGCCGATGGCCCTATGCATTTTTTTTGGCATTTAAACCAGAAAACCTTTTTTTAAATTTTTATTTGTTTATTTATTGGGCAGGGAATATTACCTATATTTGACAAAATATTTAATCATGCCATCAACGATTTTTTCACTTTTTTTAAACGGCACATTTTGTATTAATCCTTTGCCCAGGAATGCCTAACTACTAAACATATATTTCATGTTTTTAAGAAGATATAAGAAAGATAGTGATTTTGGGATCTACCTTCGGCCCCAGTTTGCTGCGGGAGATTTAACAAGTTAGATCCGTAGGCCAGGAGATAAACTTTGTTTATTTATTTTATTTATTTATGCATGCATATATATTACAAAACATTACACCTATTAACATTACACCATTAAACTATTAACTAATACTAAACAACAAATGCAACTTAACACTCATGGTATTAGACACTGCTGCAAACCAAAATCGTTTATGCCTTATCCACACGATGCCAGTATTTAGTCGGATAGTTGGCAACACATCTAGTAGAATTAGTAAACACTGGCACCATGTGGACAGAGTAGCCAACAGTTTAGTTGACAGGAATAGAAATTATTCTAATTTGCGAGGAGCCCCCTCCACCTGCACCAGGGTAGGGGTTACTTTCCACTGTCCAGTTATGGACACTTCCATTCGCATGCTTGTACTTGGTGGGGGCTTATATTTCCTAAATTTAAGTTTGGACAGGACTGGCAGGGCAGTGCATTAGTTACTTTAACTACACCACAAAAAACGTTAGCACCGTATAAAGAAGGCATGAAAAAATACTGGATGGATTTGAGATCTATGCAACTGTACACGTGTATGCACTAAGGCTAAATTAGAGTTTTGTGTGTAAATAATATTGCCTACTTTCAAACTTTCTAATTCTTTCTTCTAAATCTACAAAAATAATTCGTTAAGAAACTCTTATCAAGGATAATCTAAAATTGACATTAATATCAAAGGGTTAAGAGTTATAGGTAAGATATGAGGATAAAAACGTTTGACGGTTAAAATAAGGTTTTTCAGTAGCACAGTGGATGGTGCATACCTCCCGGAGCAAGGAGAGATTCCGGGTTTGATTAACGGTGGAGATCTAATCGCTTATTTTCTGTCTCTTGTCTTTCATGTTTTTAAAATAATACTATTTTTTCATTCATTATTGAAATCACAATTAAGACTAAGCCTATTGTGTTTTCAATTTTGCGCAGTAGAGGGCACTGTTCCAATAGTTTGCTGCCCTCTGGTGAAAGTAGCTGAAGGTATAGTAGTCAGAATATAATCATCATTATCTCAATAACATTTCTCTCTTCTTGTATAACGGTCATGTTGCTTTTGCAGGTGATAAGTGCTTGGTAACTGAAACAGGGCGGGCCGGCAAGTGTCTTCGTATATCCAAGTGTCCAGTTGCCGTAGAGGCAGCCTTGAGGGGAATAACTCCTCAGGTGAAACCGCAACTTAACACTCTTATAGTAACCTCTCCGTATCTCTCTTCTTTCTTTTTATATTTTTTTTTAAATCTCACTAACCAAGTAACCAACCAACTGACTGAACTATTCATAAGAAAGCAAACAGCTTTAATAAATGGACATTTTTTAACCCGCCTGCACCCGCGCCTTTACAAGGCACACGAGCACTTGCGTATAGAGCATTTTGCTCACGTTTTATAAAAAGGAAAAAGTACATAAATTATAGCTTATTTACTTATATTATTAGTTATACCTATACAATAAAACAATCATGTGAAATAAAATCAAATGTTAATTTTTAATTTGCAACATTTGTTTTACTATAATATTTCAAAAACAAATACAGGAACTAAATTGGCATTTCTTAAATTTATCGCACGGCATTTTGCTCATCGACCGAATTGTCACTCGTGCGATGAGCAAAATGCCGCGCGTCGGGAACCGGCCGAACAAATTAACTCTACTGAACGACTGATACACACGACGAAAAAACCTTGATGTGCGGGACGGCGGATCTATGAAATTCAGATATTGAGCGAACGAGGTACGTACGCATATTTTTGCATAAATGGCGCAAATTTTACATTCACCATGAGGGAAATGCTCATAGCGCGAGTGCTCGCGGATAAATATGATTTAATCTTTGTATGTATTCGTATACATCATTATTTTTATGAAAAATATCAATATGTTTCAAAACTAATATATTCTTCAAAGGACATTTTAAAGGTATTATTTTCTGGGGAAACTCGGTAAACGCCAAAGATGTCTTCATCATACAAAAGAGATGCACAAGAAAAATTACAAACTCTGGTCGTTTAGATTCATGTAGACCTATGTTTAAAAATCTGAAAATTCTGACAGTCACCGACATATATATAATGGAGTTATGCATGTTAGTGCGATCATCTACAGACAAGTTCCCACTAAAAAACTCAACACATAAATACGCTACAAGGCTCACAGAAAACCTATTAATACCAAAAGCAAACAAAACAATATTCCAAAAAGGACCATACTACATGGCCATTAAAGTATATAACAACCTTCCACATAACATTAAACAAATACAAGATACACACAAATTCAAATCGTCACTAAACACTTTCCTTGTTAATAAATGTCATTAAACGTTGAGTGAATACCTCACGTAAATAAAACGCCTATTTTTATTGGTATATATATTTGTATTTTTTTATTTTTTCATTGGTGTATTGTTATTTTATCTGTATAAACATTGTAATTATAATAAAACAAATAATATTATATAAACATTGTAATTAAATAAATGTGGTTAGCTGGAAGAAATGGGGTCTACCCATAAGCTACACCTTTTGTAATTTTTATTTTACAATAAATATTTTTTGATTTGATTTTGATTTGATTCGACACAAATAAACGTAAGTTTTTTAATTGATTTTTTGGTTTTGTTTTCAGATTTGCGCTCTAGATGGCTATGTGTGAGGGGGTTGTTGAAGGTATGGTCACCATTCTTTGATCATTACAAATCCAGTATGCAATGGTAAATTTGGCTGTCCAGGCTTACTCATCAACATAAAACTGTTATATATTGCAAAAGGCGGCGAGTCGCTGAGGCGGAATACCAATGAAGTTTGCGACTTTATCACTCGGAATTCTCAAAGATACCTCGTACTGTAAACCGGCAAACATAAACCCTCAAATATTTTGTACTTCTGAATTGTGGGTAGTACTTTCTTCGTCTTGTTGTGTTGTGTAACCCTGGTGTGTCTGTTTATTTCCAGGAAGTCACTGCACACTGAAGCACACAGGAAAAGTGGGAGTGTGCACACCATTCGCCAACTGCCAGACAGCGCAGCGTAAAGGCATTTTACCACAGGTACTGTTCATCCCTTTATGTGCCTCTGACAATAATAATATGTTTTACTTGCGTGCTCCTAACATGACCTGCCTTTGCTTACAGAGATGTGACTTAACTGATAACGAGTCGGAGTTGGTATGCTGCACGAATAATAACTGTCCGCCGCTGCTGAAGGGACTTGTCACTCAACTGCCGATTGGCTCCAAGGCTGCTGACTGTGAGCATCATAAAACCTTAGCTGAAATGTTATAATAAGGTTATGTTGCATTTCGACGTGCTCTACGTAAAGTAGTCTATCTGTAAACCTGTTGTTTAAGGAGAGAACATTGAAAAAAAATTGTCATAAAAAAACCTAATACATAGTTTGAAATTTATTAAGTACCGTATTTTCCCAAATTTCAAACTACTATACTAATAGGATGATTGTAACCGACGTGTTCATACCCTCGAAATCTTTTTCATCAATGTTCATCATTGGCCCGGTCCTCTGCAGTTTTGTGGTCATTTCTTGGAAATTAGTAAAAAATGACCTGGCCACAAAATGCAAAAATACCGTGCCGCCAGCGATAATGTTGATGAAAAGGATTTCTCTTGTCAAATTTCTTGTCAAATTTTGATTCTTGTATATTTTTATGCTATAACTTAATTAAATAAAATATTTTAAGGCTTTCATTACTATGTACAATGCCCCCGGTGCAACCCAATAAATGCTTGTGTGCCAGGTTGCCACCGGGAGACATTCTAAACTATTATCTACATATTTTATTATTATTGGCGGCCCCAACAAGGGCCAATATTTCTGGTTCTAAAGATAGGCAAAAACTCCTTTGCCTCCCTTTCCGCTAAGCAAGCAGATCGCTTTGCCGCTTTGGCAAGAAGACTGCTGCTTTGCCTCATTTGCATTAAAATTGTTATTATTTAGCCCACAAAGCCCACACGAGGCCCACGAAGGCAAATATGAAGACCACAAAGCCCACGAAGGCAAACATTGCGACTCACAAGAGGCCAACCATTAACAATGTACATTTCCCCAGTGCAACAAATAAACGATTACTTTCAGGTTGCCACGGGGGAGATTGTAAACTCATTATTTTTACCTTTTTAATTTTTATGTTGTACTATTAATTTTTTACTTTCAATTTAAAAAGTCTGTGAGCCTTGCAGGACAATGAAATAATCAGTTTTCATTGTAGGACCTGCAAGGCCTCCAGACATTTTTTCCATTTTAAAAATCCTGGGACCTCGTGGGATATTGAAATAAACAGATTTCGATAGATTATCTCACGGGAAACCGGGGAAAAATAATATAATTGCATTTCATTGTGAAATCAATTAATCAAAATCATCTAACTAAATTTAAAATCAAAAACTCTCAAAATGCATCAAATTTCACCAAACAAAAATTCTTCTTATACATTGTACTTTTCTTTATTTGTTTTCAATTATTAATTTATGTTTTTCGCAGTAGTTTAGGCTACAAAATCCTATAAAGTTCTAAATTTAAGCGAGCGCTTTTTTGACTGAAACAGGCAAAATAGATAATGAGCATTTCTCTGCCCATTATATACTAGTGGTGGCGCGGAATGACTCCCCCCACCACTTTTCTGTGGTTTCTTCCGGCCCCAAATCGGGTTCGCCGAATTGAATAAATACTGCGACCTTTTTGAAAATAAATCAGTTCAACTTTCTACTCAACAAAGTGTTTTATTAAATACTTCCTCTGGAAGACCTCTCTCCGACTGCCTCCTGCTGAAGCCCTGCCTGATTACCAAGCCTGGTGCCTACCTTCTCCAGACCAGCCGGCCCTACTTAGGACACCGCAAGGCGCCAGGTTCAGGCAGCGACCAGGACATCCAGAGCCGCCATCACCAAGCTCTGGGTGCAGGGAGGCAGATCAAGGGTTGCCACCCTCAACAATTCAGGGTTACCACCCTCATAATTTGGAAGACATCCGGACCATCGTGCACGAGACGCCGGTGCCCTCTTACAGTCTTGTAGGGACAACAACACGTCCGCTACAATGATTTACAACAAAAATGTTAGAATTTTTATTCAAAATTCTGTAATCTATCAGATTTTCAGAAAGAGCACTTTAGGAAAAACTCCGCAGTAACTTCAAGAGATTAGTGAATCCTTGCTCAAAATTACTACACGAGCAAAATAAATTCCAAAAGATTAGAATACTGGAATGAAAAGGTTGACTCTGAGCGAGCCAATCCACGGCGTCTCTGGAACTCTATAAAGACTGTTATTATGAAGTCACTGTTCCAGCTAAAATAGATATTACTCCGGATGCCTTCTCAAAGTTTTTTCAGGAAAAAAATGAAACCATTCATGCCTCTATACCTCAAACCCTCTGCGCAAATATTCAGTATCAATTCTAAAGAAAATTTGTCTTCCTTCAAACGTACAACATACAACGCTGGAAGAAGTAAAAAAGATAATTTCAAGTTCGCCAAATAAGTAGTATAGTCTTAACCCAATACCAACTTGGTTTTTAAAAAGTATCTTAGCTCTTAGCTCCATTCCTAGTTTATATTTTTAATAAATCTCTCATTTCATTTCCCTGAACCACTAAAATCACCCTTGCTCGATGATGTCGTTTCTCACCCTGCATGCCGCTTAATGTCTCAAAAACCCTTCTGGACAGAAGGAGAAAGACTCCTTCGAACACCTTTCACCCCAGAAGATAGGTGGAAGCTTGAGTGGCAATCAGCCAACGTCAAAAACGCCCATCTCGTTCAAGACCCCACTGAGAGACAGCCTGGGTACTCATTGCCTCGCAAACTCTGGACTGCCATCAATAGGATAAGGTGCTCCCATAGCCGTTGTGCTCACATGATTCATATATGGAGCCTTAAAGAGTCAGCGATGTGTGAATGTGGTGCGGTGCAAACCACCAAACATGTGGTCAACGAATGCCCGCTCCATTCATTCCCCGGCGGGATTGATTGATTGCCAGTCTAGGTCCACAGAGCAACGCCTGAGGCCCTAGACTGGCTCGCAGACCTATATGTCCCCCTCTGACCCCCCACCATACGAAAGAAGAAGAAGCCCAACAGAATTTAGGTCCAAATTCAAAACCTACCGTTTTAGGCTCTCATACTCTTAAATTACATATACCTATCTGGGAGTATCATTCTTGTTATGCCTATGATATATATATTTCTTAATCACACTTTTCTTATTGGATTAACATTATTCGAATCCTCGCACATCAATCTTTCTTTTACCGAGGGACATGGGCGCCCGCAGAAAATTTTCTAGGGGGGGGCAAAATATTTTTAGTAATGTTTTAATATATTTTTAATTTACTGTAGCGTATTTGTATGGTGAACGAACGGACAGGACACTGTAGTAATGAAGGGCAAACTGTAGCAACAATTTTTTATTAACACTATATATGTATATATAATATCAGTAATATCAGTATTACCCACAGTAAACACACAGTGGTTAATATCAGTATTACCCACAGTAAACACGTATTTTTTTCGTTCCAAGTATAATACCAATAAACATCAGTAAAAACTCTTTTCAGTTATTTTGTCTACTAGACTAGTATCTACGGTGTACGGCAGTACACGAGTGTGTGAAAAGTTTTAGTGCCAAGACGAACAACTGGTAAATAAATCGAAATAAAAAAAAAATAATAATAATTATCACAATAATTTCAATCTGTCAACGGCGAGCGCTAATCTCACACACACAAGCTCTTACCGAAGTGCAATACATCCGAATCTGATAACTCACAAGTAGTAATTAAACAAATACAGCAACATGAATAATACTTGCCTTACGTGTTCAGAGGCTACTCTCTCAGCCGAGTCCGTTTTCGTGTGCGCACTGTGCAAAGGGACCTTTCATTTACATTGCGGAGGAGTCGCAGAGAGCTCTTACCGTCGACTCAGTAAGGAGCGCCGCGCCCAGATCAAATGCAAGGAATGTTTAACGATACTACCTAATGTTAAAGTCAGCGGTACTGCACCTCCGGACAGTGAACTACTCGCTAAACTAATGGAACAAAACACTCAAATTCTAGCAACTCTGGAAACAATGAGTAAGCAATACCAGGAGATTTTACTTCGTGTTCACGACCTTGAAGATAAAAACAAAATACTTGAAAAAAAGAACAATAATCTCGAAGCGAGACTTGAAGCTATTGAAAACCACATGGAACAGATTGATAGACAAAGTAGATCAAGAAATTTGGAGATTAGAGGAATCCCTGAAACCAGCGGGGAAAACCTAAATAATATTTTATTCAATATTAAAAAAATCATTAGCTCAAACGATGCTACCAATATTGATTCAGCGTACCGCACCACACTAAAAGTCTCCAAAGATAAATGCAGGCCCATCTTAATAAAATTCAAATCCACTATCTACCGAGATGATTTCCTGGAAGAAGTAAAAAGGTTCAACAAGCAAGCTGAAAATCGACAAGGCAAACTAAACACCACCCTCATCGGATTGGCAGGACCAAGCTCCCCTATATACATTTCCGAACACCTGACATTTCAGGCGAAGCACCTATGGTTTCTTGCTCGCAAGGCTAAACGCGAAAACCTTTTCAAATTTGTTTGGACCAGAGGTGGTCAAGTATATATCCGAAAAGAAATTGGAACTCCTGTCATTATTTTTAATGACAAAAATAAGCATATTTTATCTCCCTCACTCACTAACTTATAAACAAAGCTCCTTTAACTACAAAACTTACCTTCATATACTTTTAAATTTTTCCTATTTTTCTTTTATAAAAAGCAGTAAAATATTATTATATGTTTCTAGCACAAAGATACTATTTTTATGCGATGTGTCTAAACCATTTATATATTTAATGCAACTGATTCTGTTAGGTTACAAACATTTTAAATGGAAGAAATAGCTGATCTATTGGATAATTTGACGCCAATTCAATGTAAAGAAACAAACAGTAATCTCGAAGTTCAACAAACATTATCTCAATCAGCCTTAAAAATCTTCTCAATGAATATTAGAAGCATAAACCGTAATTTTAACGAATTATTGATGGTTCTCACGGACCTGAACTCCAACTTTGACATAATCATTTTGAGTGAATGCTGGATCAATGAAAATTACCTTCCCAAAAACATAATAAACTACACCCACTACAACACACAGAATAACATAACCCAAAATGATGGTGTTATTATATATATAAAAAATCACATACCTCACACAGTAAACGAAATTATAATCAACCAATCCAACTGTCTGAAAATTGTTATAGATAAACACGTAACCATATTTTCAATTTATCGATCACCAGCCACATCTAACATAACCCCTTTTTTAAATTCTCTAAACCAAATTTTATCTTGTGTAACTGATTGTGATAATCTCCTTATTATTGGGGACCTTAATATAAATATAATTAATTCCATGCATCCTCAAGCCAATGATTACATAAATCTGCTAACTTTTCAAGGTTTTGTCCCAGCCATCACAGCACCCACCAGAGTATCTGGCTCGTATGTAAGTTGCATTGATCACGTATTTTCAAAATGTAAATTAAAAACTATATCTCTTGTTTATCAATGTACCGTCACAGACCACTACGCTACCATAACTTCTCTTTCTCACAAAGTACATAAACCACAACCGCACGAAATTCCACAAAATAAAATATCATATACCACACTTTTTGAGCTGGTCTCTCAAGAAAATTGGTCGAATCTTTACAAACAAAATGATCCTAATTTAGCCTGTGAATCTTTTGTCCAAACACTTCAGAACCACCTAACCAACGCTACATCCAACACAACAGACAAAACAAAACATTATGACACGAAACTCAAACCTTGGATAACTGTTGGTATTCTTCATTCTATACGTAAGCGTGATAAACTCCACGCACTCTGTAAAAAAAATCCCAACGACCATGAATCCCACATATTTTACAAGAAATATAGAAATGTTTGCAAAAAAATTACTTCAAAGGCGAGAGAAGATTACTATAAAAAACAAATCATAAACGCCGAAAACGACAAGAAAAAAATATGGAGTATTATCAAGGACATATCATATACTAGACAAACGACTACACCCATCAATAAGATTAACATTGAAGGCCAATCACTAACAAATACACGTAATGACTCCGTAAAAATCGCAGACCATTTCAATAAATTTTTCACCTCAGTCGGATCTAGCCTTTCAAATAATATCTTAACTAGAAATAATGTTTCGGAACATGACCTAGCAAACAAAATATCCCTGTCTCATCTGAGTTATACTCCATTTGTTTTCACTTCTACCACAGAACTGGAAATTATAGAAATCATCACATCATTAAAAAATAGCCATTCAACAGGAGTAGATAAAATCTCTTCTAAACTCGCTAAACATTTAAAAACCCTTATTGCCAGCCCTCTCAAACATGTTATAAACTTAAGCCTCCAATCCGGAATATTCCCAAAATCACTTAAACATGCCTCTATCATCCCTATTTTCAAATCAGGTGACAGATCTTCCCTAAATAGTTACAGGCTTATATCGTTATTGAGCACTATATCCAAAATTTTTGAAAAAGTAGTAAAACAAAGACTCCTCAAATTCCTCGAGGACAATAAAATTCTTTCAAAAAACCAATACGGTTTTCGTAAAGATTGCAGTACTGCTGATGCAATTGCAACCTTTACCAAACTGACATCAGATAACCTCGATAAAGGCAATAAACCTCTTGCTGTCTTTCTAGACCTGTCTAAAGCCTTCGATACTATTTCCCACCACATTCTTTTAAAAAAACTCCAACAGATTGGGATAGAAGGTACTGCTCTGAAATGGTTTAAAAACTACCTCACACAGAGATCACAAACAACCGTCATCCACTCTAATCAAGAATATAGGAGTAAATGCTTACCTATCTCCTATGGCGTGCCCCAAGGGAGTGTTCTAAGCCCGCTCTTATTTCTCATTTATATGAACTCCTTACTGAATTTGGATATTGAAGGTAATATAATATCTTTCGCTGATGACACTGTTATCATATTTACAAGTAAAATATGGAAAATAACAATCGAGAAAGCAAATTCTGGACTAAGTAAAATTAAAAAATGGCTAGACTCTAACCTCCTTACCCTAAATATTCAAAAAACACAATATATGCATTTCTCAATCCGAAAATTCACTCTCCCAGAAAACCATCCTAAACTAATCATTCACACTTGCCCACAAAATCTAGACAATCCCTCACTAACTCTTTCAAACAGCTGTTCATGCCCAATTCTCAAACCTTCTAATGAAATAAAATACCTAGGGGTCATTATAGATAACCAATTACGCTGGGAGGCCCAAATCAACTCCATAACAAAGAGACTCCGTAAGTTATGCTATATTTTTTATTCTATTCGATCAATCCTTGACATAAAAACACTCAGAAGTGTTTATTTTGCTCTGTTTCAATCTATAGCAACATACGGCATTATAGGATGGGGAGGTTGTGCAGCATCCATTCTCTACCCTCTAGTGACCATACAAAAACTTTTGTTAAGGATCATCTTCAAATGTTCCCCTTCTCATCCATCAGAGCCACTTTTCAAAAAACTAGCTGTCTTAGACATTCGCCAATTGTACATTAAGATAGTTCTCATCCATATCTGGAAAAATGGTTTGATAAAATCCACACAAAAAGATATACATACTCGTTACTCAACTCATGCAAAATGCACAATCCCTACAACAAAAACAACTTTTTCACAAAGGCAATACTCATACATCGCACCTAAAATATACAACGAACTAAATAACAACATCAAAAAATCTAGTACACTTACTCACTTTGCAACTGGTGTCCAAATATGGATATCCGTAAAGGGTCGACAGTTTTTTAAAGAATTTCTTTAGAAAATTCATCTGAAGAGAATTATGTCATTGCCAAACTTTGATTTATTTAATTACAAGCTTGGTGGGAAACAAAGGTCACGTGTCATTATCCGTAATTCAAATTTAATTTTGCCTTAGCATTACATTATCGTTTTCTGATATTTTCTGCTAGAAGAGGGATATATATTTAATCCTTTTATGAAGGTCAACTTTTGCCTAAACCGCTTTTGCAATATGCTAGCAGCTAAACTGCATTTGACTCGATAAAATGATATATCGAATCATAAAAAATACTTCTAAGTACTAGAACACTAAAATATTTAATTTTTTTCCACTTGTTAAGGAAAAATATTTCTTAGTTATTATTTAACTTGTTGTCCTCTTCTCGTGCATACATACTTATTTTTTCTGTGAAAATGTGTTTTGCCATTGTGGAAACATCATCTGCAAATTATTAATATTTGTAAAATATAACATGTCATTATTACTTCATTTATCTGGAGGATAGCATCATTTTATTTTTTCATTGTGAAAATATAATAAAGCTTTCAACTTTTTTTATAAAATGTGGGAGAAGAAAATCATTACTTAACCCTTTCCACTCTAAGGATTCTTTTGATTTTATTACACCAGCGCTTTAGTTAAGCGAATTTGCTTTTTTTAAGTTTTTAGTTATTTTTGTAAATAAAATTGATATCGGTTTATATACCGCTAATAATTTATTTTTTTGGTTGTAATCACTATAATACAAATAGCCAAAAGTTTAAATACTTTTAAAAACTAATTCTTTAAAACTGTTTGGCACCACTGTGTACTAGTGCCTACATCTACATGTTTATGTACTCAGAGCCCCGTGCCACCAGAAAACCACTGTAACAATAATAATTTACTCTAGTGACCAGTGTAATTCGCCGGACTCGAAACATAAACTTGATGCAAAATTTATTTGTACAAAATTTGGTTTGAAATAATGTACCTACCAATATAACCACGTACACACAGATCTTCATTATAATCGTTATCATTTCTTATTTACTACTTCAACTTTATATATTTTATAATTAGGTATATCATTTTTACATTCTTTCATGTATTGCTTTCTATGTTCTATACTTTTCATATTATTTTTATATTCTATATTCTTTCATACTCTTTTTTACTCTATAGTCATTTATTGTTTCCATACTCTTTAGTCATTTACATTCATTTATATTCATTTGTATTCTTTAAATTTCTTTAATATTATTTTATATAATACGTATATTTATATATTTTTATTTTATTTTTTTATATTTTCGCACATTTCTTTATATTGCATCTGTTAATATACTGTATATGAAAATCGACTACCACAACACAGGCATGTGCCTAGTATGGTGGTCGAAAAATCCCCAATCCATGTAACAAATAATTCAAAGAATAAAGAAACTTAAAAAAAAAAAAAAAAATATATGTATAACAACAAAAAATATATATTTATTTAATGCCCAGAGGGCTTTTACATGTTTAGTAGTACAATTATTTTATGACAGATAATTTTTAAACAGATAAAGAAATAATAAAAATAAAATTAGATAAAAAATGCACACAAGTCAGAAAAATACAGATATGTTTAGGAATAGTTTTGGAATAAGTTTTTTACAAGATCCATAAAATTCGCCAAGTTGGTGTTAAATATCTGAACATCACCTAAGTACTGATTTCCCATAGTGTGTCCCAAATCGTTGTATCGAAGAGTGGGCAATGTAGTTCCGCTTATGAAAACTGCAGAATAGTGTAGTTGGTCGTGTGGTTACTGTCGGTATTCATAAGTTTATGAGTTGCAGGAGTTCACAACAGCCGAATTTAGAGTTAGGTATTTAGAATAAAAATGTTAAGTCGTTCAATTAAAAATTTATAAAACGCATAATTTTTTTTGTATTCGCTCGATGTTATTAACGTGAATTTTGTAAAATGGAGACCAAACTACCGAGTTATATTCAATTTGGCTTCTAACTAGAGATACATATAATAGTTTAATGGCTTCTATGGAAATAAAGTTTTTAGTTGTTCTTAAGGGCCCGCAACCCGAATTTCTACCGATTTTTTTTATATATCTCCCTTAAACATTTTTTAATCTCTTGAAGATAATATCTAGATGCTGCCCGCACCGAACCGCAAATTATATGAAATTTCCTCAATAGAAAAAAATCGCAAAGTAAGCTCCAAAAATTTTTGAAAACAAGTCTGTTTCTATTATCTTTTAAATTATATTTGTAAAAAATACACAATGTTTCTCTAAATGATACTTAAGATGCTCCCCACGAGATTTTTGCTCTTTTTTAAACGAGTCGTATTTTATTAAATATTTTCGCAATTTTCGCATCGATTTTGACGCTTTAAATTTTAAATGTTAGCGCTCTCCTCTAAAATTCTTAATTTCATATCTCTCCATCTTCTTCCTTTCGAGCCCGGATGCGCCTAAAATATTTTGAACGCACCAATCTTTAAACTTACTAATATTTGACTGTAGTATAATAATAAATATTTAAAATAAAAGTAACATTATTTGACTATTTTCAATCAATCCAGGGGGATTGCCCCCCCCCTGCGGGCGCCCATGCCGAGGGACGAATCACATTTAGGAAGATAAATATTCTGATCAAATTTTTGCAACTACAATTTTTTATTTTTCTTTCAAAATACGTTCATTAAAGAAGATACTATGTATTATAGCTCCCAATTATGTCTTCCGCGTGCGAACTGTTCCTAAATTTCTTTAGATAAACAATAAACAGAATCTCAAGTTACCTCCCAGGTAAGTATGGTCCTGTATATTTTCTGACTGTACAGTATATTTCCACGCGGAATCGCGTTGATTGGTCAAATCATTGTACATATAGTTTCATATCGTTGATCGATGAACCGATGGATGCAATTTTTAGCCATAGGTTGCTAGTTTGTAGTTAGTAAGATTGTAGAAATGTATTATAAGTTTGTACAGTGCCCTTTAGGTTATTTTTCACAAAAACGGCGCTATACAAATCATCCAAATATTATTATTATTTACAAAGTAGCGGTTTATTCTCTTGAGACCTCAGACTAAACCACTCATCGTTAAAAATAAATGAGTATTTTCTCTTTATTGTAAGAGTGAAAACAAATTAAAAAAAACATTTTTTTTACTGTGGTACTCGTATAAGCATTTTTGGAATACTCATGTCAACAATATTTAAATTTTACCAATTATAACGACGAAAATAGTATTCAGTAATTTCCACCAAACTTCCGTATTGTGTAAAGTTGTGAGACTGACAGAGGTAACGAACCAAAGAGGAACTAACTGGCTATCCACATCTGATATAAACACTAGAAACATCTTTCTTCCCTCAACGAGTTACTTTGTCCCATGAATAACTGAAAGCACTTGAAACGTTTATTTGTAATGTTTTGTTTCCTCTACAGACTGCATAGAGCTGGCAGAGAAGATTCACCCGTGCCAAGAAACACGCTCCGGTTGGACTCGAGGGGATATGTGTCCTGTTCTCACACCAGACTCGAATATAGTATATCGCTACTCTCCTATGACAAATTCAGCAGAAGCCCCGTACTACGTAAGTTACAGGCGATGGATAGTTTTATAATCTAAAATATTCATTAATTTTATATATTTTTTTCATTTTCTAGAATTTACAAATTTTCATTAATCATCATTTACATCCTCGGGGCCCATATCATATTTGAGGATGCTGTGTGAAGGGTATTTTTAATAGAAGGAATGAGAGGTGGGTAGGATTCTAGGGATCAGTGTGTCCAGTAGTGACGGACATATTCACTATATTCAATCACTCCCACTGCGGTATAAGACGATGAATCGAGAGTGATCAGCTGCAATGTTCAAAGGATCCTTGACCACTGTGGAAGGCATAACCATCGCCAAGAGCTGAACACACCTCACTCTTGGGGTAACCTATGACCTATGGTGACTCTTCTAACATGAACAAATATCTTTCCCTGGTTAATTGGAGATAAATATTTTTAAATTCTGATATTCATGACGCCGTATTTAAATTTAATGCATTTGTATCACGTGTTATAGATTTGTTCCTAAAGGATGTTAATCTCAACCCAAGTTTCCAAATTGGTTTAGCTCGAAACTTAAACAGTTAAAAATTGAAGAAAAGAAAACTCATAAGTTATTTAAAGACACTGGGCAGTTTAAACTTTCATCAAAATTTCTCTCAATTAAGGGAATTGCATCAAATCAAAACAGTCAAATGCTATATAAATCTTTTGTAGAAGTTACAGAGGCAAAAGTAATGCAAAATTAATGCAAAAAGACAAATGTAAAAAGAACTCTGATCTAATTTGCATATTCAAAATTATCAACAGTATTACTGACACACCTGCTTTGTTACAACTCATCCAGTTCAACATCCCTTCCCGTAGACTCCGAAATAATGAATTGCTGTTCCTCAATCAACCTTTTACTAATTATGGATATCATTCTCCTTTATTCAGAAAGTTGAGACTTGTCAACGCAAATCATAGCATTGAATTTTATGTAAGCTTAAAAGACTATAGGCAGTCGATACGCAATGTGATTTTTTAAAGCCTTTTAAATCCATCTTCAAGTTGTTTGTAGTTATCTTCTATATGTATTTTAATGTCATATGTATTTTGTCAATGCTCTTCATCTATTTGTACTCTCCTTTCATTGTCATCTCTTTTTTTTATTCGTGTTATTGTTTATATATTGTAAATGGACTACTTGTCCGTAAATGAAAATATAAAAAAAATATATATTTGGGCGAGAGATATATTTTTTTGTGGTATTTTTATAAATTATGTGACAGTGACCAATCAACGTACAAATCAAGTTCGAATGCCGACGAAGCCAAACTGACGTTTGATTGGTGGAGACAGGGTTAGGTGGAGGCGGTTCCGTATGATTTTTCTAGAATTTTCCCAAGAACAGGAAGCAGCGTAGTAGGTCTGTAAGCCGTGATGTCCGTCTTTGGGTTATCGTTATCTTTGGGTATAATATGGAGCACCCCTTTCTTCCACTCTGTGGAGAAACCCTCTCTTGGAATAGTTCCTCCTTGCATTGATCTATTATGCTTTCTTCACAATTGCTCCATTCAATTTGTTGAAGCCTGGTGCCTTCTTGGAACCTAAGCCCTTAATTATTACCTCCAATTCCGCTTTACTTACAGGTGTAATCTGGTCCTCCTGGGAGAGGTCTCTAGGAAGAAACCGTGATAGATTTTTAATCTGTTGGTGGTGGTCGCTTTCCCCAATTACTGGATTTAGAATCTAATTTGAGCAGAGGTTCCCAAACTTATTTTTCTCGTGGACCCCTTTCAAAATTTTACTGATTTCGGTGGACCCCCTGCTGCTACATTTCTACCATATTCCCAAAACTCTTCAAAAATGTGAAAATTAGATCTAACAGTGGAAATTTGCGTCGCAGTTGAGTTCCAACCCTAAATTCGGACTGCTATAAATAAAAATAAAAATAGTATATTTGCTTACGTTCTATTTATTAAAATAATATGATTACAGACTTAGGGAGGAAATACTATAGGAGTAGATGACTCAAAAAAAATGTTTTTATTTTTTTTATTTCATAAATTGTTAGTATAACTATTTAAGAATAAGTTCCCAAAGTTTTAAATAAAAATTTCAATTCGTTCCGGTATTACGAGGGTGTTTGTGCCGAACCGCGTGGTAAACTTGAAACGCATTTTTCTCGAAACTGCTTTTTGTGAATTTGGAATTTGTGTGCACTCTAGCTCAGAAAGTTTTTAACCAAACATTTTCAAAATGTGCAGATACCTTATTTATATAATTACGCCCTATCTGAACCGATATTTGTAGTAATATCATTGTCAACAGCATTTTTTAAATGAAAAAAATGGAAAAAATTAAGGTTTTCTGTTTACACATCATCTGTAAAAAATTTAATTTCCTTTTTTTGGGAAAAGTTATGTTTACATAGAAGAAACACATGTTCTTAAATTAATTTCAAAACCCTATTGATTTGAGATGAAAACTGTGGCCTCCAAAATGCACACAAAAGTACGTCTGATTATGACGTCCGATGTACAGCAGCTGATAATTTTCTTATTTTCCGAGGAAATGCTTTAAAAAATTAACAATATTTTCTTAAATAGATGTATAAAATGACCTCAAAATTTCAATAAATTATCATTTCTTCCATGCCTAAAAAATTCATGAAAATCATTAAAAAAATCTAGTCCTGTATTTCCCACCATAAAATAATTAAATATCGAATATGCAAGTTTTCATAAGTAACAGTCGCTGACCTTCTTAATATACACTTCTCAAAAAAATTAAGTGAGGTTTTAAAAAAAAATTATTATTGCTGAATGAAACTATCTAAAACCTAAACTAAATGAAAAAAAATTTCACGACTGTGTACCAAAAAAATTGCAAAAAATTAGGATTGCATGAAAACCGTAGCTCCTAAAACAAATTTGCCAAAAATATGAAAACCATAATCTTAAAGCTTCAGAAAACTTATTTTAAAGCTCAATACGATCATTTTTTCACCGAAATACAGCCTGTCAAAAATTACCTACAAAATTGGATTTTTTTGCTCCCTTAATTTTTTTGAGTAGTATAGTGTAGTGAGTAGTGTAGTGAGTAGTAGTTTAGTATTATTTGCCTACAATCTCTCTTCGTCTTCCCTGGGGGTGACTACAGTTCGCGAGGTAAGAGGGGACACATTACGAAAGGAAATAGCTTCGTTACTCACAGCCGCGCGGTGACGACGCCCAGGAGGTAGCTGCATGGTAGCGGAGTATGTCCATGCTCAGAATGAAACAAACTACAGGAGTCCACCGCCAGCAGGTGGCAACAGTAGTACTTTGCTGGCCAGCTCGCGCCCACAAAGCAGGTGGTTGCGTGCCTTTTCCGTTGGCCCGAGAGTTTCTAGGACAATCTCGACTCGGCGCGCGGAAACAATTTAGTAGTGCCCGTCACGGGTTACTACGCTTTGGGTTGGCGGGGAACTGCCGGCTACCGCCGAGGCGGCCGCGGTGCGTACGGCGAGGGGTAAGAGGCGGCATTATTTGCCAGGGGCGCGCGGTGTGCAACTGACGTAAGGTGGACCTATAAAAAAGGTAGGTGACTTGGATCCTGTATGGTGGCAACATAACAAGGAACTAACTTTCCCAGAAGTGTTTCGAGAGTGGAGGTCACGTCCGCACTCTCAACATTCCTGCCATTATTATCAATGACGATGCTAGTTAAAAACGGGTCAGCACCCTTTCCCGTCTTTGCAACAGCGCTGGGAATTTCCCACGGGTTGGCGTTACCCACTTTAACCCAATTATGCTATGTGGGCTCGTTTTGCTGAATTAGGCCGATATGTACGGGCCAGTCTGAGGCGGCCCAGGAATGCAGATTATGTCTCCTCCGTCGAGCAAACTCCCTGTCTGGATCGACTTAGAGCCCTATAAGCCCTCTTATAGGCCCTCTTAAACAAAGTCAGCTCACTTGACCACCACGGCGTTCTTATGATCCTTTTTCAGTTTAATCTTCCCAAATATCGGTCGGTAGCTGATACCAGGGCCGCACTGAAAAAGTTCCCCAATTTGTCCCATTATTTTTAGAGCAATACTTAAAACAACACTAGCTTAGAGAATAATATTTTGATGTCGTGTTATGTTCCCAGGGACAAATTGGATCAGGTCAGAGAGGCGCCATTACCTGGCAAGTGCATCCTGCAACTCTAGTGAGTGACCAGTGGGTGTTGTGTTCTGCAAGAGCCATTGAATGGATTGGGTGAGTTTATTGTTTCCTTATTTTAAAATTTTAACTCGTCTTTGAAATAATGACCCCAACAATGCACATAGACAAATGTAAGCGGGTAAGCGGGAAACTCGTGAATCTACTTCACATAATTATTGACTGAGCGTAGCCAAGTCCTGTTTTAACCTCAGCGTTTTGTATTTCGTCTGTAAATACATTTGTTTGTACGTTCCGTTTCAGGTTACAGATGGTGGATTAATTAAACGTTATTTAAAGTTTTTGAATTACATAGTTTAAAAATTTAAAGATTTTGAATTACATTACTATGCCCACTCAACCACTGACTGGTCAGTGGTTGAGTGGGCATAGCGCTTGGGTCCCACCCGAGCGTCGCGTGTTCGATTCCTCGGCTGGCTAAGTCCTCCATCACAACACAAGCAACATTTTCGGCTTTCTGTGGTGGTAGTAGGAGATTTTCAAACATTGTTTGATAAAACCCTTGAAAGTGAACAATTTCGTAATGCTTTTAAGAGAATTAAAAATTGATTTGAATTGATTCAGCCGTTTTCCTTTCATATATAAACCCTTAACAAGTATGTTAAGCTCAATAATCACAGATGATGTAGTGATTAACAAAATAAGATGAAATTTATCCACTTTGCGATGGTAATTTCTGCACATCTTTTGTTTTAGGCCAAAAAATATTCAGTTTATCGGATTGGGTGGGACATTTCGACCCCAGTACAATCCAGATGAGATATATGGTGTGACCAAACAACACGTACACCCGCAATACAACTTTAGTTACTCTCTATTGTACAACGACATCGCCCTCCTTCAGCTTGACAGGCGGTAAGTATTTCATAATTATATAAAATATCGACATAATGAAAAGTAAAAATCACATATCAACAAAAAATATAATGTGTGCAGTTCACACGCGGTAGAAGTGAAACCTTAAAAAACTCAACTTTGAGAGAATGAGCCGAATTCAGAGTATCAGGAGCAGGATAATTGTAGGGTTTACTAATTTTTATATTGTCAAGTTGAAATTTTTTTTTTACATTTTATTATACGAATATTTAATAAAATTGATTTAAAAATATGGATGCAAATTTTCTTCAGGCGCCTTATAGTGCAACCGAATACTTGTGAAATATTAAATTTTAGTGTCACTTTTCCGTTTCATCGAGTTTCAAATCACATCGTTACTAAATAAGTTTCACTCTAAAAAACAGAAAAATCTGCCCATACGTGCGACCGTAATTTGTTTTGAATTTAAGTTTGAACTGGAGTTACAGACATATAGAGTCACAACCGAAATTAGTACCCATTTTTAATTATTAGTGTAGAAAAGTAAAGTAACCATATTTATTATTTATTTGTCATAATATCTAACATTTTTAAATACAATTCAGCAATGTCGGCCTCACTGGGTAGAGTCACCTGTGCTGAGGCCTCCATTTTATAAAATAAAAATTAATACGTATTACTTTAAAAATAATGTTAAAATAATGCTGCAAAAAAAAAGAATGCTAAAATTAAATTAAAAAAAAAATTTATAATTTAGGTAAAATGTTTTTTTAATGATGTGTTTTTTTTTTTGTGTGTTACATGTGTGTGTTTTATTCTTTTTATGTTATGAGATTTTGGAAATATTGTCTTTTTTGTTCTTTAATCCAATTTTTAATTTTGAGTATGAATTTATTTTTGTTTTCTTCTATTTTATTTTCTAGGGTAAGATTGTTGAATGCTTTTATAGCATGATATTTATAGTGCCTTTTTCCAAAGCTTGTATTCACTGTCGGAGTTTTTATGTTATTTTTGTACGATTGTCTTATTGGTCTGTTAGTGATATTTTGAGATTGTTGAAATTTGTTTTTTTTGGTTGAAAATGTAGTTTAGTAGAGTTTTAACGTATAATTGGCGTATATCTAGTACGTCACAAATGTTGAATATTTGGTCTGTATCAATTACGGCCGCTGTTACCAATCCTACTAATCAACTTCTAAGCTAAATCTAAGGTTCATCACTGCTTAAATGCAAACTACGCTGTTACCAACACACAAACATCGCTTAAGCAAGCCGCTTAGTCTAAGCCAGCCGAACTACTGGATTAGCTACTTAAGCATAAATCTAAGGAAAGTACTAGTTATAAAAAGTGTCCACAGAGTGAAAAATACCGCGAATGATCAAATGTCACTCTGACAAATGACAGTCGGGTTCGTGCTCCTTTCAGTTATTTGTGTTGCATTTGTCAGATTTATTGTCGTTATAATAAAATGGATAGAGAGGTTTTAGACATAATAGATATTGCAGAATGGGTGGAAGTAATGTTTAATATGTAATTGGGACCGCCCGTTGACTTCGATTACAGTATCGGCGATGCTGTGATGAGTTCTACAAGCCTCATCTTATCATTTGGTGTTAAATTCTTGGCACGCTTTGTTTTATTTTCCATTTTAAAAAGTTTGTTTACTTGCTAACGCACGGAGAAAAAACTTAACGCCGATCCGCCAAATCAAATGGGAATTACCGATTGTGGCACTACGTTCAAGTCAAAGTGGTCACTTTATTTGTAATAATATATTATATACGTTTGTTTAAAAAATATGAAATACCAGTTTACGAATAACGACACTTAAAAGAAATAATGTGTATTAATAAGAGCTACAATAATTAACTTTTTAATATTAATTTAAGATAGAAAGTTTTTAATTTGACGTCATTTTATTATCTATGGTAGTGTGCGGTTGTGTGTGGGGCCACTTAAGATTTTCAACGATAAAATGGTTGGTAACAACGCGAAACGAACGTTCCCTACAAAATGCTTAAAAATCGCTTGGCTAATCAAAAACTAAGATTTAGCTTAGAAGTTGATTAGTAGGATTGGTAACAGCGGCCGTTAGTCTATGTTTTTTAAGAATTACCTTTAAGATCCTTTTCTGTGCGATTTTTAAGTGAACGATAGCTGATTTTGTTGCTCCTCCCCAGACAATTATTCCATATTCTAATATTGATTGACAAAGTGCAAAATATATTGTTTTCATTTGTTTTATTTTAAATATGTTCCTTATGTTTAGGAAAATGTGTATTGTTTTAAGGAGTTAATTTTTAATTATTATTTATTGTTACTTTTTTATTTGCAAAAAAAATCGCTTTAACTTCTCATGTCAAATGAACACGTGGAACACGTGTGGACTGTTCACGCGTGTCATGCGTCATGCTGGAATATCGGCATACCGCACCTAAAGGGTTAAGGAATATTATTGCATCGTAATATACCTCACAGATTTTTCCAAAATAAATTATTGTTTTAAAATTTAAAAAAATGTAAATTGCAATTTTGTATTTCAGGGTGACCTTTACAGCCAAAATTCTACCAGTTTGTCTCCACACGGGTACCTCGATTCCCGATAGTGGCTTCATACTCACCGACTATCCTGGCATGAAGGTTAGAACACCTTTCTCTGCCATCATGATGAACAATGACCAATGATGTGATAACGACAAGACTGACAATTGTCGCCGGTATTAATTTAAAAAAGATGTCTGACAATCACGGTACTTCCCCACTGGATTAAGGAGAAAGGATGGACCACCACACACCTCTGTTTTAACACACATTTCTTGCTTCATTCACATTCGTACATCGTCTCATTCGTGGGTACTCTTCTGTCTTCTTGAGATGATTCTTGAGATGACCCAAATCAAGTAATTACATGAATCACTTGGTCATGTCATGTCTTATTTGGGCGTCAAACACTCTTTCGACCATTTACTTAGTCACTCCCTTCTCTGCTCATCCTTTTGTAGAAAAAATTCACAATATTTTTTACAGAGTTCTGTACAGGAGGCCCTGAGGAAAAAAACCTCAGGGCCTATGTCATCTTTTGAGATGCTGTGTGGGGGTCTTTTTAGGAAAGGGGAGGAGAGGTAATTCTGGGAAAAAAAAAGGAATAAGGGGTGGGTAGGAATCTGGGGAACAATGTGTCCAGGGGTAACGTACGTATATCCATCTCTCCCAAGGCAATGGGTCAAGAGAGTCCGATTGGAGAGGTCTAAGGATTAATACCGTATCAGTCTAAATAACTTTTCAATTACCGCAATGTACGCGACCATTTTTTTAGAAGATAGAATGGGTATAGTAAGCTATCCGTAAAAGATAGATATATGCCTTCGCGGACTTTCTTGTAGATCTATAAAAGAGGAATATCCCACCATGAATTGTTTTGTTATATCCTAAAAGGATTAGGCAGCGTTTTCGATGAAAGCTACCAGGCGGCTTGAATATTTCCGACACTTCTAACAATTATCGTTATGTTTCAACCAATTTACACAAATCCTTGACAAATTACATACCTAAACCTTACTCACAAAACACTCTATCTATTGGGGAAAACCGCATGAAAATCCGTTCAGTAGTTTTCGAGTTTATCGCGAACAGACAGACAGACGGCACGGGGGACTTTAATTTATAATATGTAGAGTTGTAGAGAGTAGAGATAGAGATAGAGATATGTAGAGATAGTTCATCCATAAACAAACACAAATCTTTTAAGAAAGGCTAAAAAATGTAATTTTGTATCGGTGACTCAATCCAATATTGTATTTTTCAGCGTTTCTTGAAAGATTTGGGCTTGTTTATGAACTAAACTATTTATTTATATTTGTATTAACAATTAATTCACCTCAAGATTTTAAAGCAAAACGTGCAAAACGTATTAAAAACCTAAAATAATTTAATTGGCGCCATCTGTGATTAAGAAGATTATAACGTACGTTACGTTTCACCAGTAACGATTAACAATTAATGTGATTAACTAAGTTCAGAATAGTGTTTTGAATTATTTATTTTATTTTTTATATGAATAACGCACAAGAGTTACCAACTGCTCCCGTCTAGAGTCAGTGAGACTATGACATCCCTAATTGGGGTATGTTGTGAGGCTGAAGGTAGTGGGGAGGGGAAGGAGATGGAGATAGGGATGGAGAAGAGGAAGGTGGGGAAGTAACTGGCTATTCAGATCTAGTCACCAAACATGGCTAAAGCCATATCAAGCAACGTCCCAACAAAAAGTCCCAACTGCTCCCGTCTGGAGCCAGTGGGATTATGGCATCCCCAATTGGGGTATGTTGTGAGGCTTAAGGCGTTGGGAGGGGAAGAAGATAGGGAAGAGGAAGGTGGGGAACCTTGATATTCAGATCTGGTCACTAAACACGGCGAAGCCATTTCAAGCAACGTTTCAATTCTTAAAGGTGGTCTTACACCAGGGCGATACTGAGAGTATCTTCCACTCTGGAACGTGCCGGAAATATAATATATATTATTTTTAAATTAATAAATTGTGAAATACACAAATTAATCAAATAAAATTTATTTGCCACGCCGGGATTCGATCCCGCGACCTTTGGAATGCGAGTCAAGCGCCTTACCGCTGCACTACGCCGGCCGGTGGTCGTACACAGACGAGCTATTCTATGTCTTTTGTGGGAACGAGATAGTTCTCTGCTGAGTCCTGCTGTCAGATTTGTGTGATTTTATATTGCTGTTATTTGCTTTTTCTATGCGCCGATGTCATAATTTAGCAGTGAGCTGTCACCAATAAGTTTACGTCGCTTTAAACATGAATTAATGCAAGTATGCATGATTATTTATCCCTTTAACAGCATTAGAAAATCACACAAATCCGACAAAAGATCTCGCCCGATATCTATCTCGATCGAGACGGATATCGGGTGAGCAAAAAGTAATGGCATATTATTTGTTATTTTTTTATTTGATAAACTAACGTTTGAAACAAGATTTTTATGCATAGCACAAAGGGTAACAAATATTATAAGCAATAATTATCAGCCTGAAACACTCATCTACATTGAAAAAATCTTCTAAGAAAAGATACTTGCCGCCAACGGGACTTGAACCCGTGTCCTTCTGATTGCCGGTCAGATGCTCTGACCACTGAGCTATAGCCGCCATAGCTCAGTAGTCAGAGCACCTGACCGGCAATCAGAAAGACACGGGTTCAAGTCCAGTATATTTTCTCGGAAGATTTTTTCAATGTAGATCAGTGTTTCAGGCTGATAATTATTGCTTATAATAATTGTTACTCTTTGTGCTATGTATATTATTGTTCTCACTGGATAAAACAATCAGTTGGTACGTTTTTCAACATTTCAGACGACAATAAATATGGTGTCTCAGGAGGAGTGCTCCAGGATAATTCCCGCCGGCAGCCCTGATCACCCTGCCGGCGTAAAACATGACCTGCAGGTATGCAGCCGTCCAGTCAACACAACTGGGGGATGTGTGGTATGTAACGCTGGGATGCATTGTAAACCAACTGTATTATATATTACTGATTTTTAATTTTATTTTTTTATTTTAATATGATTTTTAATTTTGTATGACTAAATATATTAGGGACCTTTACAAAGAGATTGGTGAACATAATAGGCCACTTGCATCTCATTTTTAATTTTTTTTTCCGGTTTAGACAAATATTCTAAGATATTCTGTATTTTTTTTAATCGTATTTTTGAAACCCTGGGGATTTTTTGAAAATTTCAATCCAAAAATCAGACCATTTTTTATAAACCGGAAAGACGGGACATAATTTTATAGGTCTGAAAAAACGATAATTACATAGCCGAAAATCATTTAAAAAAAGAACGTTTTCCACACAAATGGCACAGGAGAATAACGAGGTATACCAAAAATATTACTTCTCATAAATATTTTTTCCTTGATCCATCTTAATGATCATAAATCATTATAATGTGCAACGTATATATTACTGAATCCAATGTAATATACTTGTAATTGTAAATTATAGTAATGATAAGAATATTATAAAATTTGATTTTGTTAAAATCAGCACCATAACCATTATACCTCTAAAACACGTACCGACTTCTAAAATGTACGGGGTTCTCTTCAGAACATCTGTCAAAAAGTCAAACCAAATGATAAGTTCGCAGAGAACAAACAATAAATCTAGTAAACGAATTCAAAAATTCGCCTGAAATCAAGGTGATGCCATTTAAAAAAAATAAATCATTTTACAAAATTAATAGGAACATTTTCGGAGATGGGACATTTTCATGTAGTGACGTCACGAGCCCAAATAATGGATTTATTTATTTAAAAATAAAAAAAATGTAGGTACATTTCTAAAAAATTTTACTAACATTTTCGCAATCTTAAAAAAAAATCCATCCACACGATTTTTTCCAAGTCGTTATGAATTCAATGCAAGTGGCCTATTCATATAAAGTGATCGGACGGAAATGTTTTTCCTTTTATCTCATTTTGTCATTCAAGTAGAACCATGCCACTAAAAGGTAGAACTACCACCTCCCACCGGGAAAGTGTTCAAAAACCGAGTAAAAAATAAAACAAATTTATAGTCTGCCATTTGGAGTGTGTTCACCATATTACATTATTTGTTCTCAGGGCTGGTATCATGGCGGTCAGTTGGTTCTACGCAACGGTCTTAGGGTGACATGCACCCACCTACTGGTGGGGTTGTTATCCAGTTATATGTCTTCATTCTGCACAGTCACCAACACCCGCATATCTTCCTACACCCCCTGGATAGAGGGCATTGTGTGGCCTTAAGGCGGTATTATTGGCTAGAAAGTTTTTTGTGAATATTTTTTTATTTTAATTACGAGGGTAGGCTGAAAAGTAATGCACACACGCTTGTACAGCGCGAACGAAATGACTTAAAGAGCGTAACAAAAACGCGCCAGGTGGATTATGGAAATGACATTCCTCCTATATACGTACGCTCATGTTTGAGTTCGTTCAATTCATCCACTGTATTTTGAGAAGCGGAAGTATGGAGACGTGTTTTAGTGTTATGTCAACGTAAGATAAGCAGCCTGTTGTTATCGAATTTTTAATTGCTGAAAAAGTGACTCCTACTGAGATTCATCGTCGTTTCAATGATGTTTCTGGTGACGATGCTGCTTATATGTCTACTGTAAATCGATAGCTGGAAGAAATGGGGTCTACCCATAAGCTACACCTTTTGTAATTTTTATTTTACAATAAATATTTTTTGATTTTGATTTTGATGGATAATAAAATTTCGTAATTGTGCGCCCGGAAAAGCAAAAATTGTTGATGAAACCCACACGCGGACATCCAATCATTGATACAGACGATAAACAATCCCAGCTCTTCCACGATTTGATTAAAAATGACCGGCGAATCACTCAAAAGTGTATCACAAACCATTTTGGAATATCCAAGGAATGTATATTCAAGGCTTCATTGATGAATAATTTGTATACCGAAAATCTGTGGATGATAGGTACCACGCTGTTTCACAGATAAGAACAAACGGCGTCGATTAGAGCCTCTACAAAATTTGAAGTTTGAACCAATTCCACACCCTTCTCACTCCCCCGATCTATCGCCTTGCGATTTTTATTTTTTTCTCTACTCAAGAGAGAGCTCAAGGGTAATCATTACACCTCGGACGATGAGGTGAAGTCCTGGATTCGAGAAATTTTCAGTTACGTAATGAAAAAAACTTGTTACACGTTGGGAAAAATGCGTTAGCCTTAACGGTGACTGTGTTGAAAAATAAATATATGATTTTGAAGCTGAAGAATTGTACTTTATTATACTTTCTGCCGAGCTTGCTATCTGATTTTGTTCGTGTTTTACAAGCTTGTGTGCATTACTTTTCAGCCCAGTCTAGTATATTCATAGAATAAGACAAGTGCCACATGCAAAAATAAAAGATCATCGCATGCACAATAACGCTCTCCATACAATCCCATCAGACCTGTCACACCTAAGTAGTTTTTGCGCTCGAAGCTCAAAGTTTCGAGCGCAAAAAATAAAAAAGAATTAAAAAATCTTTAAAGTATAAAGTATGTACACGTTGTCCGAAAAATCGTAGTACAAGCGGGAAACTGGCGAATCTTCATCACAAAGAATCCTAAAAAACGTTTTTTTCTTAACTAAATAACTTACCTATTAATTAATTCAATATTTAAAAACTACTGGAGCCGGGCTCACGCTTTGACACGTTTTAAAATAAAATAAACAGCTGAAATTAACCCCGAAAGATCAATTTAAAAAAAAAAATCAACGTCGGACTCAATTTACCCGAAAACAAAGGTTTAAAAAAAGTTTTTCACAAAATCAAATGATAATGTGATAGAGTCACCAGTTTCCCGTGTGTACTACGAGATTACGGACCACATATATAACAAAAACCACACATAGGCTCGGCCCGTAAGTTTCAATACTTGGGATCAGTAAAGGGTATTTCAAATTAACTTTTTATGGAATATTGGTATTTTTATAATTGAATAATTTCAAAACGACTTCAGTTTTCTTTCTGTAATTGAAAACATGTTGCAACACGTTTTATAAAGGAAATAAGTATTTCAATAATATTTTTTCTTGTACAAAACTTGAATACTCAACGGCAACTATAGGGTGCGGCAAAACAGACGGTGCAGTTTTGAAGGGCTATTAAAAAAAACGGCGCCACTTACAGAAATAGGGTTTATTTTATTTTATTTGGTACTTCATGCCGTTTTATGCATCAAATTCTGAAGATAACATCAGAAAGACGATGGCCCCCAGCAGTATACATTGATTATGGCGATTTATGAAGTTTTCGAATGCATTTTGGTACATTTCAATGGGCATAGAGGCGATTTCCTCCCGAATTCAATCATTGAATTCTTTCAAGGTATGAGGCCAATGTTTAAAAACTTTTTCCATCAGATAGCCCGACAGGAAGAATTCGCAGATGCTTAAATCAGGTGAGCGCGCGAGCCATCCCATGCCACCCCTCAGAGAGAATATAGCGGCATCTTATGCAAGCTAAAAAAATAAATTATTAACATAATCTGCATACATAATCTGCAAATACACTACGACACTGACTGGTCCGATCACCGGCCGACATCTTGTGTAATCGCTGCTGAAAACCTACCTGCAACCATCTTTAATGCCTCGCAACAGCCTAATTACATAATATGGAGAAGAACCAACGGCAATAAAATCAATGAATATACGTCTGTGGCAGAAGCATTAATTACAGTGTAATTTATCAAAGATACTCCGAATTCATATGTAATTCTGAGTCTACATGTGACAAATGTGATCATATACAAAACATGGACAATTAATATGTACACAGATATCGTGAAAGCCCTAAGAATTGCTGCCAACATTGTATTTTATCGGGAGAGCAATCAAAGCGAACCAAAAACATATTGTCACATTGCCGGGTGGAACAAAAAGGCAAGGAACAGTACAAAACATCCAGATCGGCATTGATGATGTGGATTCAAAATGAGAGACCATCTCATGGCCCCATTGCGGACGAAAGAAAACGGAAAAGGAAGGAGTTTAAAAGAGCCCTCAAACACTGCCAAAGCTCTGCCGAACAAACAAAGATGGACGATATCGTAAAGTCGCTTGACAAAAAACAGTTCGCTCAATTCTGGAAGAAAAGCAATAATAATAATAATAACATTATATTTATATAGCGCAGTTTTGTGACATTTCACTTTAAGTGCGCTAAAAAGCAACAACCTGATCAAACCAAACACTCGAATCGCCAGCCAAATTGACGGGTCCACAAATACAGAGGAAATCGCCAGAATATTTAGAAGAACCTTTGCAGATATTTCCGGAAATGAAGCACCGACTTCTCCTGATATTATGGTACATGATGGACAAAATGTTTACCTGCCTGAAAACAATATAATGAAGGCCATCAAAGCTACTAAGGCCGGTAAATCTCCGGGATATGATAGTTTAAGCATTGATCATATAAGGTACGGAGGTAGATACATACATAAACTATTAAACATTCTGTTCAACGCAATTCTCAAGCACAACCATCTACCGAGTACAATGACGAAAACAATTATAACCCCGATCCTGAAATCGGGACAGCCTGACATGACCAACTCCAGCAATTACCGGCCAATATCCTTAGCAACTATAAATGCAAGACTATTTGAAAGGGTAATTCTAAATTAAATAGAAGGTAAACTCACTTCTAAAGACAACCAGATGGGTTTTAAGTATAGATTATCTACTAATATCTACCAACATCACAGTCTACCGAAACGACATTGATGACCTCGAAACCTTTAAAAATAAATACCCTGATGCCAGAATAATTTTATTTGGTGACTATAATACCCCTAGCATTGATTGGATGAATTAAAAACTCTTATAACAACTTAAGCCTACCAGAAAATGCTCGTGAAATAATAGATATGATGAACTTACTCGCTCTACATCAAGTCAATCAAGTCTACAATACCAATAACCGGCTGCTGGATTTAGTGTTCTGTAGTGATCTCTCAATTCACATTGTTAAAACAGTTGACGAGCTCCTCCCCCTAGACTGCCGCCACCCCGCTTTAAACATAACCATCTTGATGAATAACTCACCAGACGACACAACTGTTCTTCCTAACTTTACTTATAATTTTTCCAAAGCTGACTATCCTAATATGAACCAATATCTTACAAATGAAGACTGGTCATTTCTTCACCTCAACAATAATATTAACTACAATCTTGAAATTTTTTACACAATTATCAACAGGGCCATTGAAAACTATGTTCCACTTTCACATTTCAAAGAAGCGAAGTTCCCGAAATGGTTCAACAGCGAGTTAATAAACCTGATTATTTGCAAAACAACTGCACACAAAAACTTTAAAGAATCTAAATCCCTTAATGACTATAAGTTATTTCACAACTACAGAACTCAATGTAAAAAACTGTCAAAAAAATTATATTATAATTATATAAATGGAATCAAAAAATCTATACCCTCTAATATACAAATCTTTTTCACACATGTAAACTCTCTTAGAAAAAACAAACAAGGTTTACCCATTTCAATGCACTTCAAAGATAAGAGTAGCACTGATATGAAAGTAAAGGTTAACTATTTTGCTGATTACTTCAAAAGTGTATATGACGAAGATATCCCAGAAAATTACATACCACCACCTTCCCTTATTGAAAGCATGTATATCCCTGCTGTACACATCAATATAAACGACGTTAAATCTAAAATTAAATCTCTAGACAAAAACAAAAAGGCCGGACCTGATAACGTGCACCCCAATATTCTCATAAATTGCATTGCTTCACTGGCTGAGCCGATTTGTCTATTGTTTAATCAATCGCTTGACACAGGTTGCTTCCCGGACATTTGGAAACGTTGTTATCTAACGCCTATACTAAAAAAGGGTAATAAAAGTGATGTCACTAACTATAGACCTATATGTAAGCTATCCATAATTCCGAAACTTTTTGAAAAATTACTTCTTGATAAAATTTCCCCATATATTAACCATCTCATTGTTCCAAATCAACATGGATTTTTGTCAAGCAGATCAACTCTGACAAATCTCTCATTATATGAAAACTTTATATCAAATGCATTAGCTAACAAAACTCAAGTCGATTCCATATACACAGATTTTATCAAAGCCTTTGACAAAGTGTGCCATAAAATTCTACTGGTTAAACTACGTAAGCTCGGTATTGACGGAAAACTTTTAGACTGGTTTGCAAGCTATCTATCTGATAGAGTTCTACTTGTAAAAATTAATTTGTTCTATTTCAATCAATTTATAGCTACCAGTGGTGTACCTCAAGGGTCCCATTTAGGCCCAATTTTGTTTTTACTGTTCATAAATAATATTGTTGACATATTTGATAAAGATGTAGATGTATTGCTTTTTGCAGATGATTTAAAAATATTTAAAATCATCAAAACCGCTGAAGATTGTGCCTGTCTACAAAATAATTTATACAAATTAATTAGTTGGTGTTCTATTAACAAACTTTATCTAAACATAAATAAGTGTTATTCAATAAGTTTTTACAGAATAAATCATCCAATTATTCATCCTTATGAACTTAACAACTCTACCCTTACCTCTGTCGAAGAAATTAATGACTTGGGCATAACTTTCGACTCTAAATTAAACTTTATATCCCATATAAACTCAATCTATAATAAAGGAATCAAAATGCTTGGCTTCGTTCTTAGAAATTCCAGAGATTTCAAGAATATTTCAACTTTAAAAAATTTGTATACATCCTTAGTACGTAGCCAAGTCGAATATAACTCCTCGATCTGGTCCCCCCATTTTAAAATACATTCAGATTCAATCGAAAAAATTCAACACAAATTCTTAAGGCACATTAATTTTAACCTCGGTATTCCCATTGAAAACATAAATTATAATTACTTGATGAAAGAATTAAATTTACTAAGACTGTCAGATCGAAGAATTATATCCGACTTAATATTAATGTTCAAAATTGTAAATGGTGGAATAGACAGTCCTGATCTAACTAAGCTCATTGAATTTCATATTCCCACGAGAACCACTCGTTCTAAAATCCTTTTTAAATGTAACAATAATCGGACTGAATATACGAAACACTCACTTGTACCTAGGTTGCATGAAGTTACTAATAGATATGCAGATGTGATAGATCTATTTAACTGCACGGAACATAGGTACAAGATGGCTATGCAATCATATTTTTTTAATCACTATTAATTTTATTTGTATTATAGATTTTTGCATGTAAATGTATCTCTGGTGTCACTTCCCAATGTATCGTCACAATCAACTGTTATACATACACTGTTTTACCATGACTAATATTTTAAATATGAATTTGTGACATGTAATTAATGTTTATGGCATACTTATGCCGTTTGTATTAAATAAATAAATAAAATACTCCGCAAAGCAAATAATAGAATTTTAAAGAAAACGAAAAACTACTGTTTACGGATGTTTCTTAGATCTAAGTATTATTATTATTATTATTATCTATTCGACAGGGTCTGTCATAAAACCTTTTGGGAGAAATTGAAAGCTAGAAATATACCTACCATGTATATCAACACACTATCCCGATGGCACTCCCAGCAGGAAAACGTTGTACGGTGAGCAAGTACATACTCCCAACCGATATACTTGCGATCAGGAGTAAGGCAAGGAGGGTGTATGTCCCCAATCCTGTTTAATGTACACATGGATGAATTATCAAATCGCCTGGATACCAAAGTGGGCTGTCGACGCTTTCGTATCAATAATCTGTGCCTAAATCACATTAGCTATGTGGACGACATGATTCTCCTAGCTCCGTCGATCAAGGGGTTGAGAATATTACTAAAAATCTGTGAGCAGATCACAACATGATGACCTCAACCCCAACCCAAAGAAAACGGAGCTAATTGCATTCCACCATGGAAAAAATCCCGAGAAGATGCTCCCCGTACAACTTAACGAGGAAACCATAAGCACATCCACGAATGTAAAATATTTGGGGCACATCATCACTGAAGACCTCCCGGATGATGGTGATATTGAACGAAAGAGGAGAAGTGTTTTGTCAAATATGATTGCCCGAAGATTCTTCCGATGCAGCAATAATGTTAAAAAAAAACATTATGTAATGCACTAGCACTCTGCACTAGCCTGTATACATGTGAAACATGGTGTCAATACCGAGTAAGCTCAATGGAACGTCTCCGGATCCAATATAATGATGCGTGCAGAATCATATTTGGATTCAGAAGGTATAGCAGCGCTTCAACAATGATCACAGAATTAGGACTCCATGGATTCGCCAGTCTGATGAGACACCGGGTCACTGGAGCCAGGATGCGGCTAGTGGCCTCCGACAACACGTTGGTGACCTCAGCCTTCCAGCACCAAGCTCCACTCCTGAGTGAGCGATAGGCCCGAGCGCACTCAAGATCACGCCCTGCACAATAATTGATTATTTATTTTTGTTATTATTAATTTTTATGACTATTATTATTATTATTTTTTTCTATTTTTGTTCTTATTTCTTTACTGTGTAAATATATAAATATATATAACTATATGGGACGTGTAGGATTGCACTATCCTCCCCACATCCTGGAATAAATATTATTATTATTAATGTTATTGGCCTAATTCTGCTACCAATATTAAAAAAAAACTATTTACTGAAGGTATAATATAACAAATCTAAAATCAATCAACTAATATTGTTTGCCGAGAAATCGTAGTTGCCGATTTTTAAAAGTGCTTGTAATGTAGCTTAGCGGTTAATCAGCCAATGCTGAGCCAAAAACAACTTGTTCATCTCTCTTGTAAAATGTATTATATCTGCCTCTCCAGCCCATACTTCTTACTAATTCTGTAATTTTTTTATGTAATTTTATCAATATGTACGAGTATATCACTATTTAGTTTGGACAGGCGTATATATGAAAGTCTACGGTCAATTCTAAAACCTTTTCTTTCTAGACTACAATACTTTATTGAGTAAAGTTGGAATGATGGCTAGATAAAGTGTGTGTGAATGCTTTAGGAATATTTTATATTGTTTCGTGAACACCTTACCAGGAGAACCTATAATGCTGGGGTGTTCACGTGTTTTATGTAATAAGTTTCTCTTGCAATTATTAATTGTTTTATAAATTGGTTAAAAAACGTATTGTTTATATTGTACAACACCCGAATAAAATATATATTTTGGTTTGTCCTTCGTTTGATGTCAATAAAATTTTAAAAAACTTATGTACTTTTTATTTTAATCCAGTCTGAAACCTTTTGATAGTGTATTCTCTATTATTGATGGATATTATCAATAAAAGCTTTTAATCACGTCGATGTTGAAAGTCCGTGCTAGGGATCCAGCACTTGCACTAGAGGCGACAGGGCAAATGTCCACTTGAGAAAGTGTGGTTTTGAGAAAGTGTTATTTGGGAATGTCAACATGAATGTTTTTTTGGTAAAAAGAGGAAAATAATTTCCCTCAGGGCCTATGTCATCTGGGATGCTGTGTGGAGGGTCTTTTTGAGGAGAGGAGGGAATGAACATTAGTCTTGAAGAGACCCTTGTTGTAGGAAGGAGGAAACACAGAGGCCGGCAAATCATTCCACAGCCGAGCTGTTGAACACAAGAACGAGTCGAATAAACGACCCGTTCTCATGTGACAAATGTCAACCGTGTTCAAATTTTGGGCACGCGTTTGGCGTGTTTTCCAACTATGCACTGAGATGGGAGAATCTATTAAATGGACCGCCCGTTTCTGCACAGAGTCGAGGATATTTTTCAGGCATATCAGGTAATGAATTAATAGGTAGGTTTTTGTAAATTTTCATTTTAGCCAGAATTAAGATAGCCTCTCAGAAGGACGTAATGTACAAGGCCCGCATGTGCTACAGATAGCAAACTTTAAAAAAACATATTTTTATTACTTGAATACCGCACAAGAGTCCCCAACTGCTCCCGTCTGAAGCCAGTGAGACTATAGCATATAGGGGTATGTTAGGAAATAGGAAGGTGGGGAAGTAACTGGGTATTCAGATCTGGTCATCAAACACGGCTAAAGCCAATTCAAGCAACAATTTTGCAGCAGTTTCAATTATGAATAATGGTCTTACACAAGGGCGATACTGAGAGTATCTTTCACTCTGGAACGTGCCGCAAATATACTAAACATGTATTATTTTTAATAATTATTTGTGAAATACCACAAATTCACCAAATAAAATTGTTTTGCGCACGCCGGGTTCGAACCTTCGACCTTCGGATTGTGGGTCGAGTCTTACCTCGGAACTACTGAGGCCGTCTGCTAACACACATCTGCTAACCTTTAACAGACAGAAATTTTGCTAACCGTTGAATTGGGCTGCCATATCTGATTGGATTTTATAGATTAGATGTTAATGTAAAAGTTCAATATGAACAAAAAATAACCCATCGCAACCTTATTCACATTTCATTTAAGAGCGTTTAAACAGCCAGCGGACGAAAATCCACATTTTGTCGAAAGTGGTCCTTCCGATCGTGCAGGGCGGTTACAATGATAAAGATTAATTATTCTCCGTACCAGCTTTTTTAAATTATAACTCAATATCGAATTTATTTCAATCCAATTTATCTTTAATTTATACCTTCATCCAAAAATGCTGAAAGGCGTGATGATAAAACTATTAAAATAGTGTACTTTTTGTAGTTATTTTTTGATTATAAGTATTTATCATTTTTCAATAATGTCTAAATTTAATAAGAATGTTAAAAAAATCTGAAATATATTAGTTTGTAAGTGCGCAAATAAATACACAAATGGACCAATTTTCGTCAAGAAACACATGTACGTACATATTTTTTAATGATTTTATTGAAACTAAAATTAAAATTCTAAAACATACGTTTGCTAGATAATGTATTGATTTATTTTACTGCATGATTATATTATTTGAAATGGGTGTGGTATAATACAAAAACTTTTTTGAAAATTTAACAAATCTGCCAACGACCTATGGAATAACCTTATTATACTAAAAATTTAAAAAAATTCTCAAAATTTATTACATAACTTCACTAGGTAAAAGAACAATCTTTCGAAATCCGTTTATAATTTTTTGTGGAAAAGAGTCAATACGTCTAAAATATTTTTTGAAAATGACGTATTTCCGGTTTTCTCTGGTAATGCCCTCTTAACCTAAAAAGAAGTAGGACGAAAACCAGCAAAATAATAAAGCACAAAAACTAAAAACACACAACATTGAAAGGTTGATTGATCTTCTGGGTGATCAATTTGGGAGGCGGGAATGGGTACCGCCGCCCAGGGAACTTTTATTGGGTAATCAACACCTCATAGGTCACCCCAAGTGGTTAGCTACGTTTGGTGAATTAGCAGGGGTGCCCGGGTTCATGGGGTGAAGTTTGTCTTTGTGGAGGCGGATGACTGAGACGCACTGAACCCCAGATTCCTACCCACCCCTTAAACCCTTTTCCTTCCAAGAATTCTCCTCTCCTTCTTTTCCTTAACAAAATGCCCCACACATCATCCCCAATGATGACATAGGCCGTGAGGGAAATTATTTTCCTCAGGGTCTCCTGTGTGGAGCTCATGAAAAAAAAAATACTTCTGGGATGAATTTTATCAAATGGAACAACAATATAAAATATTTAATAAATAACCTACAAGAAGTGTTGACGAGATAATTTCAAAATACTGATTTATATTTTAAATTTGGGAGGCGGGAATGGGGACCGCCGCCCGGGAACCATTTATTACATATATAACATACATAATAAGCCATGTTCTTAAGTTTCCCGTAATTGTTTGGTTTCGGTTTCCTCCTAAGTATATTTTTATGTTTAATATCCAAATTTATGTCAAATTATTTCTCATTTCTGAACGTCAAGTGCCTTCTGTTAGTTTATTATATTTTAGTTCTTGATTTGTCCTGTGTTTCAATAGCACCGTAAATTCTATTATTACTATTGTCCTGAGTGGGCTATGACAGCACTGTCTTTGGTAATTTTGTTCTCTTGTCATTGTTTTGTAAATACTGTATATTCTTTAAATTTTCTCAATATTATAAGGAGCACTGTAGGATTATTTTTAAATTTATTATTGTTAAGCGCACTTGAAGTGAAATGTCACAAAACTGCGCTATATAAATATAACGTTATTATTATTATTATATATAACACCCCTGCCATAGGTTACCTCAAGTGATTTGCTACGTTTGGTGACTTAGGAGTGGCACCTGTGTTCATGGGGTGGGGTTTGTCCGGATTTTGGCGGTGGATACTGCCAGCACCTGGTTGACTGGTCTGATTGGGAGAGACTGGCTGAGGGAGACCTTTTAATTTCTCCAGCAGGACTCGCTCGAACCATCGCCACGCACCACGGTTGGAGAGATGGATTCATACGTCCGTCACTTCTGAACCCCGGTTTCTCTCCCGGTTTCGCCTCCATAACTTTTTCCTTCCCAGAACTTCATCTCCTTCCTTTTCTAAAAAGATCCACCATACAGGACGCAGTATAACTAAAGAAGACATAAGCCCTGAGGGGAATTGTTTTCCTCGGGGCCTCCTGTGTGGAGCTAATGTAAAAAAAATCAGTGCAGTGAAAATATCACCAGATACCTACACTTGTTTTGGGCCGAGACTGAGACCCAAACTTTTAAAGCCGTTATCTGGAAATCTATTTAACAGAACTGAATGAAAATTTGAATCCTGTTTAAAAATGATGTGCTGAAGAAATAATAACAAAATGTAAAAAAACAAGCTGGTTCCCGGCATGCGTTGCTATACCATTTAATAAATAAATTGTTTCTCCCTGCGTGTCCTTTCCCATTTATCCCGATCCTGTTCCCATTCCGCCTCCCCTTCTCTCCCGCGTCCCCTTCCCTTCTCGTGTTCCCACTCCGCCTCATCCACCTTTCCTCTCCCCACTCTACTCCCCCCTTTTCACGTCCCACGAACCCCCCTCCCGAGTTCCCCTCCCCCCTCCCGCACATTCCATACATTCAGTCCCGGTGCATGCAGTTTTCAAACAGCTGTTGCAATTTTTTATCCAAATTTCATAATGCCAGAGCTCACCTGTAGTTTTATACATACCTTGTCCAGAAAACAACAAATACAAAAAAAATCCAATTTGGTGCAATCGTTCGGAAGTTATGCGCGTACATACATTTCGGCGATTCATTTTTATTTTTATAGATAGATTGATATATGGTAGTACTTGTGGAAAATTAATTATGTTCATGAGCACGGTGCGAGACTCGGGCTCGGACTTTTAAAGCCGTTATCTGGGAATCTATTTCGTAGGCCAGACTGAATTCAGGATTTTGGATTCTTCTTAAAAGGGATGGGTTGAAGAGGAATCAAAAACAAAATTTACAAAAAATAACATTTTAATGGAGGACTGAACGCCGTTGGCGCCAACAAAAAACTGTCCGAAGAACGAAGTTAGCCGTCCATAATGGAGTGCTGGTACCTACCCTGATACCTACTGATGTATGGCAGTGAGGCATGGAACTGGCAGAGGAAGGATGAAAGTAGACTGAATGCTGTAGAAATGAGATCCCTGAGGCATATGTGTGGTAAAACCATGTACGATCGTGTGAGAAATGTGGAGATCCGCGAAGAATGCAAGGCTGACGTAAGCGTGATGAGTAAGATTAAAAAAGGGATGCTCAGATGGTTTGGGCATGTAGAGCGGAGTGTAAGGAGAATATATGTCGCAAATGTGAATGGAAGAAGAAGTTGGGGACGCCTGAGGAAGATATGGCACGACCAAGTGAATCAGATACTTGTGTCGGGCCATGTGAAGAGTCGGAATAATAGAAGAGCATGTATGAGACGACGTATGAATGTGAACGAGGCAAGGAGTGTGTGCCAAGATCGAGTTGTTTGGCGGTCCATCCTCTCTGCCTACCATGTGGAAAATTAAATAAGATTTTATTTTTCCTTTTATCGTTTTTCATTAAATCATTGAAGATATAAAATGTTTTCCTACTGATAAGCACATCATGTTACGAAATCATTTATGAATGATTAGTTGGGTTGGTTATCTCAGTACATAATCTCCAATTCATCATGTCCCATTGATCTATTGTCAAAATTTTCAACAATTTCAACACCATCTTGATAATTATGATCATTTTTAAACAATTGCATTCGGTCTTTGAATGTAGGTAGTATTAAAGGACCTAAATAAACAGCGTTGCATTCGTCACAATGAATCTTACAAATGCCGCTATTTTTTAATATCGGTACCTTACTTTTGAGTTTTTAGAGTTTTTTTTTAAATTAGCTCCACTCTGTCATCTTTGGGGATGCCGTGTGGAGGATTTTTTTAGGGAAAGGAAGGGGATGAAGTCGCGGAAAGGAAAAAAATATGAGAGGTGGGTAGGAATCTGGGGGTCAGTGTGTACAAGAGTGACAGACGTATGAATAAATCCCCCCCACTGCGGGTAAGGCGATGTTCCCCAGAGTACTGCTGGAAAGGTCTACAGGTCTTTCTCCACTAGTCTCTTCCGATCTGGCCTGCCACGCAGTAGGTGGGCAGACGCATCCACCACCAAGATCCGGACACATCCCATGAACCCGGGCACCCCTGCTAAGTCACCAAACGTAGCGAACCACTTGGAGTGACCTATTCCAGAGGCGTTGGTAATCCAATAAATAAGGTTTCCCGGTACCCGTCTCCAAAATTGATCTTAATGATACTCATTAAAAAACATTTTCTTATCAATAACAAAATCTTCAAACATTCAGCATTTTTAGAATATTTATTTTTTCATGAGCATGGACCGAGACTAGGGCCCGGACTTTTAAAGTCCTTATCTGTGCCTTTATTTTGAATCGAAAGAAATTTTAGATTTTTCTTAAAAAAATAATGTGTTGAAGAAATAAATAACAAAATGTAGCTCTTGTGGAAAATTCACCATTTCATGAGCACGGTGCAAGACCGCGAGGGCGCGAACTTTTAAAACCGTTTTCTGGGAATCTATTTGGAAGAACCGACTAAAATTTGGGATTCTCTAAACTGATGGGCTGCAGTTGAATCAACAAAAAAATTTCTTCGAAGATAGCTTTTGTGGAAAATTCATAATTTTTATGAATACGGCGGAAGACTTGGGCTCGGCCTTTTCAAGCCGTTTTCTGGGAATCTATTTCGTTGAACTGTCTGAAATTTCAGATTCTTCGTAAAAATTATGGTCTAAACATGAATCACTAACCATATTTTCATAAAATAACATTTGTGGAAAAATCATCATTCTAGTTGCATAATACAAGGCTTAGTTCGGATTTTGAAAACCGTTATCTCGATCTCAATTGGGCCGATCCGACTGAAATTTTGGTTACTCATTAAAAACGATGCTCTTACAAATAACAAAATCTCAAAAAAGTAGCATTTTAGAATATTATTTTTTTTCGTGTGTACAAACTGAGACTTTTGGAGCCGTTATCTTGGACTCTATTTCGCTGAATCGAATGAAATTTTGGATTCTGAAAGTGACGTGCTGAAGAAATAAATAAAGATTACAACAGGACACCCGAGAGGTAAACGAAAGGCGGGCAGACCAGAGATGGGAGGATGATGTCAGGAAGGATGCAAGAGGACTCCATGTTGTCGATTAGAAAACGACGGCCGAGGACAGAGGGCGGTGGAGGCTTATTTTGAAGGAGGACAAGGCTCGAAATGGGCTGTAGCGCCATTGAAGAAGAAATAAATAAGTAAATCTTTAAAAAGCAGTAAAGGAATCTACGAATATTTCGTAGATCCGATTGAATTTTGGTTTATGGATTCTTCTTAAAAATGATGGGTTGAAGAGGAATCAAAAACTAAATCTTCAAAAAGTAGCATTTGTGTAAAATTGATCATTTTCATGAGCACGGTGCGCGGCTTATAGGCTCAGACCTTGAAAGCCTTGGAATGAAGAAGTTCATCATATTATACACGGTGTCCGGGAAATAGTGGCCCAAGCGGGAACTGGAGAATCTTAATTTATTGTATATGGTGTTCGGAAACTAGTGACACAAGCGTAATCTGAAGAGTCTTTCCTATGTTTTATACAATGTATTCGGAAACTAGTGACCCAAGCGGGAAATGGAAGGTCTCATGATATTATACGTGGTGTCTGGAAACCAGTGGCAGGACCGGGAACTGGAGAGTGTCATCATCATATCTCCAGTTCCCACTTGTACCTAGTTTCCGGACACCCTGGATACTCTTATTGTGACGAAAATCGTTGATGATTTTTTTCTTTTTATTTTAAATTTATCAAAATAATAAAATAAATGTTTCGCTTACTTTTTTAAAAACGGACGCTCCTTGGTGAACTCTTGTACTTCCAATTTGAGGAAAAAATATATCTCAGTCCGGCGGTGTCCGTACAATTTGTGGGGTTTTAAATTTTATATTATTGACGGCCTCCGTGATCGAGAGGTTAGGTCCTCGACTAGCAATTTAGCAATTTGAAGGTCGCGGGTTTGAATCCAGCATGTGCAAGTAAATTTTATGTAATTAATTTGTGCTAATTCACATTTCATTCATTAAAAATACATAAATATACCTAGTAATAATATTTGCGGTACTTTCTTAATTAGATAATGTATTCTGTATCGCCCTGGCAACAGACCACCATTATGAATTAAAACTTTGCTTGAAATGACTTTAGCCGTTGTTGACTAGATATGAATAGCCAGGCACTTCCCAATATATCTTTTTCCCATCACCTTCCTTTCCCAACTATTCTCAGTCTCACAAAATACCCCAATTAGGAATGCCATAGTCTAACTAGCCCCATACGGTTGGGAGCATTTGGGACTGTTGTGCTGTACTTTCATAAAAAAGCTAGCAGTTCACAGGGGCGTTCTGATATTAATCCTAATATTTGGCAGTGAGGAATGAAACTGAAAGAGGAACTTATGATACCCCTGAGGCGTAAGTGTGGTAAAACCGTGCGCCTGACCATGCTAAATAGTGTAGATTCGTACAGAATGCAAAGCTCTTGTAAGCGTAATTAACCATCCACCCGTCGCGCCTTTTTTGTAACGCGAGGACTCTGGTGTCGCGGGGGTCGCATAGGACCCTTAGAATGAAAACACGTTTATGCAGTTCGCAACAGACTGGCTTTTATTACTAATAAAAGGTTTTACATTCTTTAAATATATGGCGTTAGTAGTCATAAATTTTCATTTGGTTTGGATATTAATAAAAACAAATATGATTAAATTGTTGTTTAGCATACATTTTATGTGTTATTTTAACTGATTATAGTCAGGTGATAGGAAGTGCATTGAAATAAAAAAGAAATATTTTAAATGAGATATTTATTTTCGAATATTTCATCAATAATAACAACTTTAGAAAGAGTAAAGGAAATGAGAGATCTTAGTATTTTTTTGATGAACTACTAAGTTTCGCCAATCATTTTTTCTTATTTTTTATTAGTTTTTATAAACATATACACGTAATATAATTATGAGAAATAACATTTTAGGTTACAATCGGATTAAACTCAAATCATTAATACTAACATGCAACATTGATTTGAAACAATATAAACATATATACATATGTATATAATAGATATCCTTTATGAGAGTGTTACTACTCGTGTGTAAAGGGAAGAGATTTTTTTTTTTTTAATTTAAAAAATTAAAAATTAAAAAATTATAACACATACATTATATAGACGTACATAAATTAAAAGTACAAAAAAATATATATATATCATATCCATCAAATTGTGAACAAAGGTATGAAAACACTAGGCTTTGTATTAAGAACAACTAAAAACTTTGAAGTGAATATAACTCGATTGTTTGGTCTCCATCTTACAAAATTCATATTAACAACATTAAACGAATACAAAAAAAAATTCTGCGATTTATAAATTTTAAATTAAATATCCCACTAGAAGACTTAAAATATAATTTATTATTAAATATTCCCAAAATATACACACTAGAAGACAGACGTAAAATAAAAGACTTAAATTTTTTGTATTTCTTGGGCATTAACTATGTACCAATTTCTAGACATTTGATTTTTTGAAGAGTTTTATTAAATGTACATTTGTTACTTAAAATTAATTTTTCCGCGACCGGTTTCGATACAACCGTATCATTCACGAGCAGAATTAAAACTAACTTAAAAATTAAATGCAAGTACCAAAGATTAATTAGGTGGGAGTAGTCGGAGGGATGATTTTGGGGGGAGGGGGAAAGCGGTGGGAGGAGTCAATATTATACGGAAACATGGTTAGTAGAGGAGATTTGCAAGGCGCTATTATTTTATTCACTAAATTAATTTTAGATTTAATTTTTTTGTTTATTTCGAGCGTTTCTAAAGCGCAAAGATTAAAGTAAGAATTTATATTGCAATGTTTAAATTTTAAACATTGCAATATAAATTCCCCACTATAAAATCCTCCCACCGCTTTCACCCTCCCCCCAAAATTATCCCTCCCACTACTCTACCTAATTAATCTTTGGTACTTGCATTTAATTTTTAAGTTAGTTTTAATTCTGCTCGTGAATGATACGGTTGTATTGAAACCGGTGGCGGAAAAATTAATTTTAAGTAACAAATGTATATTTAATAAACTCTTTAAAAAACAAAAAAATTAAAATTTTTATTCAAAATACTTAACTCTAAATTCGACGGTTGCGAACTCCTGCAACTCATAAACTTACGAATTACACAAAAACGAGGTGGTTAGTTTCATACACTGTCTCAAGTTGGATGTCTGTCAATAAACTCAAACTTAATCCGACCAAGACGGAATTTATTTGGTAGCTTCTCCTGGAAGGCTCTAATCCAATCCATTCAGGGCACAGATATAATCTCTTCTACAGAAATAAAATTTCTAGGTTTCACTATAGACAATAGTCTTTCTCTTGAATCACAAATTTCAAAATCTGTAAGTTCAGGCTTTTTCCATCTACGGCAGATAAAATCAATCAGGCGTTGCCTTCCCTCTAATGGAGCAAAGTCACCCATAAATTCGTTCGTTGTCTCACGTATGGACTATTGTAATAGTGCATATGCTGTCTTATCTAAAAAAACAATCCAATAGAATCCAGTCCGTTTTCAATGCTGCGGCGAGAATGATTTTTGGTGAATCTAAGTATTGTCGTATAACCCCGCTTCTAAGGGATCGCCCTCATTGGCTATGATGCCCTGAAAGAATAGGGTTCAAGATCTACTTAATGACCTTCAAAGAATTGCAAGGAATGGCGCCAGCCTACATATTGGAAATACGTGTCCGACAAAGCTTAAGCGATAGGCAGCTTACTCTAAGGTCAGCAGATCTAGATGGTACTAATCCTTTAATCGAACTTTCTAGGTCAAATCGAGCCGTTTACTGTGATCGATCTTTTCGTGTAACTGGCCCGCTCATTTGAAACAAACTTCCTTCAGCTCTTACTAATATCCAGAACTTGGCTGAATTCAAAGGGCTTTAAAAACACAACTTAGTTAAAAATCATACCTTTCATGAATTTTAACTCCTTTTCGATTTACTATGAAAAGACATGTTCCTCAAGTTTCCGGTAATTGTTTGGTTTCGCTTACCTCCTTACTATAGTTTCATGTGCACTCTGAATTTGTATTATTTCTAAACGTAAACTGCCTCCTATTCTATATTATATTTTAGTGTTAATGATTCTTGTTGAATGGTACCGTTATGGTTAATCATTATATATTATATTATCCTGTGCCAAACAGCACTCACTATTGTTGTTAATATTGTTCCTTAGGAATTGTTTTGTATATATACTGTATCTTCTTTGTTTCACATCATTTAATCAATTTTTGTAAGGACTCGTAAGGAACACTGTAGGATTAATTTTAAGTTTATTATAATTAAGCGCACTTGAAGTGAAATATCACAAAACCACGATATATAAATACTGCGTTATTATCATTGTTATTAAGGCCGGAATAGGTACCGCCGCCCCAAAATCTATTTTTTTTAATTTACATTATAAAGAAAAAGTTACAAAATACTACAGGAACTAAAATAAAATAAAATATTACAGAAAAAAAGAAAAGTTCCAATAAACTACTTTTAAGTAGTTTGTGAATGGGTTCTTTAAGTGCTCAGGTACGATTAGTCCTTCATTTAACGTAAAACGAGCATTGTAAGTGTGGTCCAGTCTATTTATGTACATAGGGCTATTCATATACTGAGAAATAATTTTTTACCACAGAATTGCTCTTACGGAGAGAATTTAGAGATTCTGGTAAAAGTACGGAACATTATGCTTTTGTTCGTATAAACTTTTATGAGCTAATAATTTAACTAATGAATTTTGAACTGATTGAACATGATTTATATTTGTTTTACAAGAAAGTCCCCAAGCTGTAATTTCGTACCTTATGATAGAAGAGATAGAATTTAAGTATATATAATCTACTAACGATACATCTCAGTCGTTCACAGACTTTATTTATTTGTAAATCCCATTTGTAAATTCATTGGATAACCAACACCGCCTCCATAGAATACCTCAAGTGGTTCAATACGCTTCGTGACTTAGCGGGGGTTCCCGGGTTCATGAATATGGCTTGTCTAGGTCCTGACGGCGGACGCATTTGCCTGCCAATTGCGTGGCTGTCGAGGGAAACCTTTTAATTCTCTAGCTGGATTCTGTCGACCCATCGTCTTGCACGTCAGTGGGAGAAATGGATTCATACGTCCGTCACTCTTAGACACACAGACCCCCGGATTTCTAGCCACCCTCAAACATTTTTCCTTCACAGCCTTTCTTTCCCTAAAAAGACCCTCCTCACAGCATCCCAAAGACGAAACAGGCCACGAGTGAAATTATTTTCCTCAGGGCCTCCTGTGGGGAGCTATTGTAAAAAAAATGCTCTGTCTGGAACGGCGTGATGGTGAGTTAAATTAGTTCGTCAGATTTTTTATTAAAAAATAAAAAAGAGTAGGTATGCATTGATTCGATAGTATGTACATATGGATGGTATGTCACAATCAAATCATGTATTAATTAGATTGTGAAATATCGTCCATGAAATTTGTTTTCGCAAAAAGCAGATCTTATCTTAAATTCAAGGAATTGATAACTTACAAACATTATTTTAAAATAGCTTCGATCAGTCAGATCAATCAGCAAAACCACATTGAGAGATTTGGAAAGTGCAATAGATACCTAAAATAATGCATATTGATGCAAGTGTTGCACGGGGCCGTATTTAGGATCAGTAGATCTCGTGGCTGAACCTGTGGTGAGGGCGGCCTGCAGCAAATGGATTCTGGGGCCCGTACTAAATGTTATCAATGATTTAGGAAAAATAAAACACAATTTTTATGAACAAACTCAGTGGCGTTGCAAGGAAAATTTCTTATCTTGCTTTGATTTTTATCGTCCTGATGAACTTATAATTCTGGACATATGAGTTATAACTTTTATGAACATGGATACTGAACATGCGCCGTAGGCGAAAATTATTCGATTTCTCTTTATCTTCTCCTCGATTATCGGTCAAACTAACAAATATTGTTGATTTTTGTCTTTCGGAAGGAATTCATAAAATATGTAGTCACCAAATCTGTTGGTAATTTTTTTAAACGGAGAATTATTATCCTTCAGTAAAAAACATTACCAAATGACTTAGTGACCAAGAAAAAGGGAGTCTGAGAAATGTTACAAAATGGCTTATTGATCTGGAAGAAAGGAGTCCGCAAAACATTACCAAACGGCTTATTGATCTGGGAAAGAAAGGAGTCCGAGAAACAATTAAAAATGGATTATTGACTGGGAAAAAGGAGTCCGAGAAACATTATCAAATGGCTTATTGACCTGAGAAGAAAGGAGTCCAAGAAACTGCTAAAAATGTAACTTTATTTTCATTGTTATATTTTTCTAATTTCACACTAAGTGCGATTTTAGAGTTCGCTGGACAATAAATTTAAAAAAAAATATATATATAATAATTACAAAAATTAAACTCATTATTCAGTACGCAGACGATACGGCACTTGCAATATGGTACGAAGACCTGATTACTGCCATGAACCTTATGCAGCATGATTTTATTTCCATTTTGAAATGGTCTTATGACTCGGGTCTTATAATGAATGCCAAAAAAACTAAAATTATGCACATAGTATCTTCACACGCCAGATATAAAGTAATTCCTTTGTTATATAAACACACATTTGACTGCTTATATAAAAATGTTGCACACCTCTGTTTATAGAAAACATTGATTTTGTCAAAAATTATATATATTTGGGTGTTACTATCGACTGCAACATGAAATTGAATGTACACATTACTAATGTTTGTAAACGTCTATGGCAGGGGTGCTCAAACTTTAACTGCAGACGATCTACCTCAATATTATTAGACTCCGGTCGATCGACTCAATCGCGGATTTTCAAGCGCCGGAGGGGGGGAGGGGCGGGGGCGTAGGAATACATGTTTTTTATTGCGACCTCATTGTATGCCGATTTTTATCTCACATGTGACAAGTATACTTCAAATTAATTCGTGTTTATAAATTCTACTACAAATGTATAACTGCTCTCGGAAAAATCGAGAATTGTTTCCACGTAATAGGATTTCGCATTTTCATCAAACAAGGCAGGTTTTAATTTTGGATTGCTTTTGCGTAAGAGTCCCAAAATAAAAGTTACACACGGAACAGTCAATTACAGTTCATTTTAATTTTTTCGTATAAATTTTTTGCCAAACTTGATCCAACTTAATTTAAAGTTCTTTTCCTTGCATAAATCTCTCACTCTCTTGAAATGTGCACGGGCTGAAGCCGTAAGATGTACATTAACATAAACGTTGTTGTCCCCAGGAAGCTTCAGGTCGCCAGAGTTTATGCCGCCTTTCTTCCGTATAGCAGCTAAAAAGTTGTCTCTGCAGTAGCTGGTTGTGAACTTCACTGTATTTGGTCGAGTAAATTTAGGATTTTCTCTAGGTAATTCCTTGACCCTCGTACGAGAAATAGCTTCAATATCATTCGGGAGAACATCAATACCTGCCTTGTTTCCCAGCAATTTTATGATATCTACTAAATTTTCGTTCTTTTTTTCAGGAACGCCAATAATTTCTAAATTGTTTTTTAATGAGGCTTGCCCCAGGCGGTTTAATTTGGATAAAACCAGATTGTAATTTGTATCAAGTTCCTTATTTTTAGTGTGAAGTCATTAATTATATTGTGACACTCCCTTAATATAATTATTTATTAAATTTTTTTAATTCTGTAAACACTTTAAAAATTTCTTGTTTGTTTCATCTTTGAAAGAAATTAGTGTGTTACTCAAGTCTGATTCTGAGCCAGTAACGTCAGACGGGTTATCCATGGCAGCGATGCATCGTGATTTGTTGCCTGTTCTACTAGTGCCACTAGTGGGTAAGACAGACATTTTTTAACTTCAATATTCTGTTTCTGACTGTTTCTCGCGAGTAAATGCTTGTATGGCAGTTAAAAACAGCTGTTAACACTGAAATTCGTCGGATAAATTTGAACACAATTATCATTTTGATTTACTTGTAAACATCTATGTATATTAAACTACAGAAGAATTAAAAGTTCACGCATTCGCGGTAGCCTGGGTGTCATGGATATAAATAGCTGGAGGAACAACAGTTGAGATGGTATGGGCATATAAGATGGAGATCATCAGACCACACAGTGAAGCAGGCAATTTCTATAGAGCTTCAGGGGAAGATCAAAGAACTCCTGGATGACTCAATGCTCCGAAATACTACAAAGAAATGACCTGGATAAAGGCGATACCCGGAACCGAAGAAGCTATAACCTGAGAACGAGAAGAGCCGACCCTAACAGCCTACCTAGGCAATGAGTTGGGACAGTGCAAGGAAGAAGAAGAATATTAAACTTGAGAGAACTTGTTTTTTTTTTGTAAAGAAAGACAAACATTCACGGGTTACGAATAACCCGAGAATATTTGAAAATCTCCTACTACCACCACAAGCCGAAAATGTTGCTTGAGTAGTGATGGAGGACTTAGCCAGCCGAGAAATCGAACATGGAACGCCTGGGTGAATCCCAAACGCGATGCCCACCCAACCACTGACCGGTCGAAATTATTGATTATATTCATTTCTTCATAATACATATATTTGTATTTGTTTATTAGGTATAGAAGGCTTATGCTGGTTTTTTTACATATTTATATTTATACTATTCTATAATTTAACCAAATTATCTTATTGTTAATCTATAGAAACTAAATATCTGGCGATCAGGCAAACATAATGGCAACTTAAATTCAAATGCCAAAAATAATGCATGTGATTGAAAATAATAAAAATTTGCTATGCATAATTATTATTTTTTAAATCCAAAAGTCATGAATATAAACGTACAATTAGAGTCCTCGGTATTTCGTTTTTTTTTAACACCGAATCTTAAGAATACCAACTGTTTAAGCCTTAAGCCTTAAGGGACTGGTTGTGAAAGAGGAAATAGGGAAGTAAAGGGCTCTCCTGACGACACTGCATGCAGGAACTCTGCCGCAGAGAGTCCCGGCATGCGTCTCGTTCTAGCGGCACTTTAACAAAAGAGACAGCGCTAGTTCGCTCAAACGCATGCTCTCTGCAGGCAGTGTCGTGAGGAGAGCCCATTACCTGGCTATTCAGATCTGGTCACCGCTGTCACAACTGAATTAATCGCACTATCGTTAGTTTCCGATATTGCCACTATGAATAATCTTTTTCTGTTTTTTGATGAAACATCTCGACATATTTTCGTTATTTGTTTTAGGGGTGTTATGCCTTGTTGCACTTCCTCTTAGCTAACGTTTTGGACAGCGTTGCAGTGTCCATCATCAGGGCAGATTTGGCATATCCTCTTTGCGAACGTTGCATAGATTTAATTTGATTTGGAATAACAAATTTGACTTTTCGAGTACAATGATTAATGAAAAACATTAAAATAGAAGATGTTAGTTATGTGCTCACAAGGCGCAGTCCAGTGACAGAGGATACACATTAGTATCGAAAAAATCATTTTTTAAAATTAAAACAAATACTCAGTATTTAACAACAAACAATGATTATTTTAATTTATCCTGACGGAGATTGATCAAAGCAAACCCGATCTATGTTTAAATTAATAAATATTAGTTTTATTTTATTATTAAATAATATAATATTTAAGCACAAAGTAATTGCTTCATATGAAAAAAATATTTTTAATCTTTGATTCTCGCAAGTTGCAGTCCGATTCTGTATTTTTTGCCATGTTAAAAAAATATTGCTCACAAATCATACAACAACTCCTATAATATGTGAAACGCAACTATATATATATCTTGTATCATGTTCATCTAAAAAAATAATAATAAAAGTATAATTATTAGCTCCACACTATAAACTCATCGTCTCTGCTTCGTGCAGTAAATCATGTAAAATATTTAAAATTGAAATAATTTCATAACGCCAGAACTCACCCATATATATGGCAACCATCGCCGGCATGCACACAACAAGTTACCAAAGTTTTATCGCATTCATTTGAATGGTGTAGGAAATAATTTTATGACGTCAGAGCTCACTATTTTATATAAAAACCATCGTGGACATGCGCACATAAAAGCCCCAAAGTTTCATCGCAATCGGATGAATGGTTTAGCAATGCATTTCATGATGCCAAGGCCCACTCTTATATAAAAAGCCATCGCGGATATTCGCACAAATCATATCATATCAAAATCCCCAAAGTTATTTCGCAATCGGGTGAATGGTTTAGTAAAGCATAATTTTATAACCCCAGAGCTCACAGTTTTATATAGAAACTATTGCGGGCAAGCGCTCATCAAATCCCCAAAGTTTCATCGCAATTGGATGAATGGTTTAGGAACGCATAAGGAACAAACATACATACATTCATATACAAATGCATACAAGCAAGCAAATATATATTGATATATATACATATATAGATTTTTATATATATAGATATAAAGACTTTGTGGAAACGTGCTGAATTTCAAGTACAACATTTCTAAATGCAGGATTTGCCCACGTGACTTATGTTAAAAAAACGTATTCCATTCTAAAATACACCTTTTTGTTGACCCGTAAAAAGCAATATCTTGTTCGACAGTTTTTGAAAAAAAAAATGGATGTAGAAAAAACCATGATAATCTGGAAAATATTATACACATGGCAACACTGCCCTGAGTGTTAAAACACTGATATCAATTGTATAAATATGATCACCGATAACTTTGAAGCGTAGTGTGTTTTCAACTCCGCACTGGAGAGGTTCCATACAATATATTTTTAAAATAAATTCGGTGTTGCAAATTTATTTCCAAAATGCGTTATTTAATAGAAATCGGGTTCACGGTTTTACTTTTGACGGCACTAGGTGATGGACAACTCCAAGGTAACAATTATTCAAAACATTTTTCCTATCTTTAGAAATATATATTCAATTTTTAGTAAAAGTAAAACCAACTTTTGAAATCAGAATAATTGTTTTTTAACAATAATTCAAACTATTTGATAATGCCTTCGGAATGTGAAACAGCTGTCAAATGTAATTAAAATTACGAAGAAAAACATGTTTATAAATAAAAATAGTTTTAGATAAGTTTTACGATTTTCACGGCCAGAAGCATTTTCGTTATATGTTTTTGGGGTGTTGTGCCGTGTTGCGCTACCTCCTTCTTTAGCCAACGTTTCGGACATCGTTGCAGTGTCCATCATCAGGGCAGATCCGGCAGATCCGATGTGTCATCTACCGGATCTGCCGGATCTGCCCTGATGATGGACACTGCAACGATGTCCGAAACGTTGGCTAAAGAAGGAGGTAGCGCAACACGGCACAACACCCCAAAAACATATAACGAAAAAAATATAGTTTTACTTTCAAATATTTATTTCGTTGTAAATAATACAATTATTGTATAAGTAAAAGAAAATCATCAAATTAAAATAGAGTCACATAAATTAAATTTGACACATAAGTGTATTCTATTTTTTAATGTATTTTTTATGTATTTATTCCATTTATAAACAAAGATTAAATAATAATAACATTTGAATGACTTGTTTGGCGCCGTTTTTGTGAAAAATCACCTCATGGGCGCTTTACAAACTTATAACATAGCTCTACTTTCTTACTTCTGACTACAAACTAGACAAGGCATTATAACACTTATGGTTAAAAATTGCATCCACCGGTTAATCGATCAACAATACGAAACTAATATATGTACAACGATTTGACCGATGAACGCGATACTGCGTAACACTGCACTACTGTGCAGGCAAAAAATATACAGGACAATAGGTACTTACCTGGGAGGTCACTTGAGATTAATACGGTTTATCGTTTATTTAGAGAAATTTAAGTACAGTTCGCAAGCCGTGCGTAATTGGTGACATATGATATTTAATACTGATATATATTTTAATAATAATAAATATTTACTTTAATGAGGATTTTTTGGAAAACAAAAGCTAAAGCAAAAATAAAAGCAAATAGTATATTGCTCTCCGCTGGAGCCACCAAGGTCAAAATATAAAGCGCATTTATTTTTCTGCGATTGACAGCGGTTCATAACTGGACCACATGTTTTTTACCAAAGTTTTTGGACCAAGGTTTACGATTTTATAAAATTATTTTTTATAAATCCTACGAATATGTGATAATCAACCAAAGATAGGTGAATTCATTGGCTGTATAGAACTTTAATCAGTATGAAGGTCTCCATATTAGGATTCGGAATTATGAATTTTTTAATGTGGGCGGAAAATATTCAAAGTGATCTCCAAAATACGCATTTTAATTGAAACCGGTGGTTTTTACGGGTACCTAGTAATTACTTTAAATTTAATGTAGTTTGATATTTTAAATTGATTCTTTTTAGATATGATTTTAGGTTTTCACGGCCAAAAATTTTATGGTTATTTCCTTTTGGGGTATTATGCCATGTTGCGCTACCTCCTCCTTTAGCCAACGTTTCGGACAGCGTTACAGTGTCCATCATCAGGGCAGATGTGTAAATGTTAGAGATGAAATGTGTGCTTAAGTACTTCGAAGCAATACCGTGTTGCCAGCACCAATCCACTGCGGGCTGGCATTACAGTATACTTCAAGATGGTTTTTTGTATTTAGCTTTGGTGTAGCCGTCAATTACCGGATACCAAGAACTATTGAGCTTAGCTCCGTCGTCTCTATTAATGTTAATAGGATTTTTATGAATTTCAATTGCCTCTGTAATTAAGCCTAGGACATACCGTGTATAGGAAACCAACTCATACGAATCGGTATCTACATGCTGATTCGCATCACCACCCAGCGCAGAAGAGAGGACTTATCCATACGCTGGTAACCCGAGCGACCAGAATATGTGAAGAAACAAAAATCGGAGCGGAACTTACTAAGCTCACCGATGCACTGGAGCGTAACGGTTACCCGGCAAGGCAGACAAGGCAAATAATAAGAGCCAAATCTACACCAAACGAAGACAGAATTGAACACGAGCCTAAAGGCTGTGCTTTCCTACCTTATGTTCACAATGTGACAGAAAGAATTGCCAGACTGTTGAGGAAAGAAAGCATCAAGACTGTCTTCGGAACCACGACCAAAATACAAGGAAATAAATATTCCTCTGGAAACAGATGGAGTATATAAACTCAGCTGTTCCGGATGTGATAAGGTCTATGTTGGCCAGACAGAGCGGACGATCTCCAAAAGGATATCGGAACACTTTCGAGCATGTAAACTTGGCCACCCTGACAAATCGGCAATCGCCGAGCATTTAATTGAAACCGGCCATTACTTCGGATTTGTTCCTGAAGTCCTGGGAAGACCCAAAACCTATTGGCAATTGAAATTCATAAAAATCCTATTAACATTAATAGAGACGACGGAGCTAAGCTCAATAGTTCTTGGTATCCGGTAATTGACGGCTACACCAAAGCTAAATACAAAAAACCATCTTGAAGTATACTGTAATGCCAGCCCGCAGTGGATTGGTGCTGGCAACACGGTATTGCTTCGAAGTACTTAAGCACACATTTCATCTCTAACATTTACACATTTGCCCTGATGATGGACACTGTAACGCTGTCCGAAACGTTGGCTAAAGGAGGAGGTAGCGCAACACGGCATAATACCCCAAAAGGAAATAACCATATAATATGATTCTTTTTATTTCAATTTCATACATTTTTTTAAATAGGTTTATTCTTACGTTTGTTTGAAAATCCATTATAATCATTTGCATCACTAAACAATAAATTTACAAACATTTATTACTTTTTAAATTAAAACCCTTCACATCGACAACTAAATTGCTGTTTTTTAATAAATAGAAACAACATTTTTTTAAATTAATACGTTTGAAATTTTTTTAAATAAAAAAATAGTGTAAATTATAAACACGAACGCTTATTACTTATTACATATTATTGCCGGCATAAGGGTCTTGTCTCGCAATCCGAAGGTCGGAGGATCAAATCTCGACGTGGGCAAATAAATTTAATTTGATTCATTTGTGTTATTTCACAATTGATTCATTTAAATTACTGATACGAAAAATACTAATAAAATACTGGGTGATACAGATACCAATCTGGAAGATACTCTCAGTATCGCCCTAGCGTGAGACCAACATTCAGAATTGAAACGTTGCTTGAAATAGCATAAGCCGTTTTTGGTGACCAGATATTTATGTTTCTGAATCTGAATAGCCAGGTACTTCCCTACCTTTCTCTTCTCCATCTTTTTCTCCTTCCCCCTACCTTCAGCCTCATAACATACTCCAAGTGGGGATGCCATAGTGAGGTATTCACATAAAAAAATAAAATAATAAAAAACACTACAAAATTAATATATATTAATTAAGACACAATAAATGTCTTAATGATTTAAAAAAAATCGAAATTTTCCGAGATTTATATTATTTGTGGACATTTTTTCTTCAGTAAAAAAAAAATTCCAGCCAACCAAATTTTTTACCAGAAGATGTTTTTCACTTGACAATATTTTCAGGAAAAAACTTCAAATACCGAAATTATAAAGATAAATTTCTAACCATCCGTAACATTTTCCAAAATCAAAAATAAAAAAAAGGGACTGGTGTATAATAAATGTTGTTATTATTCAAAACAATTCTTCAAATTTCAAAATTAACTTCAGCTGTGAGAAAAGATACACTTCTTCATATGTATATAAATACGGTGACCGAACAACTCAGAATGAACTCATCTCAACACCTTCATATTTATGTACTTAATATTGTGATCGCACGACTCAGGAAGAACTCAACTCAACACCTTCATATGTATATAATATGGTTTCCGGACAACTCAGAATGAACTCAACTCAACACCTCATTTGAAAAGTCATTAAAGTGAAGAAAAAACTGGTTAAATAGGTTATGTTAGGTTAGGTTATGGACAATTTTTTTTCGTAGCTATTAACGACTTTTCAAAGAGATGTTGAGTTGACTGGATTCTGAGTTGTCGTGGAAACAGATTTCATTTTGTGATACGGAATCCTCTGGACCACCCCTGGGTGCACCACTGGTCGCTTTGTACAAAATCCATGTATTGATATCTGCTAAATTAAAAATTAATTAGAAGGTTTTGCTTTACACACAATGCTTGCGCCCTTTTATCAACCACAGTATTACCTATATGATCAACGACTTATATTATATTGTCACATTGGTCTTTCACAAATTAAGATGAACGTCATGTGTTCGCAATTTTAATACATATTACTAGGAAAACCTCAAGTACGTATGAGAGTATAATATTATTAGAATTTATTAACAAAATCACTAAGGAAACCTCATGTCCGTAAGAGAGTACAACATTATTATAATCTAACAGCCTTTCCCGCGGCTTCGCTCGCATGGTGTAAGTGGGGGTTACCACTCCGCCCCCTCCCCTCCCCTCTCTTCCCCTTTCCCACCCTCCCCCTACCCCCTCTACCCCTTGAAGATTAGAATAAATTCTCAAAAACTGTCCAAAATAAGAAATACAAAATTTTATTGCATACATTTATTGTGTAAAGTTAATGTCAACATTTTATGGCAGTCTACGAGGTTGAGGGGTAGGCTATTGACTAGCAAACCAGAAGTCGCAGGTTCAAACCCCGGCACGCGCAGATTTACGCGCAGAAACATCAACCCTTAAGTATTCCACAGACTCACATTACTTTTAAATTGTGGGTACAATCTTTTTCGTCATGTTGTGTTGTATTGTGTAACCCTGGCGTGACTGTTTGCAGGGAGTGACTGCACACTGAAGGACACAGGAAAGGCGGGAGTGTGCACACCCTTAGCTAAGTGCCAGTCAGCGCAAGGGGCCACCAGTAAAGGACATTTACCACAGGTACTGTTCCTACCTTTGTGTGTCTCTGACAATAACAATATGTTTAACTTATGCGCCCCTAACGTGACCTTCTTTGCTTACAGAGATGTGACTTAAATGATAACGACTCGGAGTTGGTGTGCTGCGTGGCGGCTGCCTGTCCACCGCTGATGGAGGGACTTGTCAATCAACGACCGATTGGCTCCAAGGCCGCAGACTGTGAGTTTCATCAACCTGAGGCGAAATAGTCTAATAATATTATGTCGCATTTCGACATGTTCTAATATAAAGTGCTCCTTCTGAAAATCAAATCTGTTGGTTTACAGGAGAGAATATTAAAAAAGTCATAAATGAACTTAATAGATGTTGAAATTTAACGAGTATTGTATTTTCCTGAATTCCAAACTACGTAATAGGATGACTTACGACAAAAGTGTGAGATTTTCTTTCAGATGTCTTTTTTTCTGTAAACTAACATATATTTTCGGATAGAGTACATTACATAGGGTAAGTTGATTTATTCTCTTAAGACTTCAGACTTAACCACACTTCATTAAAATAAATTTATCTTTTCTCTTTATTGTAGTGGTATACATAAAAAATAATATTTTTACACTGTGGTATAAGTAAATTATTTTAAAGAAAAACTGAAATCAACAATATTTAATTTTTAACAATTATAAAGAAGAAAATCCTATTCAATAATTTCCACCGGACTTCCATATTATGTAAAGTTGTGAGGCTTACAGAAGTGAGTCCTTAGTCCTATGAATAATAGTAGGCACTTGAAACGTTTGTGTAATGTTATTTTTCCTCTACAGACTGCATAGAGCTGGCAGAGAAGATTCACCCATGCCAAGAAACAGACTCCGGTTGGACTCGGGGGAGTGTGTGTTCTGATCTCACACCAGACTTGAATTTAGAATATTACATGACTGTTATGACAACTATGGCCGAAGGACCGTTCTTCGTAAGTTACTGACCTTAGGTACCTTTATTTAAAACCTAAAATATTCATTTGTTTATTGAAATATCTATTATTAAATTATATTATCTCCACAGGAGTCCAATGAGGAATATAAAATTTTCTCAGGGCTCATGTCATATTTGGGGATGTTGTGTTGAGGGTCTTTTTGAGGGAAGGAATGAGATGAAGTCATGGGAAGGAAAAAGTATCAAAGTGGGTAGGATTCCAGGAATCAGTGGGTCCGGATCGGTGAGTGACGAACGTATGAATCCATACCTCTCACTGCGATGCATGACGATGTTCCGAGAAAGTACGGCTGGAGAAGTTAAACGGACTCCTTCAACCATTCTCTCCCGATCTGGCCTGTCATACAGCTGATAGGCAGACGCATCCGTCACCAAGACCCAGGCAAACCTCGCTTCATGAACCCGGGCACCCCTGTTTAGTCACCAAACAGCGGAAGTGTTGGTTATCAAATAAATGTTTCCCGGGCGGCGCTACCCACATTCGCCTGCTAAATAACTGACCATCATACCATTTCTTGGCAGTGGTAGGCAGAGAGGATAGACCGCTAAAAAACCGGAACTCGGCACACAATCCTTGCTTTATTCATGAGATACCATCATTTTTCATACATACATCATTCATCCTAGACACGAGAGACCGCCATTCTTCATACATTCTTTATTCATCCTTGACACGAGAGACCATCATTCTTCATACATACTTAATTCATCCTATATAGGAGAGACCGTCATTCTTCGGACATTCTTCATACATTCTTCATTCATCCTGACACGAGAGACCGCCATTCTTCATACATTCTTCATAAATCCTTTACTCGAGAAACCGTCATTCTTCATACGTACTAGAACATGGGAGACCGTCATTCTTCATTTCGCACCTTAAAATCTAATAAACTTCAACTTAAATTTGTTAAAAATGATTAATTATGGGTATAAAGCGGTTACAAAGAAAAATTAAAATCAATTCTAATCAACTTCATCTACTATAGCTATATAAGCATCAGCAATAGTGGAAACCTTTAAATTTGTATAAAATTGGTGATAGTGGCTCGGAATGAACTGTGCCTCGCAAAGTGAAATTAAGATTTGACGACCTCCGTAGTCCAGTAGCTAAGACTCTTGACTCACATTCCGGAGGTCGCGGGTTCGAACCAGCGCCGGATCTGCCATACGTTCAAAAACGTGCAAAAAACCTGGCGCCAACTCCGAAGGGGCGCCGTGAGAAAATAAATATTGTATTAAAAATTTGTTATAATATTCCCTGAATCGTTTAAAAATTTCCCATAGTACGAAATAATTATTACGCTCTAGCAACACTTTCCAAAGATTTAGACTGCGCACGCATCTGGTTTGAATTCAACGAAATTCAACGATTTACGAATTTATAGTCAGTTACAGAATTTTTTTACAAATTCCATATATTTAGTTTAAACGTAAGATCTATTTTTCCATATATCTTTTACTGTCTTTTACGACGAATGAGTGCGATCCAAATTCATTAACCAATCACAGCGCCGTACTTTTATTCAAGAGAACAAACCAACCGTCGGCGCCTTTCAAAATGCTTTTGTACGAATTAAGTCTCTAGGAGAAGGGACTTAAAGACCATTTTCTTATGAAATCTTCAGTAAATTCCATTAGCATAAACATCGCACGGTTTGCAACAGAACAGTTTCATCATTGATTTGACAGTTGAAGTTCGTTAAATGTACCTACAATTAATTTCTATTAGATTTGTTATTTTACAGTCAGTAATAATCAGTGTAAGTCGAAATCGTCAAAATCGTCAAAATCGTCTTTCGTAAGCCGTTGATACCATAGATACGTTCGTGTTTGTTCGCTCAACACAGAACACAGGGGAAATGGAAATGCAAGGTACAAATTTGAGGTTATATTATTATATTATTATTATTATTAGATTTTTTAATTTATAACTACATTTCTATTGGTTGTTAGAGGTTGTGGATTGTGGATTACAATGAATAGAACAATAATTAAAAAAAAACTTTCAGGCTCGCAGAATCTAAAACTTAGAATTAAAGAGCATAATGACATAAAAAAAACTCGTTTCCATTGGGAATTTTTTATTCCAATTTCTCCAGCACCGATAAAAAGTGATGTCCCGCGCAATGACGTTACAATAGTCCCGAGCACATCTAAACAGATATCTATCGCACAAATTCCTCCGGTCGAATTATTAGAAGATAAAAATAACGTCACTGATAGCAGTTTAAATTTAATTCTGTTTTCAGAGCTTGAATTGAAAGATCCCGGATGCTGGCCAAAGTTATCTCAAAATTCCATTAGTTTATTAGTTCAGGAAGGTCCTGTACAATTGAAAGGTTTTCATTTTCCTATTACGAACAAGCGTAAATTTAATACTAAGTATTATTACAAGAAACTGCCTAATGGAGAAGAATTACATAGATCGTGGCTTATTTATTCGAAAACTTTAGATAGGGTTACACCCTTTATATGTCTTGATTTTATTTGATAAATTAGTGTAAAAAAAAAAAATTAAATAAAAAAAAAAATTGGGGTAAACGAATTTTTAATCAAAATAAAAATGTAGGGGGGGGGGGGGGCGCCATCGGTACCTACTGCACAGGGCGCTAGATTTCGTAGATCCGGCCCTGGTTCGAACCCGGCATGCGCAAATAAATTTTATTTGATTAATTTGTGTTATTTCACAATTGATTCATTTAAAATAATATATATATCTAGTATATTTGCGGCATGTTCCAGAGTGGAAGATACTATTAGTATCGCCCTGGTGTAAGACCACCATTCAGAATTGAAACGTTGCTTGAAAATGGCTTTAGCCGTGTTTAGTGACCAGATCTGAATAGCCAGGTACTTTCCAACCTTCCTCTTCCCCACCTCCTTCCCCTCCCCACTACCTTCAGCCTCACAACATACCCCAATTGGGGATGCCATAGTCTCACTGGCTCCAGACGGGAGCAGTTGAGATTCTTGTGCGGTATTCACTGTAAAAAAAAAAAAATATTTTTTTTTTACTTTATGAGTTAAACCTAAATTGTAATATTTGAATTTACGAAAAATGAATATAATATTTGGTAGTTCTTAGTTGTATGATACAGTTAAAAATGACCGAATCAGATATAGACACCTTAGCTCAGTTGATAGGGCTAGAGTATTATACCGCCCTGATGAAGCTACGGTTGTAGCGAAACCCGGTTGGCATAAAGAATAAAAAATAAATAAAAGTGGTGTTTACAAAGTTATTGTTTTATTTTAAAGAAATAAAGTCTATTATTTTAGCTGCCTTAAGAGCTGGTGGGAGAAGGTACTCATATGCCGGGGACAGAATTAATGTATCTTGTCTACCTCTTTGTTTTTCGTTGATTCTCAGATAATCTCTTTCAAAATTTTTTATAAAATACAATGAATGGACTAAACTTGAATGTTAACTTTAATTTTTTTTATATTTTGCCACACACCAGCTAAATTATATTCATTAAAATTGAAATTTTTAGCAAATGGAACATTGCTTATCTCATAATTTTTCATCACGAGCGAGATTTTGAACAGATAGGGGAGAGGAAGGTTGGAAAGATTTTTTTTCTACATGAATACCGCACAAGAGTCCCAACTGCTCCCGTCTGGGGTAGTGGGACTATGGCATTCCCAATTGGGGAAGGTACGTTGTGAGGCTGAAGGCAGTGAGGAGGGGAAGGAGATATGGAGGAGGAAGGTGGGGAAGTACCTGGCTATTCAGATCTGGTCACCAAACACGGCTAAAGCCATTTCAAGCGAGTTGCAATTCTGAATGGTGGTCTTACACCAGGGGATACTGAGAGTATCTTCCACTTTGGAACGTGCCGCAAATATACTATATATTATTTTAAATGAATACATTTTGAAATAACACAAATTAATCAAATAAAATTTATTTGCCACGCCAGGATTCGATACCGAGACCTTCGGAGTGCCAGTCAAGAGACTTACCGCTGGAATACGCCCTGTGGCTCCAGGCTCCAGGCTCCTGGCTTCAGGCAGTTAGCACATAAACAATGGCCTCAATAGTCGAGGGGTAAAGCTCTCAACTAGAAATACGGAGGTCGCGTTATTTGATTATGCCACTCTTCTTTCCCCTCCCACGACCCTCATGTACATAAAGTAGCCCAATTTGGGATACCATACTCCCACTGGCTCCAGACGGTTCGGTACAGTTTGGACTTTTGTGCTGTATTCATATAAAAAACAGAAAAAATAACATGAAATAACAGAATCAACAAATATTTCTAGAGCAATAATTAGAGAATAATATGAAGATGCTTAGACTTGACACTTGCTTAGAGAATAATATGAAGATATCATGTTGTATTTCCAGGGACAACTTGGAGAAGGTCCGAGAGATGACGTTAAATGGAGTGATCTTTCTGTAACTCTAGTGAGTGACCAATGGGTGTTGATAGCTGCATTTTACACTAAGTGAGTTTATTGTTTCTTTATTTTAAAATTTAACCCGTCCTTGGAATAATGACCGCAACGATGAACATAGACAAAAGTTTTAATTTGATATATGAACGATGAAGTTTTTTTTATTGCGACCTTATTTTATGCCGATTTTTATTTAACATAGGATGAGTATTCTTCCAATAAAAATCATGTTCATAAATTCTACTACAAATTTATTGTACCTTTTTATGGAAATCGGTAATGGTATCCATATAATATGATTTCGCATGCTCATCACACAAGGCAGGTTTTTAAAAGTAATTTAAGTAAATAAATTTTATTTAATTTAAAATCGCTTCTGCGTAAGAGTTCCGAAATAATAGGAACTAAATAGGAAATAAACGGAACAGTCAATTTCTCAGAATTTTGCGGAATATGCCATGCAACTTCAAGCTTCACTCGGTACACGGTGAATCGGCAACGTGTTATTTAATTTATTTTTATATTGTGAACACAAAACTGGTTCAAATTAAATCTGCATGCGGTGAATTAAAACTACATTCGAACATGAAAATGGTTTTTCTTTGATTCTGGCAGTACATAAATAGTCTGTAACTAGAATTTCATAACTGTACTTCGAATAAGATAATGTTTTCCTTCAAAATGTGTCAGCAGATGAATCCACAACCGGAATTTTACATCCTGAACACAAAACAGGTTTAAATTAAATCTGTAGGTGAAATAAAATCTATGTGGTGAATTAAAACTATCCTCAGAAAACGAAAATAGTTTTTCTTTGATTCTAGCAGTACATAAATAATCTGCAACTAGAACTTTATAACAGCGCTTCGAATAAGAGAACGTTTTCCTTTGAAATGTGTTGGCAGATAAACCCAAAACTCGAATTTTACATTGTGAACACAACACTGGTTTAAATTAAATCTCTACGCGGCGAATTAAAACTACACTCGGAATACGAAAAAGTTATTTTTTATTCTGGCAGCACATGCAAAATCTGCATCAAAAATTTTAAATCTGCACTTCGAATAAGATAATGTTTTCCTTCGATATATGTCAGCAGATAAATCCACAACTGGAATTTAATATTTTGAACAAAAAACTGGTTTAAATTAAATCTGTGTGCGGCGAATTAAAACTATCCTCAGAACATGAAAATGATTATTCTTTTTTCTGGCAGCACATACATAGTCTGCAACTAGAATTTTATAACTGCACGTTGAATAAGATAATGTTTTCCTTCGAAATGTATCAGCAGATGAATCCAAAACTGGAATTTTACATTCTGATCACATAACTGGTTCTAAATTAAGAGTGAATCTATTCACCGCAGTCATTTTGTATTATTTATTAATAAACTTCGTATCGCTTTCAAGTCACAACTCGGACTGACTGATTCATAAATAAACCGAACCACAGACTAGATACTAGATCGATAAATTCGAGCTTTTGAAGGGGGCAATTTTCAATAATATTTCACCATGAATATGCAATAATTTGACGATTTTTTTCTGTGAGGACTTGTGACGTCACACACATGAGAATAGAGTGAACAACAACAAAAAAGGCGCGACTATTGTCAATATAAGTTACAAATAAATAATAAACAAAAAGGCAAGAAAAATGAACGGTCTTATTAATTGAGGATCAAATAAAACAAAAACTGTGAATAGATCTATTTACATCGGCAAATTTTTCTCGAGCTCGACTCAAAAAGCGCTTGCGATCGACCGGTCCATCGCGATCAAGCTTTTGAGCACCCCTGCTCTAATATAATACCACCATATGAACTTCCTTTTTTTCTCTTTTAATTTTTTGTTGCGCATATTTTTAAACTTTTTTTATTGTTTTACCTCAACTTAACTGATAATAAATGAATGAATGAATATTCGAATTAAAGTGCTTAAAAAGAATAAACTAAAAATTTTAAATTCAGATTGCTTTTCTTAAAAAAAATTGTAATAAAACTAACTCTTCACTTTTTATCACGTTCATATAATTTTTTTTTTAAATTAAATGTGTGGTACAATTTGCGTCTCCTGTAATTAGACGGGTTAAATTAAACCTGTATGTGGCGAATAAACTATGCTTAGAATATGAAAATGGTTTCTCTTTGATTCTGGCAGCACATACATAGTCTGCAACTAGAATTTTATAACTGCACTTCGAATAAAATAATGGTCTCCTTCAAAATGTATCAGCAGATGCAAGGGCGGATCCAGGATTTTTTTCTGGAGGGGGGGGGGGGGGGGGGCACAATGGGCGGACGGGCAAAAAAATCAACAATTACTGTTAGGATTTTTTTCTGAGGGGGGGGGGGGTCACAAGGGGCGTACGCGCAAAAAATCAACAATTGTACAATTCAATCTACAAGTTCAAGTAAGTAAAGGAAGGTTTATGAAAGTGTCAAAGCAATAGAAAAATTAAAAGTTTAATAAAGACAGTTTTCTGTACCGTGATGGAATCTCCACAGTACACAAAAATACCTTTTAATTAGTATTACTATCGTAACATGCGTATGATTTTCCTACGAATTACAAAATTGGCAGGCAAAATTGTACTGTTATTGCAGTATTATCGGCAAAAGAGAGAATTTCACTTGATGTTCACTTGATGACAATATTGCATAAGTCATTATGTAGATTAGAAAGAGTAGTGGTCCTAAGACTTGTCCTTGAGGAATACCATGTTTTACTAGATCACAAATGCTTAAGGTTGATCCTATTTTTGTGCGTTGTTGGCGATTGAATATATTGCTTTTTAATTACAAGAGACGTGTGTTTTTCATACCAACGTTAATGATTTCCTTTAAAAGAATTTTTTGGATTACTGTATCGAAAACTTTTTTAAGTCAAAGAAAAAGGTTAAAGTTTTGGTGTTAGAGTCTAGGTTAGAGTAAATATTTTTGGACTCAAGACAGTGTCGTCAGTGCTCAGGTTAGTTCTAAATCCATATTGATTAGCTGAGAGGATTGCATTCGATTCTAGAAAATTCATAATTTGCGGTTAGAAACACTTTTTGAAGATCTTGAATAATTGAGAAGTTAAGGTTATTGGTCTGTAGTTGTCTGTTTTAAATTAAAATCCGGAATAATGTATTGGAATGATATGAGCGAGTTTAAAATTATCGGGGTAAATGCTGTGTCTGATGCAGTTGTTGAAAATGCGATGTAATGGAATGATTATATGTTTTTTTTTAAATTAATTTAATTGTGGTATTACTTTGTTATCTGGGCCATTTGCAGACTTCTCTATAGGTTATTAATTTGTCTTGTGATTTCAAGTTCTGTTATATCGAACGTGTTATATGAAACCATGGCAAACTCTTAATATCTTGCATTTTTATCGAAGAGGAAATATTCTTCATTTGAACGGCGCATCACCGAAATATTGATTTCGCAACAATTTCAATGTGAGGTGATTCATGCTCCCGAAAATAGAAATTATTTTGTTACACAACGTGAAATTGCAACCTGGGGTGATTCACGTGGAATTAGAAATTATTACAAGAATTTAAAATATTGTGAAACCAACGGAACTGGCCTTATAAAACGGCTGCGAAGAAAGCAGTTGGTATTCAGTCTTCACTATCAAGTGATCGTAGCAACACCTCTTCAGATCGATTCAAGACGCCAGTATCACCGTCACCGGTTGGAACATCAAGACGCCAGTCTCGCCGTCACCGGTTGGAACTTCAAGACGCCAGTCTCGCCGTCACCGGTTGGAACTTCAAGACGTAGTCTCGCCGTCACCTTTCGAAGCTCCAAGCCGAAATTCTTTCACCTCAAGCACCCGATGGGATAATACCTACAAAACGCTGACGCCTGAGCTCTGAACATCTTGCTCCGGACTCCTAGCCCGGGGCCCCCTTGGCATCTCGTCCCGGGCTGCTAGCCCGGGGCCCCCTTGCATCGAGCCTTGCATCTCTCTGCCCTGAAGATAACGCCGAAGCCCCATGGCCATCCTTGGGCTCCTTTGGACTTGCTTATTCTTACCAAGCCCTTGAAGTCGCTGCGCTACCCCTGACCATCTTGCTCTGGGCTGCTAGCCCGGGGCCCCCTTGCATCGAGCCTTGCAACTCTCTGCCCCGATGATAACGCCAAAGCCCCATGGCTATCCTTGGGCTCCTTTGGACTTGCTGATTCTTACCACGCCCTTGAAGTCGCTGCGCTACCCCTGACCATCTTGCTCTGGGCTGCTAGCCCGGGGCCCCCTTGCATTGAGCCTTGCATCTCTCTGCCCTGATGATAACGCCGAAGCCCCGGCCATCCTTGGGCTCCTTTGAACGCAGACCTACCTGATGATGACCACGTCTGTCAAATGATGACACCATTTGGAGATGCGTGCTATGCACCTGCAGCACGCCCAATAGAATGCAGACCAATACCCTGAAGCCAATCAAGACGTGAGTGGCTGCGACCGTCCCAGCCTGGGATGCTAGCAACTCACCGCCACACAATGACAAGCCAGCCTACTTGTAAGTTGCTGTGACCACCTCCTATAATGCTGGTGCCAGATATGCAGCAATCCACGATAATGCAACATCTGGAGCGCGGTTTACATTGCAACTAGCAAGCCCTTAAAACCACCACGTCAAGCAGATTGCTGACCTGCTTGCAACCCTGAATGCTGCGACTTGTGACTCAACGCCAAGCGATCAGGTAGCTTTGAATGCTGTTCCCTTGGATACATAACAACTAGAGAACATTCGCCATCTGCAGCACAGCCCGTCTCAATTACTAGCAACCAGCGTCCACCGCAGCCTACATGCTCCGATGCGAGAGAATTTCATCTCAAAACCCACTGTGAAAGACGCAATAGCACTCAACCTCACAATGCGCGGCAGAAGAGCCCGTCCAGCATAGGCACTTCAGTAACCAAATACTCTGCTGCGGAACTACAACAGCTGTTAAAGCGAGAATACATCTCTATCAAGACATTGCAGTTATCGGGCGTCTCTGTGTGCCAGCGCTTATTGTTTACAGTTTTTGTGCAGGCCTACGGGTCTTGTACATCTGTTATTACTTTGAATGCAGATAATTCGGATGTAGTATTCAGATGTAGACTCTGAGAGTCCGGGAGTTTGATTCAAGTGAATACTAAGACTGGGATTAATATCTATAAGGTTACGTCCGCATAGGCAGGCGGCTTGCTTAGCGCCTAGAGCCTAGATAGGTAGTTGATAGCCGATGGATAGCCGCTTAGCGTGTATCCAGGTAAACCAACGTGTTGGTTTTTTGCCACTAGGCTCTAGGCGCTAAGCCAGCCATCTGCCTGTGCGTTCGTAGCCTAAGGGTTGAGGCGATGTCTGCAAAGAAGTGATTGAAATTGTTTGTAATGCTCTTAGCGTCTTCGATGGTTTGTTATTGTCAATAACGATTTTTTGAAGATGTTTGATTTCTAATTTATTAAATAGTTCTAATTTATCTAAAGATTTTGTAAATAGCCTTAGGTCACTATTTAATGTGTGCATTAAGAAAAATTGTTTTCAATTTAATTGTGTAATATATCAGCAAATAGAAGGTCTTCCCATGGGCTCTCCCACAAGTCCTTTGATCGCTGATATATTCATGAATAATTTAGAAAACAAGATTTTAACTAGTACCTCACCCCTTATAAAAAATGTGTTACTATGGAGGAGATACGTCGATAACGTACTCTGCATATGGACAGGGACAGATCGTCAACTGAATTCCTTCCTCAACCTTATAAATTCCTACCATCAACACATTAAATTCACATTAGAGATAGGCAACAATTCAATTTTGATTTTTTTTTTGATCTCACCTTATCTGTCGTAAATAATAAAATACATTTTTAACATTTAACATTTAACATTTTTCGTAAACCCACCTACACCAACATTGTTATTCATAAATCATCCAATCATCCTGTTTCCCATCATCCGCGTTTCATTCAATGGTCCATCGTTTGGTCTCGATTCCGTTATCTAATACTAATTTCTCCAACAAACTAACGATAATTAAAAAAATCGCCATAAATAATGGTTATAATGCCGATCTCATCTTAGAATCTAAATAAAAAACATAAACAAATAGCCACAAAAAATTTCTTATTTGCTAATCCTAATAATATAAACATTAATCATAATCTTGGTTACGAATGGCGTCGAATTTTATTCATTAATGTTTTCTATTCCTACAGTGTAATAAATCTTCCTTCTGAATTAAGACCGGCATTTTATACAAATAATAATTTAGGTAAATGTTTTGTCAATTTAAAAGATAAAGACGACAAACTTAGTTATTCGGGAATTTATAAATAATATTGTAGTGATTGCTCCGCATTTTATATTGGTAAAACGACGCGCAATGTCAATATTAGAATCAAAAAGCATCTTAGATGCTTAAATATTTTTTTTTTGTAATTTATTGGGCACTGACTATGTAACAATTTCTAGACATTTTTATTTTGAAGAGTTTTAATTTTCAATGTACATTATTTGTTACTTTAATTTTAAATTTTAATACGGACGAGATACGGACGTATCGAAACCGATCGCAAAAAAATTTAAAATTAAAGTAACAAATGTACATTGAAAATAAAAACTCTTCAAAACAAAAATGCTTAAATAATAATGGATTTTCGGAATTCGCCAATCATCTTATTGATAAACTTCATATCTTCAGTCAAAGCACCGGTGCTAAGATTTTACGCTAAAAATGGTCATGGTAATAGACTCAATAATTTGGAATCTCTTGAAATAAAGAATGCCGTTAAAACAAAAACCCAAATCCTCAATAATCAGCTAAATGGGTCCAAGCGATATTAGAGATATTCCCCATAAACTGGTAAAAACTCTTAATCACCTTTTTTCGTTATATGTTTTTGGGGTGTTGTGCCGTGTTGCGCTACCTCCTTCTTTAGCCAACGTTTCGGACATCGTTGCAGTGTCCATCATCAGGGCAGATCCGGTAGATGTGTGTTAATCACCTATTCAAATGACGATTTGTCCCTGAATACATAATATGGTAATTCATTAAATGTCACCCGTCTCTTTCACTGTTCCTTTGTATTATGTTTGTCTCTTTCTTTATCTATATAAGCTCACACTACGTGTATTTTTGATCAGTTTAATTTTATACCCCGAAGATGCTTGACTAAACCGGTCGGTATTATAAAACAGAAACGAGTGAGTTGGGTAAAATAACATGTGGAGTGCCACAGGGATCAATTCTTGGACCGTTGCTATTTCTTATCTATGTGAATGACATAACAAAGTGGGGTATTAAAGGAACTCTGCAACTCTATGCGGACGATACAGTAATTTTTTACAACAAACTGAACCTAGCGGAGCTTGAAACGGAAATGAATGCTGATATTTCTAAACTCACAAGCTGGTTAAGAATAAACAAACTAACTCTTAACGTAAAAAAAAACTCATTATATACTTTTTGGCAACAAGAAAAATATCAGCCTCAATATCAAAGTTGGTGATAACTGCCTCGAAAAGAAAATGAGCCCAAAATATCTGGGCCTGATCGTAGATTCCCAACTTTCGTGGGATCTCCACATAAATCATGTAAAGGAGAAAATTACACCCATAACTGGTGTACTTTATAGACTCCAAGGATTACTACCCGTACCTTTATTAACATCAGTGTACTACGCCATGGTACATTCACACCTTTCTTATCTCTGCTGTATCTGGGGATTTGCCTCAAAGAAATTGATAGCTGATCTGCAGGTGGTTCAAAACCGAGCTCTCAGAAATGTTTTTGGACTTCCATGGGACACCCATGTCAGAGACATCTATTCAATTTCCGGTATTCTTCCAATCACAGTCCTTCCTAAACATGAAATCACAAGCACCATCCTACAAATTACCCAACAATCAACTCACACTAACATCAAGCCACTTTACAATCAAGACATCCACACTCACAATACTCGAAATAGCAATAAAATCCGCATACCTCAAACACACACTACAAAATATGGGATAAAATCTCTGAACTATGTTGCCTATACACTATATAATTCGCTACCAGATATGTACAAGGGAATTCAGCAAAATAAAAAAAATCAGAGTAATGCTTTAAAAGAATATTTTTTAAGTATGTATAAGGATGAAACTTTGTAATTTTCTTGTCATGTTTCAATTGTCTTGTCTCTTTTCTCTTCTTTTCTTTTCCATTAAGTTGTAATCATCCATATCTGTATAACCTTGTTCCCTTTTTCTTTAATTGTTTTCCATTGCTGTTTATTCTACTCAACCTGTCTTTTATTTTTCTTCTACATTGTATGTGAATCTTATATTTTAATATCCAAATTCCTATGTAAAATTTTAACTATTACCTCCCACCCATGATTTGTATGTTCCTCCTGTGCTAAAATGAGTTCTGTAACTCATCGGGATTGCTATAGCAAGAAATAAAAACAATTAAAAAAAAATAAAATAAATCGTGGTTAAAAAACAAAGTTATAGTTTTATTTTATTTTGTTTTGTTGTTTTCTTTTTTATGATTGTGTTTAAGTAGTTTCTAAATAAAATGTATTCAGTCCTTTTTTTGTGGTTCTGTGCTTCGTTTTTGGAAGTGCAATGATTTTCATGATTTTTATAGATTTTGAAAAATTTGTTCCTATGTTGTGTTGAGATTATCAGTCCGCGCGTAATCCATGGTTTTATGTGTTTTACCTTTTGGTGGTGCTATTGGTTCTTGACTTTTTATGATATATTTTTGAAGTACTTCATAAAAGATATTCAAAGCTAAATTTGGTTCATCGTTAGATATGACCAGTTTTTGATTATTTTAATGCTAATATTCAATTTTCCAAAAGGGTTCCGTCGCCAAAGTTTGAAAACCACTGTATTAGACAAATAGAATTACATAGAGAAGAGGAAATTTGTGCACACAATACTGTGAATCTAACTGTACGTTTTTTGTTTTAGCTTTCCAACTCTTGAGTTTGTCGGATTGGGTGGGACGTTCGAACCCCAGTACATTCCTGATGAGATATATCACGTGGACGAAACACTCATCCACCCGCTTTACGACGGTCCTTATGAAGCATATTACGACATCGCCCTTCTTCGGCTTGACAGGCAGTAAGTATTTCATAATCATATAACATATCGACGTAATGTAAATTAAAAATCACACATCAACGAAAAAATAGAATAAATATGCCCACAAGTGCGACCGTAATTGGTATTCGAGACTGTGTTATTTATTTATTTTTTTTATATTACAGTTTTTACCTAATTATTAACATTTTTACATAATAATTTTGAAAATATTTTTACATAAATATTACATTTTATTATGTTGGGTGTAAGGTAGGTTTGAGAAGGTGAAACTGTGTGTGGGTAATATTGTATGCTTCGTGAACACCTCACTAGGAGAACCTGTGCTGAGGTATTTACGTGTTTGTGTGACAAGTATTCACGTGTTGTAGTAGAAAGTTAGTTTTTTTTTATTCGGGCGTTAACTATAGCAATTGATCTATCTCACGAACTTTCAGACTTGTTACTTTTCTCCATTCCATTTTATAAACATTTTAGTACTCAAGTAACAACTTTTTATTTCATCAATTTTTAAAATCTTTATAGTTATTCGTAGACGCAAAAAAATAGAGACATCTATGTAAAATCCATTAAAGAATTTTATAAACTGTATTTTTATGTGATCGCAGGAGTTTATGAAAATATAAAAAAAAAAAATTAATGCATGTAGGGAAAGCTTGCTGAAATTCAGCTGCTAAGCAAACCCATGTTTTGCAGGTGGTACTGAAATTCAGCAAAAAGCGCTCCAGTGGCTAGAGATGTGTGTGGAGTAAGTACGCAAGGTAGGAAAAAGGGTGATGCATGGTGGGATGACGAGATTAAAGCACTGATTTCAAAGAAGAAGGAAGCATGGTTATAGTGCTTCTAGCGAAGAGAGAGATAAAGCGAAAGATGCAAGAAAAAAGTAAGTGTTGGAGTGAAAGTACGAAAGAAACGCTTGGAAGAGGAAAAGGGAGTAAAAATGACAAAACACTTCCAAGAAAACATTAAACTGTTTTGGAAGGCGGTCAAAAGATTCCGGAGTGGTCCAGAGAACGGAAGCCTAAAAGTGATAAAATCGAAAGATGGAAGAATGTTGCCGAATGAGGAAGAAATAAAAGAGAGATGGATGAAATATTTTGAGGAAGTGTTCGAAAGCAACCCGGGTGATAGTGAGGCCAGCGGCGAATCGGGTATGAACGATGACGGATTTATCAAAATCAGCATGGATAAAATTAAAAAATCGATAAAATGCATGAAGAATGGGAAGTCTGTTGGTTTCGACAATATTGCTGCCGAATACTTTAAAGGAGCCATATTATTCTCACATGGTTGTGCAAACTTTTTAACCAGTGCGTGTTTAGAGGAGGGTTACGCGCCATTAGATTGGAGAAGGGTTGTAATCATGCCGTTATATAAAGGTAAAGGTTCACGTATGTGGGAATCATAGGGCTATTAGTCTGCTTAGTTCAGTCGGCAAGCTGTATTGCAGAATATTGATTGAAAGGGTACGCATGGAAACAATGGATAAAATATGGAATGTTCAAGGAGCTTTTATGAGTGGAAGGGGGTGCATGGACCAGATCTTCTCATTGCGTATGCTTACCGAGATGTTTCTTGCATAAAAAAACAGATACTTTTCTGTGCATTTGTAGATCTACAAAAAGCATACGACCGAGTTGACAGGAAAAAGCTATTTAACGTGTTGCCTGAGTATGGAGTGAAAACAAATCTCATACAGGCAATCGCGTCTCTGCAGAGGAAGGATGAAAGTAAACCGAATGCTGTTGAAATGAGATCCCTGAGGCGAATGTGTGGTAAAACCATGTATGATCATGTGAGAAATGTTGATATCCGCAAATAATGTAAGGCTGATGTAAGCGTAATGAATAAGATTAAGAAAGGGACCCTCAGATAATTTGGGCATGTAGAGCGAATGAAAGAAGAAAATAGTGTGAGAAGCATATATTATGACGCAAATGTGAATGGAAGAAGAAGTCGGGACGCCCGAGGAAGATATGGCACGATCAAGTGAATCAGATACTTGAGTCGGGCCATGTCACAAGTCTAATATGTATATGTATATGAAGAGTATGTATATGATGATGCATGAATGTGAGTAAGGCAAAGACTGTGTGCCAAGACCGAGTTGTTGGGCGGACCGTCTTCTCTGCCTACCCTTTCGGCGGAAACGGCATGATGGTTAGTTAGTTTTTTTTCCGACTTTATGTCCGGATTAAATCTTCCCCACATTAAAAAGCAAACCCTTCCACACACTTTTCCACAAATAATCATCTAGTTAATCTACGCTATCCAAGTGTACTATATAAGTCTAATAAATTCAAAAAAATACAAGAACAACATGTCAACCTAACAGAGACCGAAAATAATTCAACGACTCCAGATATTTTCATATCAGAGGGTTCGGCTCGGTAGAACTCCTAACTGGACCGATAAATCCTACTGATCCCTCAATATAATTATTTCATCATTAATTGTTATGAAAAGTAATTAATTTTTATTATTTTATTATTATATTATTATTTATTAATTTTTATTATTTTATTATTTATTGTTACTTTTTTATTTGCAAAAAAACTTATAGTCAATATTTCCCAATGAACACTTGACGTGTGTCATGCATCTTGCCGGAATATCGGTAAACCACGCCCGAAGGGTTAGGGGATATTATTGCATCAACCTCACATTTTTTTCTAAAATAAATTATTGTTTTCAATGGAAAAAAAAACTATAATTTACCACTTTTTGATTTCAGGGTGACCTTCACTACCAGAATTCTCCCTGCCTGTCTCCACACGGGCACCCTTCTCCCCGACAATGCCTTAATAGAAACTGGATGGGTCCGCTATGATACATATAAAGGTCACTTCAAGGTTAGAATACTTTTCTTTGCCTTCATGATGAATAATATAATGACCAACGCTGTGATAACGACGAGATTGACAGCAGCTGTTGCCGGTTTTAATGTACATTTAAAGAAAAAATAGATGTCTAATAATCATGTCATTGCAAAGAGGATGAACTGCCACACACTTTTGTTTTAACACACACTCCTTGCTTTATTTACATTCATACATCGTCTCATACAAAGGTACTCATCTGTTTTTCTGAATCTTTAGATGACCCAACTCAAGTTGGTACTTGATTCACTTGGTCGTGACAGTGTCTTGACGTCCGACGCCGGACAGTCAAGACATGTCCCTGGTATCCCACACTTCTTCTTCCATTCACTTACGTGTCTTTTATTCTCCAGGCACACCCTTCTTTTCCCATCCGCTCTACGTAGCAAAACCATTTGTGCGTCTCTTTTTAAAATATTTTCATTGTTTTGCAGTAGCTCCACAAATGTGGCACTGAGGGAAAAAATCCCTCAGGGGGTTATGTCATCTTTAGGGAGGCTGTGTGGAGGATCGTTTTAGGAAAAGGAAGGAGAGGAAGTTCTGGGAAGGAAACAGGAATAGGGGTGGATAGGAATCTGGGGGTCAATGAGTCCAGGGGTGGCGGACGAATGAATCCATTTCTCCCACTGCAGAGCAAGGCGACGGGTCATAATATTCCAGCTGGAAAGGTATAGGCTAGGTCTCCATCAACCAACCTCTCCTGATCCGCCCGCTACGCAATAGGTGGGCAAACGGATTGACCGCCAAGACCTAGTCAAACCTCGCCCCATGAACTCGGGCACCCTTGCTTAACCAGACGTAGCGAACCGCTTGGGGCGACCTACGCAGGGGTGTTGGTTATCCAGTACAGGTATTCATCGACTTACAACCGCGATCGGTTCCGGCAAATAGGTTGTAAGTCAGATCATTCAATAATTTCTTTACATAATATCTAAAGAAATTATTGCGCTGCGTGATGATATTACATTCCATTATTAACAATATTTTATCATTTAAAGGAAAACAATCACTTTGTTTGTAACCACGATTTATTGATTTAATTTTTATTTACCGACCGGTTTCGCTTAATACAAGCATCTTCAGGGTATAAATTAAAACTGATGAAAAAATACATTGTGTGAGCTTATATATACATACAGACAGAGACAAAACATAATATAAAGTAAGAGTGAGAGAGTGTAATTACAATCCTACATAGTGATAGAGAGAAAGAGACGGGTATATCTAATGAATAATTACATTATATCTACCGGGACAAAACGTCATTTGAACAGGTGATTAAGGAATAAAGTGGCTACTGGTTTTTTTAGTTTATGGGAAATATTCCTAATATCGGACTGTTGGACACATTTAACTGATTATTAAGGATTTGGGTTTTTGTTTTAACGGCTTTCTTTATTTCGAGTGCTTCTAAATTATTAAGCCTGTTACCATGACCATTTCTGTGTAAAATCTTAACACTGGTGTTTTGATTGAAGGTATGATCTTTATCAATAAGGTGATTAGCGAATTCCGAAAATCCATTATTATTTAAGCATCTAAGATGCTCTTTGATTCTAATATTGACATTACGCATCGTTTTACCTACATAAAATGATGAACAATCATTACAATCTAATTTATATATTCCGGAATGACTTAGTTTTTCGTCCTTATCTTTCGAATTAATTAAAAACTTCCCTAAATTATTGTTTGTGTAAAATGCCGGTCTTATTTCGGGAGGTAGATTTTTTACACTGCAGGAAGAGAACTGATTAACGAATAAAATACGACGCCATTGGTAACAAAGAAGTCATGGTAACAGGCTTAATAATTTAGAAGCACTCGAAATAAAGAAAGCCGTTAAAACAAAAACCCAAATCCTTAATAATCAGTTAAATGTGTCCAACAGTCCGATATTAGGAATATTTCCCATAAACTAAAAAAACCCGTAGCCACTTTATTCCTTAATCAGCTGTTCAAATGACGTTTTGTCCCGGTAGATATAATATAATTATTCATTAGATATACCCGTCTCTTTCTCTCTATCACTATGTAGGATGTTAATTACACTCTCTCACTCTTACTTTATATTATGTTTTGTCTCTGTCTGTATGTATATATAAGCTCACACAATGTATTTTTTCATCAGTTTTAATTTATACCCTGAAGATGCTTGTATTAAGCGAAACCGGTCGGTAAATAAAAATTAAATCATTAAATCGTGGTTACAAACGAAGTGATTGTTTTCCTTTAATTAATATGTCAAACCACAAAGTGACTGCTTTCTACCAAAATATTTTATCGTGTTGTGTCGAGAGCCGAGTCCTGTCTTCATTGACTCATCGTAATCAGTCTCTTAATCTATTTAACACTGCTCTTAAATTCTTATTATGTTCGTCTTTTGTTTCACCCGTTACCACTATATATCAACAATACAACAGTTTTTCAATCCCCGTAAGCACGAAGCTATTGTCTTACAAAAAATAGCAGGAGCTCTATTAATTCCAAACACTAATCTCGTGAATTTAAACAATCCTAAATGAGTAGATCTCGTCGTGTATTCTTGACTTTCCCCATCTAATTCTAATTGTAAGTAGGCTTGCCGTAAGTCAATCTTGGAAAAAAATATTACACCCGGCATTTGGGAAAGCAACAATTCTATCCATGGCATGGGATATTTATCTACCACTAGCTGTGGATTTATTGTTATCTTATAATCACCGCAAATCCTATTTTATCCATTACCTTTTACTACGGGAACGATTGGTGAAGCAAACTTGCTGTAATTTATTGGGACTAAAATACCTTCTGATTGTAAACGGCTTAATTCCGATTCCACATTTGCTTTTAAAGCAAAAGGTATATATATTCCTTGGATTGCAGAATTTTGGTTCCGCATTCTCTTTTAATTTCAAATGCACTTTATTTTTATTAAATTTTCCCAGTTTCTTCGAAAAGACCTCCGGGAAATTTCGAATTAATTTACTTAATTCACTTCTATTATTCTCCAACGCATTGTGAGAAAAAAATCTACACAGGGATAGCGCTACTACACACTACCACAGGGATAGCGCGGTAGAAACATTTTTTGGTTGTCTCTACTTTGTTATTCCCACTAAGTACAGCAATGATTGTTGTCCAAAATAATGATTGATTAAAAGAAAGTGGCATAAAACCCGCATCCCTCCACTATGTAATGTTTCATCTATTCGGTAAATGGGTCTAACGATGAAAATAACGAATAAAGCTGAAAACCAATTAATTAATAATTTGGCAGGCGGATATGGGTACCGCCATCCTGGGAACCAATTATTGAATAACCAACAACACTGTTGTAGGTCACCCCAAGTGGTTTGCTACGTTTAGTGACTTAGCAGGCATGCACGGGTTCATGAGGTGAGGTTTGTCTAGGTATTGGCGATGGATCCATTTGCCCACCTACTACGTGGCGGGCCGGATCGGGAGAGACTGGTTGAGGGAGAACTTTAAACACTCCAGCCGGATTCTCTCAAACCATCGCCTTGCAACGCAACGGGGTGGATGAATTAACGCGTCCGTCACTCCTGGACACATTGACCCCCCAGATTCCTACCCGCTCCTCACACCTTTATCCTTCCCAGAACTTTTTCTTCTTCCTCTCCCTAAAATACCCTTTACACAGCATCTCCAAAAATGACACAGGTCTTAATGGAATTTTTGTTACTCATGGCCTTCTGTGTGAAAATAAATTTTAAAAATATATATTTTTACATTAATATACTCTTCGTTGCAAAAAGTACTTCCGCAATTGTTCTCACTGGATAAAACAATCAGTGGTACGTTTTTAAATATTTCAGACGACAATGCACAGAGTGTCTCGGGAGCAGTGCGCTAAGGAATTTCTCCCTGGCATCCTTGAACACTATGCTGGCGTACAACATGACCTGGAGATATGCAGCCGCCCAACACAACTCAACACAACTGAAGGATGCGGGGTATGTAACTCTGGGATGCATTGTTAACCAAGATTGTTTGTTTTATTTATTTATTTTATTTATTTATTTATTTATTATAGATACAAAAGAAAGTACAAATTATAATTTGAAAAGCTTTGCCTGTCCAACTAGGAAAGTTTCCCGTTCCAGGACAGACAAATTGACATGTTTAGTTCATATTAATATTATTCCTGAAATGTAGATACATAATTACATAACAAATACAGAAAAAAAAATCATTTTTCTCTGAAACTAAGCTGTGTAATAAAGAAAATGTATATAATATATATAAATATAAGTACGCATACATTTTTGTGACAAAGTAGAAAAGGTAATCTGGTAGCATACCTATATTATAATCGGATTTACCGAATTAATCTGGTAATTCATACATTCAGATTTACAGAGTATTTTTTTTTTTTTTAATTGTTTTTATTTCTTGCTATAGCAATCCCGATGAGTTACAGAACTCATTTTAGGACAGGAGGAAGATACAAATCATGGGTGGGAGGTAATAGTTAAAATTTTATATAGGAATTTGGATATTAAAATATAAGATTCACATACAATGTAGAAGAAAAATAAAAGACAGGTTGAGTAGAATAAACAGCAATGGAAAACAATTAAAGAAAAGGGAACAAGGTTATACAGATATGGATGATTACAAACTTAATGGAAAAGAAAAGAAGAGAAAAGAGACAAGACAATTGAAACATGACAAGAAAATTACAAAGTTTCATCCTTATACATACTTAAAAAATATTCTTTTAAAGCATTACTCTGATTTTTTTTATTTTGCTGAATTCCCTTGTACATATCTGGTAGCGAATTATATAGTGTATAGGCAACATAGTTCAGAGATTTTATCCCATATTTTGTAGTGTGTGTTTGAGGTATGCGGATTTTATTGCTATTTCGAGTATTGTGAGTGTGGATGTCTTGATTGTAAAGTGGCTTGATGTTAGTGTGAGTTGATTGTTGGGTAATTTGTAGGATGGTGCTTGTGATTTCATGTTTAGGAAGGACTGTGATTGGAAGAATACCGGAAACTGAATAGATGTCTCTGACATGGGTGTCCCATGGAAGTCCAAAAACATTTCTGAGAGCTCGGTTTTGAACCACCTGCAGATCAGCTATCAATTTCTTTGAGGCAAATCCCCAGATACAGCAGAGATAAGAAAGGTGTGAATGTACCATGGCGTAGTACACTGATGTTAATAAAGGTACCGGTAGTAATCCTTGGAGTCTATAAAGTACACCAGTTATGGGTGTAATTTTCTCCTTTACATGATTTATGTGGAGATCCCACGAAAGTTGGGAATCTACGATCAGGCCCAGATATTTTGGGCTCATTTTCTTTTCGAGGCAGTTATCACCAACTTTGATATTGAGGCTGATATTTTTCTTGTTGCCAAAAAGTATATAATGAGTTTTTTTTACGTTAAGAGTTAGTTTGTTTATTCTTAACCAGCTTGTGAGTTTAGAAATATCAGCATTCATTTCCGTTTCAAGCTCCGCTAGGTTCAGTTTGTTGTAAAAAATTACTGTATCGTCCGCATAGAGTTGCAGAGTTCCTTTAATACCCCACTTTGTTATGTCATTCACATAGATAAGAAATAGCAACGGTCCAAGAATTGATCCCTGTGGCACTCCACATGTTATTTTACCCAACTCACTCGTTTCTCCTCCCAGTTCTACTGCCGAGAAGCGATTTGATAGGTAAGATCGGAGAAGTTCCAGAGGAGTACCAACAATACCCAAATGTTTCAGTTTTTCGATCAATACGTTATGATCCACCGTGTCAAACGCCTTCTTTAGATCAATAAATATTGCCGCCGTAAAATCCCCGTGATCAATATGTTTCTGTATATTTGATATAAAATCAAAAGCTGCACATTTAGTGTTAGATCGTCGTCTGAAACCGTATTGTTTTGACGTGAGAATTTTGTTGTGTTCGAGATATTTCAATAGTCTTTCTTTAATGATACATTCAAATATTTTAGAGATAGCTGGAAGTATAGAGATTGGACGATAATTTTGGACATTTTTTTTGCATTCGTCTTTATGAATAGGAATTATTTTAGCAATTTTTAGTTTGTCTGGAAAGATACCTTTTGATAGAGAGAGATTTATTAAGAATACAAGGTCATCTGCCAGTTCCTCCTTGCAATTTTTGAGAAGGAGAGAGGTTATCCCATCGGAACCAGCTGCCGCTTTGGACTTAAGGTTAGATATGACACGTAGGATTTCATTTTTATTTGTCCTGATCATGTTAAAAGATTGTTTTGCTTGAGGTTCCGTGTAGATCGTGTTCACATCAGTTTTTGAAGTTTTTATTACTGATGCTAGCCTTTCCCCAACTGAGAGAAAAAATGCGTTAAATGCAGTTGCAATCTCCTTTGGTCCCTTTACTTCTTCGTCATTTATGACTAGAGATTTACAAGTTATTTTTGGGTTTCGCGAGCTATTTGAGAGAATGGAGTTGATTGTTTTCCAGGTTCGTTGTGGCTTATTCATGTTTTCATTAAGCAATTTTGTATAATACATAGATTTAATATATCTTCTGTAATTTGTGACAGTATTACGAGCTTTATTTTTTTCTATTGTCAAAGAAATACTTCCTTGATTTTGTTTCCAAAGTTTAAATATGCTATTTCGTTCTTTAATAAGTGAATCGAGTTGGGCATCAAACCATGGAGTATTGTTCAGTCTTTTGTCTCCTATATTAGTTTTTACTTTTGTTTTGCATGAATTTACAGCATTTTGAAGATAGTCAGCGAAATTATTATAATTTTGGTTTACGTCGTCAGACGAATGGGTAAATTTACAAGTTTTAAGTGACGTATTTAATTTTTGATAATTTATTTTGTAAGCGTTTGAGAGGTTTTTTGGGGATCTGTTATTGGGGAGGTTTTTCAGAGAGTTTCGTAATCCAATATCAGTATATTATGGTCACTAAGGGGATCATCAATATTTGAAATTATCCCAGAAACATTTGTTCTATTTGTGATAATATGATCTATCAACGAGCTGGTGTTATTTGTTACCCTTGTGGGAAGCATCGTGTTACACACATAAAAGTTGTACGATTTTAAGGTGTGAACATATTTCCGTGCAATATCAGTTTCTTTTGAAATATCGATATTAAAATCTCCAAAAAGTAATGTGTCTTGTTTGTTTTTATTTAAAATTATTTCTAAAGAGTCAAAAAAATCTGTTATGTTTGAGTTGGGCTTACGGTAAAAAACATACAAATTGAGAGGTTTAATATTTTTTGCCGTGATCGTAATTCCAAGAAAAGTATTTTCACTGCAACATTTTTCTATTTTCTTATTGCTTAGTGTGTTATGCATGTAGATGGCGACTCCTTCTCCTCGGTCGAGCTCACGGGAAGCAAAAATTCCAGCGTAGTCAGTAATATTGAAAAAAGGTTCTTCTCCTTTTCGGAGCCAGGTTTCCGTTATCACGAGAATATGTACCTTTTCTGTAATGTTTTTTAGGGTTTCTTCAATTTCGTCAATTTTTTTTTCTGATGCTTCTAGCGTTCATATACATAATACGCATACAGGAATTTTTGGTGGTGTATTCTTGAATATTAAAACATTTAATTTAAACAGTATGAGATAAGTATGTTGATAGTATTGAAAAGTGTAACATATACCTGATAATATGATGGAGGAATTACAAAAGATTTACAACATAAATATATGAAATTACGTTAGGTTATGTGTTTAGTAGTTTGAACTATTAATACATAGTACACTTATAGGAGGAACAGTAAAATTTAAAATATTAGCTATAATTTATGAATGTAATAATCTATGTGATTTTACGACAATATGCATATACGTGATACAATATACGTGAATACACATGATAGTACGACAATATGAATATACACCGCGCTCATGTCTTGAGCTAGGTACTCGTGCTAAAATATAAAAACAATAACTATAAATATAGATAGAAATATAAACTATGAATAATAATAAAATAGTACCTAATTTAGTGCTACTTTGGTGAAGTGGTGCATTATTTCGTACGCCATACAAGTTGTGTTATGTAGGCATTATTTATTTATTATAAATCATGAATCATTACCGTTGTAAGGTAGGTACCAAGTTACACACAGAGTTAGCGTGCGACGTGTAGGTGTGTGATTCGCTTTACAGCAGTGATGTACCTACACGGAGACAGAGCAGTGGGCCTAGTCACTAATTTTTGTAAACCTCCGTTTCATGAAGTTACGGGTTTAGCTACGTCACATACCCGTTGTTGTTGTTATTTAAGTTGGCGAATCTGTCAAAATACGGGTATGTGACGTAGCTAAACCCGTAACTTCATGAAACGGAGGTTTACAAAAATTAGTGACTAGGCCCCCAGATAGGCTTCAGGGGCGCATAACCATAATTCCCATGTATAAAACATCAGAAAGGATGTCGAAACATTGCGAACACTGACATATGAATATATCTTGAATTCTGATGTCTATGATTGCGAAACAATATCAGAACTCAATGAAGCGTGGTAGGAATTTTGGTCTAGTGAAAAGGAAAGTTATGTGATTTTGTTTACCAACATACGTTCACTTTCGACTATCCCTAAGTTCAGAATCCAATCATTGACTAATTTACGCAGGACGCTTGCACTTTTCAATTTCCAAGAACCGGGTATAAGGTTGTACATTTTTGGACCTAGGTAAGAATATTGTCTTTGAGCAAGGGATGTCATAGAGTAAGTGGAACTATAGGATTCCTTCCTGCATGTCGGGTGTTGTGGTAATGTTCTACTGAGTGGAAGAGGTGACGATATTTTTTTGTGTACAATATAACTTTTCTTATGAATAGTTGCCTAACATCTGTATGGTTTTTTAAGGATGACCCTTAGTAATGATTTCTGTGCTTTGGCTAAGGGGTCCAGAATTGATTTGGTACATCCTCCCCAACATGGCATAGTACATTAGTTTCAGATCTTTTGCTCTGAGAATATTTCTAATAGCCATGAAAAGATGCGTGAGTTTTCTGACCTTTGTGGAAATTGCGTCGATATGTTCATTCCATCTCAGGTTCTTGTCTACGATAATTCCTAGATATTTTATGCTATTCACATATTCTAAGGTATTGCAATTGCAAGTGTTTGGGTCATTACAATGGTGTATAATAATTCTGTGAGTTTCTCTTGGTTGTCCCGCTTGAGTTGCACTGAAGCGGATGAATTTAGTTTTGTCAGTGTTGAGAGTGAGAAGATTATTATCCAGCCATGCTTTTACTTTGTTAATACCAATTTCTGAATTATTATGAACTTCATTCCAATTTTTTCCTTCAAATAATAATACTGTGTCATCGGCAAAGGTGATAATGTGATCGGCGAATGAACTGTTACATAATTCATTTATATATAATATATTGAATTGTTATATTGATGTTTCATTATGTTTTATTATTTTTTACTAGCTGACCCGGCCACGCGTTGCTGTGGCTAATAAAACACAACGTCATCTACTGGATGGTTATCCAACCTTTATAACCACCGCCGTCTTTGAGTTTATCGCGAAGAGACAGTCAGATGCCACGGAGGACTAATTTATAATACGAAGCGATAGTGTGAAAGATTATAATAATGTGCATGAAATGCTTGGAGTAACTAACGTATTTAAGTTAATAAGGATTAATAATTAATACTGTATCCGTCTAAATAACTTTTCAATTACCGCAATGTACGTGACCATTTTTTTAGAAGATACATAGAATAGGTATAGTAAGCTATCCGTAAAAGATAGATATATGCCTTCGCGGACTTTTTTGTAGATCTATAAAAGAGGAATATCCCACCATGCATTATTTTGTTATATCTCAAAAGTATTAGGCAGCGTTTTCGATGAAAGCTACCAGGCGGCTTGACTTTTTTCGAAACTTCTAACAATTGTCGTTATGTTTCAACCAATTTACACAAATCCTTGACAATTTACATACCTTTCTCACAAAATACTCTATCTATTGGTGAAAACCGCGAAAAAATCCGTTCAGTAGTTTTCGAGTTTATTGCGAACAGACATACAGAAGACGCGGGGGACTTTAATTTATAATATTATAGAGATTATTATTTAACTAACTAACTAACTAACTAACCATCACGCCGTTTCCCCGCAGGGGTAGGCAGAGAGGACGGACCGCCAAACAACTCGGTCTTGGCACACACTCTTTGCCTCACTCACATTCATACATCGTCTCATACATACTCTTCTATTATTCTGACTTTTCACATGGCCCGTCTCAAGTATCTGATTCACTTGATCGTGCCATGTGTTCATCGGGCGTCCCCGACTTCTTCTACCATTCACATTTGCATCATATATTCTTTTAACACTACTTTCTTCGTTCATTCGCTCTACGTGCCCAAACCATCTGAGGGTCCCTTTCTTAATTTTGCTCATTATGCTTACATCAGCCTTACATTCTTTGCGGATATCCACATTTCTAACAGAGATTATTATTTAATTATTATTTAGTTATTATTTTTTATATATACTTAATACATTGATGTTACAAGAAATTTATTAATAAAAATTAAATTAGTCACGCAAAGCTGCCGAAGATAGCTGACATGTGATATTCAATATTGGCATGCGCCATAGAATAAAGAAAAAATGCCACGTGGGTGCGTTTCACCATTCTTTGCAATATTATTATACATGTCCTGCATAATAATTAAACTCAAATGAGATAGATTTATTCAATGTGAGACAGAGCGCGTGCTAAATGGGCTAGAACCAAAATATACTTTATCAGTGGCAAAATTGGCTTATATTTAAATCTGCATGGAATGCACTTCTAGTGTGTGCACAAATAAGTGTGAAATTAACTGTTGTTTTCGGACATTTATTTAAGCGAAATGATTTTATTTCATTTCCGGTACGTTTTAGATTTGAAGATACTCTCAGTATCACCCTGGTGGAAGTCCACCATTCAAATCGAAAAGTTGGTTAATAATTAAGTAGGTAGGTATTTAGGTATGTACTAATATATGTACAACCTACTCATTCGAGGAAAATTTGCTTCGGAGAAAAATGAAAACATACTGTTTTGGACGCGAGATCTACTGTCGATAGAACTATTAGAATTGGGTTAGGTTAGGTGGATTATACCGAACCGCAATTAAAACTATTGACCATGTATATTTGGTTTTTGACTGGTCAGTGGTTGAGTGGGCATAGCGCTTGGGTCCCAACACAAGCAACATTTTCGGCTTTCTGTGGTGGTAGTAGGAGATTTTCAAACATTGTTGGGTTATTCGTAACCCGGGAATGTTTGTCTTTCTTTAAAAAAAAAATAAAAATAAATAATAAAAAATATTAGCTACGACTACATACCCGAATAGTGGGTGAAAACAAGGACGAACTTCCAATACATGGTTAAGGTTTTACAATGCTATGTCTTTGAAAATATCTAATATATTTTTTATTTTATCGTTATTTATTTTGGGGGTGTTATGTCGTACTGCTACGCTATCTCTTTCTCTAGCCAACGTTTCGGACAGTGTTACAGTGTCCATCATCAAACATCTGCCCTGATGATGGAAACCGTAAAAAGCCGCCCGAAATGACGTTTTAACGTTAATGGAGATACTGCATCACGGCAAAACACCCCAAAAGTAAATAACGATAATACTTTTTGGCACACCCAAATAATAAAGTACTGAAACTGAAGTTAAACTTCTTAAGTAAAGTCAGTGTTGGGAAATTTAGTGGTGTTTTATGTTGAAACATATGACATCATCATCATCTTCTTCCCCTTATCCTATTTGGGTCGGGGACCCACTTCATCGACAAGGCTCCTCCATACGTCGCTGTCTTGTGCTAACTGTTCGGCCTCCGTCAATGGCAGTTCCATCCTCTTCTCACACAGTTTCTGGAGTTGCTTCACCCAACTGTGTCTGAGGCGGTTCACTGGACGTCTACCCTAAAAATCAGTATTCACTTTGGCACAAATCATTTAAAAAAAAACAACAATTTTCGTAACTCCAATGCTATAAGTGTAAGGATTTATTATCCGTTCTGCGAGTGTTATATAATTTTTTTATGAAAAATTATTCCATATAAAATGCAAGAATATAATAAAATGGTGAAGACAGAAAATAAACCTAATAGTAATTGTTGATTTTTTTCCCGTCCGCCCATCGTGCCCCCCCCCCCCCCCCCAGAAAAAATCCTGGATCCGTCCTTGTTTTGGGACCTTCACAAAGAGATTTGTGTACAAAATGAATATAAAGTGATCGGACGGCAATGCTTTTCCCTTCAATCAAGTTATACCGGGCGTAATAGGTAAAAAATACCCCTCCCGCCGGAAGTATGTTCCAAAACTGTTGAAAAATAAAAAAAAATTATAAAATATAAATAAAATTAGTCCACCACTCCGCCACTTTTAGATGTAAATGATGAATAAGAAATCATTTTATTTTTTTCAGATTTTCTTTTGTTTGTTTTTTTTATTGTTTTGTTTCTCGTAGATATATATATATATATATATATTTTTTTTTTTTTTTTCATGAATACTGCACAAGAGTCCCAACTGCACCCGTATGGAGCCAGTGGGACTATGGCATCCCCAATTGGGGTATGTTGTGAGGCTGAAGGTAGTGGGGAGGGGAAGGAGATAAGGAAGAGAAAGATGGGGAAGCACCTGGCTATTCAGATATGGTCACCAAACACGGCCAAAGCCATTTCAAGCAACGTTTCAATTCTGAATGGTGGTCTTACACCAGGGCAATACTGAGAGTATCTTCCACTCTGGAACGTGCCGCAAATACACGATATATTATTTTAAATGAATAAATTGTGAAATAACACAAATTCATCAAATAAAATTTATTTGCCACGCCGGGATTCGATCCCGCGACCTGTCTGCTACCGAGTGCTAGTCAAGCGCCCTACCGCTGCACTACGCCGGCCGTCAGGTTTATAATTGTACCTACGATTTTTCTAAGGTCATCCATGTGAATTTAGCATGAGATATATTCTTAATTATTATATTGAGTTTATGCTTTATTTATGTATTTTCTAAACTTTTTTATTTATGTTATACTGTTGTTAGAAATAAAATTTTGTATTCGATACGTAAAAGCCCAATTGGGCGTGAATAAATAAATAAATAATTTACCATATAATGAAAATCAAATCACTTTATTTAAACCACTATATAATTAACTAACTATGTATGTTTCAATAACTATGTGTTTTTTGATAGTCAAAATCTTTTCCTGATGAAGATAAAATAGTTATTGAAACTATATAGTGTTATAATTGATATTATATAGTGTTTTAAACAAAGTGATTTGATTTTCATTATATTATAATGATGCCACAAAGTATGTTTGCTAAGTTCGAAAAAATTATCTGTATAAGAGTGTGTTCACCTTATTACTTTATTTGTTTCAGGGCTGGTATCGAGGCGACCCGTTGACTGTACACAACAACCATAGGGTGGCATGCACCCACCTACTAGTGGGGATGAAAATCACAACCGCCCAGTTAACCTGCACAACCACCTACACCCGCATATCTAAAATGGTCCCCTGGATAGAAAGTATCGTTTGGCCTGATACCAATGTCTAGGAAGTTTTTTGTGATTATTTTTTTAAAATATTTTTTCATTACAAAAGTAATAATATTATAACTCTAAAATATACATGAATAAGAAAAAAAAACATTTAAGTATAAGGTATACGGTTTCGAGAAGCAGGAAACTGGCGAATCTACATCACTGACAACCCAAAAAAATGTGTTTTTTGAGTAATTCATTTTATTTTTAATTTTTTTTTTCGGAAACTAAATATTTAAATACTACTGGAGCCGGGAAATTAACCCCTGAGCGATGAATTTAAAAAAAATCAACTTCGGACTTAATTTATCCGAAAACCAAAGCTAAAGAAAAGGTATTTTACAAAACAGAATGCTAATGTGATAGATTCGCCAGATTCCCTTGTGTGTAATGAGATTTCGGATAACATTACATAACAAAAATTCCCACACAGGCTAGACCCGTGAGTCGCCATTCTTGGAGTTAATTAAAGGTAGTTCAAATTGACTTATTATGGAATGGAAGTACATACACACGAATTTTTTTATAATTTAATAAATTCAGGGTAATTTATTTTTCTTTTTTTAAATTGAAAACGTGTTTCAACATGTTCTATACAGGGAAAGTAATATTTTCATAATATTTTTTCGTGTACAAAACTTAAATACAACAACCGCGTGCAGAAAACACTCTTCTATGGCAACTAGTCTTTCGGAAGTTAAACAAAATAATGTTAGTCTTCTCAATACATATGTATGAGTTTTGTATTTAGAGATCATTAATTTATTTTTTAACAAGTATAATATTTGTATAATTGGATTAGATTTAAATTACATAATTGATAGTGAGGGGCTAATCAACCAACCCTGAGCCAAGAACAACTTGTTCCTCTCTCTTTTAAAATGGATTATAGTCAGAAAGTCATTATGTCCTTCAGTTCTTGTCACTTGTTTCCTTCTTAGTAATTCTCAGTAAGAGCGGGCACCTGCTTCTCCAGCCCATACTACTTACTAATTCTATAACTCTATCATTTTATCAATATACCACTATTTAGTTTGGACAGGCATGTTATGAAAGTCCACAGTCAATTCTAAAACCTTTTCTTTCTAGTCAGTAATACCGCATTGCGAAAAGTTGGTTGCTGACAAACTACATAAGTAGTTTAGCGGGCTTAAATGTAAATAAAAAAAATAAAAAAATACAATTGAGAAAATGAAAAAAAGACTTGGTACTGTGTGTGTGATTGATTTAGGAATATTTTATAATGTTTCATGAACACCTCACTAGGTGAACCTATTATGCCGAGGTGTCCACGTGTTTTACTTAGTATAATAAATTTTTCTTTTAGATATTTTTTGGCATATTAATTGGTTAAAGAATTTTATTGTAATATTGTACAACATCCGAACAAAATATATAATATGGTTTGTCCCATGATTGATGTTAATAAATGTTGAAAAACTTGTATACCTTTGTTTTTATCCGGACTGAACCTTTTGTTGGTATATTCTTTATTACCGATATTGTCAAAAAAGCATTTATTGTGAGGATGTTGAATGTCCGAAATGAGAAAGTGTTGTTTGGAAATGTTACCCTCAATATTTTTTTTGTAAAAACATTTAGTTTTTCGGAAGTCTACTTTGTTAGTTTGTATTCACTCCACTGAAGAGATATAAGTGACTTTGTGCCAGAAGTTATCTCGTTTTGCTCCTACTTCTGATAACGATCATACTTCTTCCATTGAACAGAATCTGTAATCAATTTAACCAGTCTATTTGGAGCCACGGAAATAATGCAAGGCTAATGTTATAGCGTTATAAATAAGAATAAGAAAGGGACGCTAGTTTACGAAAGATAAAGCTGAAAACGGTATTGAAAAAAAAGTAAAATGCAAGAAACTCCGTTGGAGGACTGATCGGTTGGCGCTAACAATAAATTGTGCGAAGCGAATTGGAGTGCACAATGGAGTGCTGGTGCTTACTCTGCAGCTACGCATGGATTTGGAAGAGGAAGGATGAAAGTAGTAAAAGAAAAGTAGTAAAATGAAAGTAGTAGTAGTAAATTCATCCCTCTTACTGTGGTGCAAGGCGATGTTCCGAGAGAGTACGGCTGGAGAAGTCAAAGGGCCTCAACCATTCTCTCACGATATGGCCGGCTGTGCAGCTGGTGCATCCACACCCTAGGCTCGGACAAACCTCACCCCATGAACCCAGGCACCCCTGCTAAATCACCAAACGTAGCGAACCTCTTGGGATGACCTGTGTCAGAGGTGTTCGTTGTACAATAAATGGTTCCCGAGGGGGCGCGGTTCCCATACCCGCCTCCCAAATATAATGATTGATCAAATGAGAGAGGAGCTAAATTGGATTCCAATAAAAAATAGACTGCTATATCTGTTGATTTGTGTGCATAAAGTTATGAAAAATCAAATGCCAAAATACTTTAAGGATGAATTTGTTTTTAATAGAGATGTTCATAATTACGAAACAAAAAATATAGAGTTAGATTGCCATTTATGAAAAATTCAAAATTACAAACTATCTAATGCGTAGAGGACTAAAGATGTATGGCGAAATTCCTGAAAGTATGAAGAATGAAGAAAGAATGGATGTATTTAAAAATAAATATTATGCTTACTGTAAAAATACTGTACTGAGATGTAACATTATGCATATTAGTTTATGTTCATACGTATTATCTTGTGTGGTATTATCTTATTTTGCGATTATGAGTAAGACGGTTGTAGTATAAACTAAATCAATAAGTAATAAAACAAATTTAAAAAAATTGGTAAAATTCGCACAGGATGAGGTAGACATTTAACAATACTTACATACTTGCTCGCTATTTTACCGCAAATATAACGAGATATTAACGAAAAAGATTTATGTAAGTTCTTGTCAGGGATGACTTACTTTAAGATTTGTAACACTTTGAATTTAAATGAGATCGTAATGAAATGGTAAGTTGGTGAAAATGCAATTTTGAATATTGAAATTTTTAGAACACTTGTAAAAATGCATGGTACATTATTACAAGAGGGGACCCAAAAGTAATGGGATTTTATTTACAACTTTCTTATTTTTTGTAATGTACTTTTATTGTGGCCACACTAGCCACACAATAATAATAAATATGTTAAACGTAAGTTCTCGTCTTTATTGTAAGAGTACAATGGATTCAATAAGTAATATTATTTGTCTCGGTAGCGACTGATTATACTGGAAGTTAGAATGGTTCTGGCCGCGGCCGTACACCGGACCGCTGTCCCGGCTCGTATGCCCGATCGGCAATGTTCGGCGACCCGAGCATTCCCGAATTACTACATAGATACCAAATGCGATATAATTGCATATATCACACCCTTCCCCCTGTAAATCAGTCACTACATATTTAAGTATTTCAAGTATTTCATGATTCTATATAATTCAAACACTGTAAATATTATACTGATATTTCACTCAAGTTCTTATAATGTTTTTTCATAAACACATCATTATTAATATTTCACACAAAATTATATTAAGTTAGAAGGCTTTCCGTTCCTTCCTTGTGGACTATCTTGGGCGGAGTCTCCCCAACCAGGGATTTGAACTTTGACTTGGACCAGCGATTGCCGTGTCTGTGACCTCCGGTGACCTCTCTCCTCCCTCCGCAAATCTGAAATCAGGAGAAAACACCGTTAACTCACTCCACAGATTGGATAACTCTTTCTCAGAGTGCTCAGTCCTCGTGTCATCAGACGCGGAATCTGGCAAATCTGACTCAACATCACTCCAAGACACTGATAAGTTCCTCATCTGATCCACATGACGTTTCCAAATTAATTGAGAATCACAAGTTTTTACCAAATATAATTTTTTTCCAATTTTATCTGTAACAATTCCCTTTACCCATGTAAATTTATTATTCTTCCTGAAATCTTTAACTAAACATTTTTGTCCCACAATAAAATTTCTTGTTTTTACACCACCATAATACTTAGATTGTTTACGTTGATTTGCCTCAATATTCTTATTCGCCAAATCATGTTGTTTTGACACAACCCGTTCATTCTCTTTCGGAATGAGACTGTCAAAAGTAGATCTAAGTTTCCTACCAAACAATAAAACTGCTGGCTCGACTCCCGTCGTACAATGTGGAGTATTTCTATAATCGGACAAAAAATGTAACAATTTATCCTTGTAATCAACCTGAAATTTATTTCCTACCATAAGTTTTTTAAGAAAACTCTTAGTAGTTTTCACTGAATTTTCAGCGATCCCATTACTTTTTGGGTGCATAACTGGAGATGACATGAATTTAATATTGTTTTCCCGAAGAAACTGTTGGAAAATTTCACTCGTAAAACAAGTTCCGTTATCTGACACTATGAGTTCAGGGTAGCCAAAATTTGAAAATAATTTCCTCAATTCAAATATAGTATTAGCTGAATCTGCCCTTTGAACTTCAATACAGTCAACCCATTTAGTGAATGAGTCGCAGACGACGAGAAACATTTTCCCTGCCAGTGGTCCACTATAATCCAGGTGTAGCCTACTCCAGACCTTCCCAGAATTAGGCCATACCGATAATTGACTCTTTGGCGGAGATTGTTTCGTCGACGCGCATTCTGGACATTCCTGAACAATTTTCTCTAAATCTTTGTTCAGCGATGACCACCAGAAATAACCCTTTGCTAACCCTTTCATCTTAACAATACCTAAGTGTGAACGATGCACGAGCTCTAACACTTTTTTATGCAACGAACTTGGAACAATAATTCTATGTTGCCAAAATAAACAATCCTTAACAATCGAAAGTTCGTTCCTTTTTATCCAGAATTTCCATAATTCCTCCTCGCGTTTAACACGTTTGGGCCACCCTTGCCTTAAACACGTCATTACGCCTTGAATGACCGTATCTACTTTAGTGGCTTCCCTAATCGAATTAACGTCAAGATGTTCACAATTGCTAACAAAACTTACGAAATCTGAACCGCAGTAATCTTTAAATTCTACCTTAGAATTCTCAACTTTGTTCTTTAACAGAAACCGAGACAGAAAATCTGCCTGGTTTCCACCTGATTTCATCGGTTTCCCAGAAAGTAATCTTTGCAACTGAACTACCGTATTCTTTAAATAAGGTTTTACATTCCTTTTATTTGCAGATGAACTACCATGCCCTTTAAACATGGTTTTATATTCCCTAAGATTAGAACTTCCATACCCTGAAAAATATGGTTTTACGTTCCCCATTTTCTGAAATTTGTTCCTATTCGCGAACGAAACCGAATTAATAGAATTTTGTTTTGAAACAATGTTGAGGTTAAATATTTCCATGAAATCTCTTCCCACAATCATTTCCGAACCGCTTGTTACAACGACAAAGGTTATTAACCTAACTAGATTATTGTATTCGACCTTGAAATTTGCATTACCCACAACAGTCAACATATTCCCGTCGTAACCTGAAATTTTTCGTGTTTCGGGTGACAACTCTATATTACTGAAATGTTTACAAAACAATGTCTCCGGAATGACACAAACTGATGATCCTGAATCAATCATCGCTTCGAAGGATTTCCCATTTAATTTCAATTGTGCCTTGATTGCCTTAACACAAGCTACATTTTCAATATTTTCATTATTACAATTCATAACTGATTTTACTGACCCGTTTTTACAAAATCTCTGTAAATGACCCAATTTACCGCAAGAATAACATTTAGCTTGCTTAAACTTACAGTTATGAGTGTCATGATTTGATTTCCCACAGATCTTACACTTTTTTAGTGATGAACCGGTTTTAACTTGTTTATCCGACCTACATGAATCGGAACTATTCGACCGATAATAAAGTTTTCGCGCCGGAGAAGCCGATTTTCCAAATCTCTTTACCGAATTTATTTCTCGCGCCGGAGAAGCCGATCTTCCAAATTCCTTTACCGAATTTACTTCCAACTTCATCTTGATTGAATCGACCTCAGGACCTTTCGCGGTCACTGCAAGTTCAACTAGTTGATTAAAGTTTTGTTTAGGCCCTTCAACAAACAATTTTACCCGTACTGGGCCCGGAAGTAGACCGATTGCAAACACGTCTACAAGATTATCCTCCAGCCTGTTTCCGAACTGACAGAATGAGCTGAGCCCTCGAATTCTTGCGGCGAAATCCCTTATCGATTCGTTATGATTCTGTTTAGCTTGGAAAAATGATTCCCGCTCTTGAAAAAGAGATCTACATTTACCACAATGTTTTTTTAGCAACTCAATTAATTTCTCGAACGTAACATCTGTGATTTTACCCGGGAAACATAAGTTGGACAGAAGAGTCAAGGTCTCCGTTTCAAGCGAGTTTATCAGATAGGCCTTTTTCTTAATCTCGGTAATGTCATCATGTAACACGAGAAACTGCTCTAATCTGAGTTGAAACACATCCCAATCTCCGTTTATGTGAGAGAACGGTGGAATTCTCGCCGATTCCATCTTCACAAAAGGAAAAAAAAAAAATAATCACGCGAAGCTACGACAACAATACTACCCCGGAAAAAATTACAAAAAACCCAGACAAATCCTCCACAAGAAAGAAAAGAAAAACCTATCTTAGAAATTGCGGTTGCAACGTCTCCAGATTGTTTCCTCTTGATGAGTGAGTGACCTTCCTCGACACTAGCACTGTTTGCCTTGTAAGAATGCCTTCCCTCGGCACTCCCTCGGAACTTCACCTTCGTGGAAAGGCTCTGTTGAGCCCCAAAAACGACCACCGCCTCTTGCTTCTGAGTACCCTTGGATGGTACTCCAGAACTCTGACTGTGGCTCCAGGAATAGCCAGAGATATCCTCGGTTTGTTCTGCCGGTCCTTTCACTCGGTCAGACAAACCCAAAAAATACTCCAATGTTCCGCCTCGGCTGTAGGTAGCCTTGAAAAATTTTTTCGGGGTGACTTAGCTCTCCCCGCTTTGGTAATTTTTTTTTTTGTGATCCAATTTGGTAATCCAATATTGTACTTTAATACGGCTGCGCCAATTGTAATGTACTTTTATTGTGGCCACACTAGCCACACAATAATAATAAATATGTTAAACGTAAGTTCTCGTCTTTATTGTAAGAGTACAATGGATTCAATAAGTAATATTATTTGTCTCGGTAGCGACTGATTATACTGGAAGTTAGAATGGTTCTGGCCGCGGCCGTACACCGGACCGCTGTCCCGGCTCGTATGCCCGATCGGCAATGTTCGGCGACCCGAGCATTCCCGAATTACTACATAGATACCAAATGCGATATAATTGCATATATCACATTTTTCAATATTTTTACACCAAAATTTGGTCCATTTAAAGTATTCACCATTAGAGTGTATGCGCTAGTTCAACCTTTTTTTTGCACTGTCCAAAACATTTTTGAAACCCAGTGATTGGAGTTTCTTTTATGGCCTCTAGCAATGTTTGTTTCACTTCTTCTACGGTATGAAGATATTTTCTTTTCAAGTTCCTATTCATCCTAGGGAACTGAAAGAAGTCACAGGGAGACAGGTCGGGTGAATAGGGCGGGTGAACAATCGAGGTCATTCCATTCTTGCTCAAATACTGCTTCACAGACAATTCGGTGTGAGCAGGTGCGTTGTCGTGGTGGAAGAACCAGTCACTGTCTGCCAAGGATTCGACCTAAATATATTTATATATGTATGCATATTTATCAGTATTTATACGGTAAATTCTGCGTTGTTGAATTTCAGAACCTAGCTTCGAGTGTATGTCTGACGCCACGCCATACGCGCCGCGCCATATATAACATCTGTGTACGTGGAATTTCATACAAAGGTACCGTTATAATTCGGTTTCGAATTCATGAATTTATCACAAGATGTCGCTACTTAAGTCAGCAGGTCGGATGAGTCTCTCCCCATAACTGCTACGAATTTATGAATATGTAGTATCTCTCCGGATATGGAAAGATTTACGGTAATACATGTTCTATCAAGTGGCTATATATTATATATGACATCAATGCTCTGTCTCGGTTACTTTGTCCCGGTGACTAGCTACACTGGATGACAGTGGATCCGAGGAATGGGCTATAATACCGATAATAACGTACCGTCATACATATACCCAAGCACAATATATTTATCTGCAGGCCCAGATAACATCCCACCAATATTTCTCAAACAATGCGCATCTGCAATATCCGGTCCACTCACCACACTATTTAACCACTTACTTTCTTCAGGACATTTTCCAACCCGTTGGAAATCTAGTTATATTACTCGGATTTTCAAAAAAGGTGATGACACAGACATTAAAAACTACCGTCCAATCTGCATACAATCAGCGCTCCCGAAAATCTTTAAATCCCTTGTTCTCGATTTAATTTATCTGTCAATATTAAAAGTTATAGATAAAAACCAACATGGATTCGTTTCTGGTAGGTCAACTGCTACTAACCTGTTACTTTACCATAACTATATTACAGAATCTTTTACAAAAAAAAAACAAGTTGACAGTATTTACACAGATTTTTCCAAAGCTTTCGACAAAGTATCACATAAATTATTACTTAGAAAACTTTATGCAATAGGACTAAGAGGCAAGTTGTTGGATTGGTTCTCAAGTTACTTGTCTAACAGAATCTTATTTGTCAAAATTAAACACTCTAAATCTAAGTTATTTTATGCAACTAATGGTCTACCGCAAGGGAGTCATCTCGGACCCATCCTTTTCCTTATATTCATAAATGATATCATAAGTTGTTTCGACGATGTAGAAGTTCCTCAATATCGATAAATGTAAGACACTGACATTTTGTAGAACAAAGACCCCGTTATCTTTTAAATACACAATAAATAACAAAATCTTAGAAAAAGTCAAAGAAATCAGGGATCTTGGAGTTATATTTGACACCCAATTAAGTTTTATAAACCACATACAAGAAATAACCAACAAAGGCATGAAGACACTAGGATTTATAATCAGAACCATCAAAGACTTTGATTTACTAGAAGCTATTAAAATTGTATATTTGTCACTAGTACGCAGCTTGCTGGAATTCAATTCCATCGTTTGGTCCCCATATTATCAAATTCATATAAAAAATATTGAACGAGTGGAGCACAAATTTTTACGATTTATTAACTTCAAGTTACATATACCTATTCAACACATTAACTATACATTCTTACTAAATACACTTAAATTGCATTCCCTAGAAAACAGAAGAAAAATAATTGACCTAACTTTTTTGTTTAAAATTATTCACTCCGAATTAAACTGTTGTGAACTCCTGCATCTCATTGACTTTAAAGTACCAACCCGAGCGACAAGGCAAAACATATTATTCTGCAACAATAATTCTCTAACCAACTATCACACACATGCATCAATTTCTCGACCTCACTCACTAGTAGTAGTATGTAGTCAACGAATGCCCGCTCCATTCATTCCCCGGCGGGATTTATGAGGTCCACAGGGCAACGCCTGAGGCCCTAGACTGGCTCGCAGACCTAGATGTCCCCCTCTGACCCCCCACCATACGAAAGAAGAAGACTCACTAGGGAACAAATACACCTCAAATATCGATGTATTTAATATAAGTTTTTTTTTTTTTTTACAGTGAATACCGCACAAGAATCTCAACTGCTCCCGTCTGGAGCCAGTGAGACTATGGCATCCCCAATTGGGTTATGTTGTGAGGCTGAAGGTAGCGGGGAGGGGAAGGAGGTGGGGAAGAGGAAGGTTGGGAAGTACCTGGCTATTCAGATCTGTTCACTAAACACGGCTAAAGCCATTTTCAAGCAACGTTTCAATTCTGAATGGTGGTCTTACACCAGGGCGATACTGATAGTATCTTCCACTCTGGAACATGCCGCAAATATACTATATATTTTATTTTAAATGAATTAATTGTGAAATAACACAAATTAATCAAATAAAATTTATTTGCGCATGCCGGGTTCGAACCCGCGACCTCCGGAGTGTGAGTCAAGAGTCTTAGCCACTGGACTACGGAGGTCGTCAAGTTTACCGTTATTCAAGAAATATCTGAACAATATTTTTATGTAGAATATTTTGATATCTAAGGAGCATCACCTAGGGTCTATTGCATATATTTGTGTATTTCTATATTAATCTACAATGTAAAACTTGTTAACGTTTTCTTTTTATGTATCTTGCATTTTGTCATGTATTATTCATGACATTTAATCGGTCACCTGTAAATTTTGTAATTGCTAACATACCTACTAGTTTATTTCTATGTCATTTACAACTTAGAAACTTTCTCTTTTATTGTAATGCACTATCATTCCTAAATTTATCTGTATGATGTTCACCTACTAGTTATATTTTTATAGTTTATCTTTTTTATTCAAAAAAACTGTCTCTGTATTATAATCTTGTCGTGTAAAAGCCCATCAGGGCGTTGAAAATTAATAAATAAATAAACAAATAAATAAATAATTGGAACCTCCTATTGGATTTATAAAATGGTCGGAAACACTTGTAATGATTATAAAAAATACGTAACCTATTCAATTTTTTTTTTTTTTTTTAAAAAGAAAGACAAACATTCCCGGGTTACGAATAACCCAACAATGTTTGAAAATCTCCTACTACCACCACAGAAAGCCGAAAATGTTGCTTGTGTTGTGATGGAGGACTTGGCCAGCCGAGGAATCGAACACGCGACGCTCGGGTGGGACCCAAGCGCTATGCCCACTCAACCACTGACCAGTCAATATTTACAGTTATATTTATTAGGTGTGTATTAAAATGTAGGGCTAGCAACAGTCTGAAGGTAGAAACATGATAAATGTCAAGTCTATGAAATAAAAGAGGAAATTAAATATATTATAATAATATTTATTGAATTAATATCGACATGACATTTACGAAACATTTATTAAAGACTCTATAAAGATAATTTGATCTCAAGGGGTGTTTGTAAAACTCGAAGAGTTTTACAACAATCAAACTACGTGTGATAAGAATTTAAGTTATGTGGAAAATAAGCAAAGTTGGACGCCAGAGTATTTAAACAACAACACTCAAGTATAAAATGGAATAACCAAAATGGTAACCTTAAATATATAGCTAAACTAAAAAAATATTGAGATGAAGATTAACGTTACAAAATTCGTTGCGCCATGATGTGTTGAATTCGTCCATCGCAGGTATGCACCCTCCCCTTGGGCTTGCTCGATCCAAACTGACTTGCGGATAAAATGTGAACTAGCGAACACTCTAACTCAGATGTGCCAACATCGGAAACAAAAATGCGTTGTTGTTATTCCTTAGGGCGCATCCGGTAGCTACCTGCTACAATATCCCCCCACGAATCCGAAATTTTCCCTGGGGAAATTTCCATAAAGCCTCCTGGCGCTCGAGGAAGAGAAGCGAACTCGCAGACCACAGTGATGAACTGACCACTGAACTGCCGTCGGCAAGGACGAAATCAGGACCAGGATGTCCACTGGTAATTGCTGTTCCTCCAAGATGACGTTGCTGGAGAACCGAATCAGGAAAGTCATCGGCGAATGGCCTCACAATTTAACTTCTGCATGCTTCGCTGCGCTTAATTGTGGTTATAGCCCGATAGCGTTGAAGAAGACAAAACTGTAGAATCTTGAGTTTTGCAAGTAGATAGGACCCTGGTAGACAATATCTTGAATTACAGCGTTGATGGACTTGAAAGAATCTTCTTATGACGATGTCTTCAAGCGGGATAATGATGCGATGTGGCTTGAAGTCAGAAGAATGCCTTGACCCACATTTTGAAACCAGCGACAATGAACATGAAGGATACTTTCTTCTTAGTCTTGATATTTGAAATTTTCTTGAGATTATCTTGAAGTTCCCTATATTATACTGTCTAAATAAGGTTACCAGCAACAACGTAAGATTTAAAAGGAAAGAAAATTCAAAATGAAATACCTATAATGATTATGTAAAAGTATGCTCAAAGCTGAAGTTGAAATTTTCCACATAAAATATTAAAGAAACCTAAATATAAAATTTAATAATTGTAAAACTTCATGTCTTATACAAAAGAACCAATGAATTGATGTGCATTTGCAAATTAGAATCAACGGGATTTACCGAAGTATGAAATATTACCCAGCGATGTAAATAATATTTTATCAATAAAGCATTTCAAATTGAGATAAAGTGTGATAAAAAATATTATTCAATTAAATGTCAAAATACGAAAAAAAAATTCAAATACTATGAAATAAAACTTTACTGAGATAATTGTATTGTATTATATTTTATAAATAAAAGAGTTTTAAATTGAGATTAAATATGATAAAAAATTTATTATTCAATTAATCTAATACCCGGTAGATATCAAAATACAAAAAAAATCAAAAACATATGAAAATAAATTTTTACTGAGATATTTTTAATTTATTTCTTTTCTTAAATTCCCAAATAAAATAAAACAGCATGTATTATGCTGAGCTGAGTATAAAACCTGAAAAATGAAATACTTAATTTGTTTGAAAGTATTTTTAAAAAACCCCATGTAGCAAATAATAACTTCGAGATAGTCAATAAACAATAATTAAATGGTAAAATAATAATTAATGATAAAAGTAATCAAATGTTGATAGATGGCTCTAGTGTAGGCCCCATTATATTCGTGATAAATTGTTAATATTAATAATAATGTTACAACTATTAAGCAACAGATGTCATTGCTCTATTCTCATAATAATCAATTAAAATAATTTTAAGGACAACCTGAACAGTTGTTATATTATAAAGCCTTGGTTAACTAAGTATTAATTGTATTTCAAGGCATCATCGGTATAATGAAGGTTTCAACTTCCCGATTGAATTAACTCAATTTCATTATACTGGAATATATTAATTCATCCTAAAATTTCCATGACAGAAATCCTTAGGAGGAACTATGAGACGACACAATATATAACACAAAACTACAACACATACAAACTTATTAGTTCTCTTAATAGATTTACCTATTTATATGCAATATGAATATGGTAATAGCACATAAAGGACGGTTATAATTACTATCTATTTCTAAAAGTACTTAGACCAAAACTTTCTGCCTGAATTATAAACACACATGGCTGAAATCCTCTGAAAGAGATGAATGCCATGAGCTTCATACAACTCAACAAATTAATCATTATATGAAGATTAATTAACTTCATTTTCTGAATCTAATGAGACAGACATGTTCTCATCGTAAGTTCGAAGCTTACGCCAAAGATTCCTCTGTATCTTGCGAAAGAAAGTAATCAGGTAAACCGAAGTCACCTTCTACGTTTGATTAAAAAACCGTGTTTGCGCTACAGTAATAGGAAAATATTTTATATCCTATTTATAGAACGCAAGACAAGGAAGATTGACATACTCAGAGGATCTCAACGGGAGAACATGTTATGCGTATAACTGCCGTTTTAAACGCTAGCAGAATAGATACAGTGAGATATATCCACTGAATTGAAGCGAAGCTCCAAATGTTTTGTTTAAACAAAACTTGCTTGTTTCTTCACCCAAGGACCAACAAGCCGTAGACCAGACAAACAATGGAAGACAAAACAACACAAAACAAAATTCATCTGCTTTTGTTGGCGCAACCAAAACCAGAAGAATTTTCCCCAAAATTCGTAATATGCTACAATTATTAGCAACACAAGAACCTTATAATATGACTATTTAAGGTTTCCGCTCTGAAAGTGAAGACGCAAACCCCAATAGCAGTCGTTGTATGTGTTATGTCAAACAATAATATGTAGATGGCGTTATTGAGAGATGAGTAATACATAAAATGTATCAACTTGTAATTTTTTTATACTTATGAGATCTACTAAATGACCCCATAATATTGTGTGCTGTTAAGTTAATTAAAGTTATATGAAAAAAAACTCTATTAATTGAAGTTTAAAGATGTTCTTTTTTTTTTTTTTTTTTTTTTTTACAGTGATTACCACACAAGAATCTCAACTGCTCCCGTCTGGAGCCAGTGAGACTATGGCATCCCCAATTGGGGTATGTTGTGAGGTTGAAGGTAGTGGGGAGGGGAAGGAGGTGGGGAAGAGGAAGGTTGGGAAGTACCTGGCTATTCAGATCTGGTCACTAAACACGGCTAAAGCCATTTTCAAGCAACGTTTCAATTCTGAATGGTGGTCTTACACCAGGGCGATACTAATAGTATCTTCCACTCTGGAACATGCCGCAAATATACTATATATTATTTTAAATGAATTACAATAAACCTTTATTTTATCAACAATCCATTAATCGCCCAAAAAAATTAGCTTGCAAACCTCTGAAAACCCTTGAAAGGAAGATAAGCAAGTATTTCAAGGAACAGTTAATAGAACGTAAATAACTTGTAGAACCCAAGTCGAACAATGAAAATATTTAAATTAATTATGTAGATGGCGGTAGTGAAAATAAATTGATTATATAATGATACCAATAAATTGAATAACTATCTAAACTGAAAAGAATTAATAATTCCGCCCAGAACTATAAAGAATCCTAATACCTGTGTAATTTTTACGTATGTAACCATGTGATAAAACTCTACATTTTATAACAATTTAAATAGTTGTAATTTCATAACAATCATGTTAGTCATTCCGCAAGTTACTTCGCATAATCTCTAAAAACCCTATAAAAGGAAGATCTGCCAAACAATTTAAGGAAACAGCTAACTGATCGCAAAATAACATACAATCTTCTATTCTATTTTATAGAATTATCCATTATTGGAATCAAAACCCAAAAGATTAATTAGATAATAGCCGATGAACAAATAATATAGTGATAAGCAACATTTTGCATCCCACCTACAAAATGACGATTTCAAAATAACAGTTATTCATCAAACCCGAAACTATTAGGAAATTATTTTTATTTTAAAAGAAAACTACTCCTGCCGACTAAAGAGAAATTAAAACTCGATAAAAATCTATTCAATAATGATTTGAATACACTTCCCTGTTCTGTACTCCAATCGGAATTCAATGAAATTTATCAAAACCCCAAAATAAATTTGTATAAAATATTCATCCGCAAGAATATAGTGATATATTGCAAGGAAATTTAATTTCTTTTGAAAGCCCTACATGAGGAAAGAATAAAAAAAATCATCGATCAAATCAATATAACCCGGATAATAAATTATAAAATTTAATTTACGTGAAACTAGCTTTAGTCGCTATGCATAACAGGACAGCCCGAATTCTGCAGACGAAGGTTTGTGATGACGTCTCATCTCCACCCGGATGCCCAGCAAAACTTGGTCTGCGTCTGAAATGCACGTTTGGTTACATTTATTATTATGAAAAAAATGAAAATTGTATAAAGGGAACAAAAATGAAGTCAACATTCCCAAAGAAGATTGTAAAAGATCACAATGTCACAGAACCTAAGAATTGCAGGTAGGAAAAATATTTGTAATAAGTTTATAACATGTGAAGAAATTCATGTGTGATATGATGTCAATAATAATTATTGCATCCGGTAGGTAATTAATGAAATTTACACATTATTGCAAAAATATAAGCACGAAAAATATCACAAAATAAATCCAGTGAGATTAAACAGCCACTCATAACACAGTGTAAATAAATTAGCTTGTAATGAAATATACTTACAAGTTTCAATTATTAACGGATGACCAGCACTAGTTTTGTGCAATGTAATATTATTAAATCTGCCGAAATATTGTTAATTCCATCTGCAGAAATTAAATCCATCCCATCTGCTATAAAAAATGTGTACCTACCTAAATAATTAGTAGGAGAAATAAATATGATTAGTACAACACATACGGATAACACAAAATAAAATGAGTTGTGGATGAACAAGCCCAAGTAAATATAAAATATGCAATTAACAAAAGTAAAATGAATACATACCCACGACGGTAAAAGCAACACACCAACGAATTGTAACCTCAATCTAACCTAAAATGACATATCGCGGAGAATTTAAATTATATCCACATAAAACTTGCAAAACATAGTTTGACTGGAACTACCACGTTTGGGTCGCCACTGTAATGATTATAAAAAATACGTAACCTATTCAATTTATATTTATTAGGTGTGTATTAAAATGTAGGGCTAGCAACAGTCTGAAGGTAGAAACATGATAAATGTCAAGTCTATGAAATAAAAGAGGAAATTAAATATATTATAATAATATTTATTGAATTAATATCGACATGACATTTACGAAGCATTTATTAAAGACTCTATAAAGATAATTTGATCTCAAGGGGTGTTTGTAAAACTCGAAGAGTTTTACAACAATCAAACTACGTGTGATAAGAATTTAAGTTATGTGGAAAATAAGCAAAGTTGGACGCCAGAGTATTTAAACAACAACACTCAAGTATAAAATGGAATAACCAAAATGGTAACCTTGAATATATAGCTAAACTAAAAAAATATTGAGATGAAGATTAACGTTACAAAATTCGTTGCGCCATGATGTGTTGAATTCGTCCATCGCAGGTATGCACCCTCCCCTTGGGCTTGCTCGATCCAAACTGACTTGCGGATAAAATGTGAACTAGCGAACACTCTAACTCAGATGTGCCAACATCGGAAACAAAAATGCGTTGTTGTTATTCCTTAGGGCGCATCCGGTAGCTACCTGCTACACACTAACTGCGTAACCAAATCCGCCCGCAGGGCCTAGCAGTAAAAACCTGCGGAGCACGTTTTTAACAGCAAGTATAAAAAAAATCATAATTTGAAAATAAAATAAAACCAAAATTCAAATTAAAGCAAATAATTAATTGTAAATTCTATCAATTAAGATGTTATGCAGTTGGCTGTGCAGTTAGCAGTCATTCTCCACAAAGCTTCTTGAAGCACTTTATCGATGTAAATATTCGAATAGACAGTGTACTATACTTTCATTAGTAATAAGAATAGCTAAAAATAACTAAAACGACTCAAATAAAACGACGAAAATAAAGATGGACCATACATTGTGTCTCCATAGTCCAGCACTGAGAGAACAAGACTATCGGTAATAATCTTACGTAATTTAACTGATATAATAATCTCTTATATTATACAACAGACAAGACTTAGTGTAACCCTAAGTGACCAACTCAGATATGGGGGCTCCATCGAAGCCAGAGTAAAGTTAGCCTATCAAAAACTGGGCGTACTGTGCAGGGCCCGCAGATACTGCAGATAGTACACAACTGCTAACCCTGTACAAATTACAAGTACGCCCCACGGTTGAATTTGGCAGCCACCTCTGGTCTGGAGCTCCAAAATACCTGAAAAAATACCCTCGACTCTGTGCAGAAACGGGCGGTCCGTTTGATAGATTCTCCCATCCTAACATACTGATTGCAATCTGGGATTACTGGGATTACTGGGATTACTGGGACAAGAAAAAGGTTTTTCATCAATGTGAGTTAGCAAGTGCCATTTTAGTTTTTTTTTTCGAGAATAAGAATAGTTGCAGTCAGGACAAGAAATAGGTTTTTTTCCACTGTCAGTTAACGTGTGATTTTTAGATTTCTCTTCATAGTACGTGAATAGTTGCAGTTGGAACATGAAAAAGGTATTTCTCCGCACTGAGTCAGCAACTGACTTCATATGTATCCCTTTTGAGAACACGAATAGTTACAATCAGGACATGAAAAAGGTTTTTCTCTTCTGTGAATCATACTGTGGACTTTTAAATCTTCGTTTTGAGGACTTGTATAACTGCATTCAGATCAAGAAAAAGGTTTTACTCCACTCTGGGTAAGCTTATGAATCATAGTGGAGTAAAGTGTTGCTCCATATGGAAACCTTTGTAAAATTACTTTCTTCAGGGCCTCCTCAGTGTAGCTAATGTAAAACGAAATATGTGTTGTAAAACCATGTAGGTGTATTAAAGGTAAGATAGTATTAAATTGTGGAGATCCGGAAGGAATGAAAGGCCGATAAAAATAATAATATTTTCCCATTTGTTTATGAATTACAATTTAAAATAATAAAATAAACAATATACGCATGGATCTATTGCGAGTTTGAAATCTCTTGTTTTATTTTTACCGAAAACGCGATTAAAACAATAAAAAGGTATTTAAGCGACTTTCCAGTACTTTGCGCATTTATAACTATTTTCTATCTTTCATTTATCTACTGTTCATATTTATATTTTTTTCTGTTGATATCCTTTTGTACTTATGTAATTTTAAACCACTGTAAACATAACACTGAATATTTACTTTTTAGTTATAATGTTGAAAATTTCATTTAATAAAGATATATATTATTATTATTATTATTGAGACTTTTAGGTAAAAATAGTCACTTGGGTGTTACGTAACGTTTAGGGGGAGGGAGGTGCAGAAAAATGTTACGGTGCGTTGCATGGGGGAGAGAGGGTCAAAAATTTTCAAAAATTGCGTTACGTTATACTTGAACTCCCCCTTTACTATTTCACGATTGAAATTTTATCGTTACACTCTGAACACAAAACTGGTTTTAACCTAAGTAAGATTTTTTTTTCAGATTTTTGCAGCATATAAGAATTGAAGACTCCACACGGTTATGTGTAGCTATATGGCTCGGTCGGTCAGCATTCCCCAAAAATTCTGTTATTTTATTTTCGTTCCTAGCTCTTACTATTGATTTATTGGGGATTCCCGTGAAATATTCCTCGCTTTTCCCCTGTGTCATTCTCATTTCTTTCGTACATTGTGATTGACGGGAACTCGCGAAAGAAATTATCACCTATCGATTGTTAAAAAGCTGTTATTCTGTTAGTGTTTTTAATTTTGAGGATAATAATTTTTTTTTACATATTTGACTAGCTAGAAATGTTTTTATTTATTTTAGGAAGTCAAAATATGTGTTTTGATTTTCAGAAAAAAAAAAATTAATGGGGGGGGGGTGACACCACGTTTTCCGCCCCGGGTGCCACCCATGCTAGCTACGCCACTGCTTCCAATCAAATTTAATGACAATTCTGTTTACACCGAGTCACGTTATCGTGATCATGACCTTCGATCCCGAGGCAACATCATGCGCAATTTGCGATTTGCAATTCCAGGGGTCGAACCATTTGAATTCCGTGGAACGTTTTTTCCACATTAAATCGCATTTAATTGTTATATACTTTCAACCAGCAATTAAAATAATCAATAATATTTGTGCTTCTAAAAATTTAATCCACTCATGTAACAGTAGAAAAATTGTTAAAGAAGGAATAATTTGTATCAAATGGATTTTTCATTAGAGTTCTTTTCACAGGGAAATCATATTAAAATCTTTAAAGATTTTGTAATCTATATATTTATTTTTTTACATTATACAGAGGAGGTCCTGAGAAAAAAAAAATCCCTCAGGGTTTAAGACATCTTTGGGGATGCTGTGTTGAGGTTTTTTTAAAGGAAAGGAAGGAGAGGAGAAGTTCTGGAAAGGAATAAAGTGTAAGGGATGGGTAGGAATCCGGGGTTCAGCCTGTCCAGGAATGACGGTCGCCAGGGCCGTAGCTAGAGTTGAATTTAAGATAGGGCAGCGGTAATTACAGGTAGGGCGCAAGTAAAATGATCTGATCTGGGTCGGCAGGGGAGGGGGGTGCGCTCCGGGCGGCACTTGTAAGGGGCGGAAAAATTTCACAATAAATAATAATAATATCTTGTTAAAATTTTAATCATTTCTTCATATTTTTGTTGCATATATGATTCAGACCGATTGAAATGGGCACGGAATTTTTCATTACTTATTCTGTGACAAACCTGGGGAATCCCCTTTCTTCAAATGAATGTATAATAATGTCATCTTGATAACTGCAGCGACTGGCAACACCGTCCGGGTCGAATTTTGTTTTGCGCTTGGATTTTTTATGACTAATATTCGGTGAGAATGATTGAGACAGGTCCGTGGGCGATGCGCGACAATTCTAAGAAAGTTACATGGATCGTAAAATCCAATGGATCATCAAACCATCCATGTGTTCCAAGTACAAAAGTAAGAGGAAAACCATTTTCTTATTCTGGGTGTAGTATCTGAGCTTTAGCTGAGGACTTAGCAGATTAAATCCTGGGTTAAAACCAGTTTCATGTTCCGAATGATCTGTCTAAATTCCAGTAGCGGATTAATCTGCTGACACATTTCGAAGAAAACCGTTCTAATATTTCGAGTGGAGTTAAAAATTTTATTTCAAACCATTCCACAAAATTCGTAATTCGTAGGAAAACCATACTACGCATTACATGAGAGTAATACTAATTAAATCTGTGGACATGCAAGCAGATTCACCCTTAATTTAAAACCAGTTTTGTGATCAGAATGTAAATTTCCAGTTTTGGATTCATCTGCTGACATATTTTGAAGGAAAACGGTCTCTTATTCGAAGTGAATTGGAGGTTATCCACCACATACCCGTTCGGTGTAAGTAACAGAAGGTTACAATTTAACAAGAAGTCTTATTTTTTTATAGAACGACCCTCCAATTATAATTAACTAAAACTAGACCCCTTTTCCCTGCATACGTTGTTAGCGAGCAGTATGCAAGTGCTTTATCTGATGACAAACCGTTTAGTATGGAGAAGGCCCGAAGATATCAATCTAGGGATTGGTTTATTTATGACTCAACCATTGAATAACATCCCCAAACAGTTTGGGAATTCCCCCTAAGCAGTGATTGCAATACGCGCACAATCTCTCACCACTTACTTCAATTCCAACTATGGGCAGAATAAAGAATTGATATAATATGATTCTTTGATTAATTCGAAGCTGTTTAGTTAGATGTCGCTACGCTACCCTAATAGGAAGTATTTTTTTCAATCATGTCAAACAATGAACAAACAGTTTACTAGTATATTATCATAGTCGATGGTATTTCTTAAGGTAGGGCACAGGTATTTTAAGGTAGGGCATTGCCCCCTAATGCCCCCCCCTAGCTACGGCCCTGACGGTCGCATGAATCCATCCCACTGCGGTGCCAGGCGATGGGTAGAGAGAGTCCGGTTGGAGAGGTCAAACGGTCTCCCTCAACCAGTCTCTCCCGATCCGTCCGGCCACGCAGCAGGTAGGCAAACACATCCGTCGCCAAGACATGGACAGAACTCACCCCTAAACCCGGGCACAAACGTAGCAAACCACTTGGGGTGATCTATGGCAGTGTTGTTGGTTATCCAATAATAAGGCGGCCAACTTTGTAAAATATCAATGCGGGACACAGTGGCGTGGGGTGTCGACGGGGGGGGGGGGGGGGGGGGGGAGTATGTTTCAAATTTTCTCTCACAAAAATCCAGAATTTTGCTCATATAAACTACAATCACAACATGAAAATGGTTTCTCTTTAATTCCGGCACACATACGTGGTCTGTAACTGGAATTTTATGACTGCACTTCAAATAAGATAAATGTGTCACCAGATGAATTCACAACACAAACTTTACATTCTGAAAACAAAACTGTTTTAAATTAAATCTGTAGGTATTCGGCGAATTAAAACTACACTCAGAACATGAAAATAGTTTCCGTTTGATTCTGGCAGTACATGTGTACATAGTCCTAGTGGCGTAACTAGGTACGAAAATAACACTGTATTCAATATTTTTGTGACAATATCCTTAGTAATTTTTTTCCACAGTCGGGTGTCACCTCCCGTCGGGTGTAGTGTCACCACCCCGTCGGGTGACACCCGGGGCGGTCCTCCCCCCCCTCGCTACGCTACTGCATAGTCCACAACTATAATTTTATACCTGTACTTCGAATAAGAGAATGTTTTCCTTTGAATTTTTTTTTAAATTGTCGGTTACCCGGGCGTTTATTAACATCAATAGTTATTTACATATATGTGCGCTACCTGATTCACTAGACAATATCTGTTCTGAATTGGGTAGCAGTATATCTATAAATATATAGTATATCTATACATATATCATAAAGATTAAAGCAAAAACATACCAAAATAATAAATAAAAATACAAAGTACAAAAGAATAACATAAATAAAAATACAAAAGATAACCTACATATAATAATCAAAATATAAAAAAAAAATTACAAACATATGTAAAGTAATTGAACATTTTCAGTATGAAAGTTCTTTTTTTTAAATTTTAATGTATGTTTAAATAACAATATACAACGTATAAAAAATAAACACGTTCAGTTTGCAAGTAACTTGTTAATAAATATGTCATCAGATGAATCAAGTTAAAATTTTACATTGTGAACACAAAACTGGTTTAAAACTATGCTCAGAACATGAAAATGGTTACTCTTTGATTCTGGCAGCACATACAACTGAAAATAGAATTTTATAACTGCACTTCGAATAAGAGAATGTTTTCCGTCGAAATATTTCATCACATGAATCCAACTGGAATTTAACATTCTGAACACAAAACTGGTTATTTATAATTAAGAATATCTGTATGCGGCGCATTAAAACTATACTCAGAACATGAAAGAAAGAAAGTAAGTTTTGTAAGAAAAGAAATTCTTTTTGAAATTCAGTGAATTACAACTTCGCTTTTACGCGGTCGGCGTTTCGCGGTCAACAAATTGTTGGATTTGATTTAAATGCCAAGTACGGATTATCAATTACGTATCACGGGTTGCACTTATTCAATACTACACTGACGCTCTTTGGCTTACCTAAATAATCCCATAAATATACTAATCCCAATAAACCAATTCCTAGACCGATATCTTCGGGCAAAGGCCCGGGGCAAAAAGTCTAGGGACAAATATTGTCATCAACTTAACCACACATGAACGGAAATGGTTAAAATAGACTAAGCATAGAGAAAGTTTATTTGTCTACCATGGACAATATTACAAAAATATAGGAATGCGGGACATGCGGGACGCTTTAGACGAATTGCGGGACTATTTCATTAAATATTTCAATGCGGGACAACAGCCGTCAATGCGGGACGGTCCCGCAGAATGCGGGACGGTTGGCCGCCTTATCCAATAAACGGTTCCCGGGGCGGCGGTTACCATACCCGCCTCCTAAATTGAATACATATATGTATTTGCATATATATAAAAATAAATGTTTCTTTATTTGTTTTTTTCTTAGTTTGTCCCTCATTATTTCCTATACCATTCATGAAACTTTCGTGAAATTTTGTGCTCACGCCCGCCAAAGTTTATGTACGTAATGGTGTGCTCTGGCATTATGATATTTGTATAAATAATAAAATAGGTGGCATGCGAGTTGTTCGCATTTCATTCAGTTTAGCGGCAGGGAGGGAAGGGGAGGGAAACAAAGGAGGAGGAGGGTTTGTGGAAAGGGTCAAAGGACAGGGGAAGGTGGACGGGGAACACGGGAGAAACATATTTTCAATCCCATTGCGATGTATGCCATGAACTCGGTATTAATATATAAAAATTAAATTAATATATATATACCAATTAAATTAAAATTAATAATTAATTAATAATAATAATAATAATTATATTTATTTCGCATAAAATTATACAATGAAACATATGTGGAAACTTTGACTAGCCAACTAGGAATGGATCCTGTTTTAGGCCAGTCAAATTGACAAATTTAGTTCATATCATAATTTCATATTACATTGATAAATTATATAAACATATTATTTATTGAATGAAACAAGTGTTACGATTAAATTCCTCGTAGAAGCTTTAGTTAATAACTACAATTTTGAACTCATAAAAAAAAGAATAAGCGAAGAGAAAAAAACAATGTCTTAAAGTACAGATTTAGTATCGAATGCTTGTTTAACAATAGATAAATGTTTGGACATGTGAATCGCTTGCAAAAATTGAGAATCGAGACCAGCTTCAAGTGTGAAGACAAAATCCATAATATAATTAAAGTGGATGTTTAAACATGATTACAAAAAATAATTATAATTAACGTGAGTGACGTATCCCTCAACTTTACGAGCGGGTAAAGAAACTCAAAAAGAATGTGACTCGAAAAGGATGCAGCAAATGAATAAAAACAATTTGTATATAAATATGTCTTAAGTTAATGTATAAATAGTGACATGAGAAAGTGGTTGATAACCAATTGTATTTATTTCCCTTTCCTTGCTTCATTTTTTCATCCTACTAAGATATTTTCCCTTAGAGCACTTAATATAAAATAAAACCGGTAAAGTAAAAAAAATCCAGATGGTAATAATAAAAAGAAAGATCACCGCAGGAGATGAATGTAGAACAATGGGAAGGGTATTGATAAAATAGTAGACAATTATGTTCTGAAGTGATAAGTACGTGTTTTTGTAATATTACGTACAGTACGTAATTTTGTATAATTTTGTACGTATTATGTATAAATTATAATTTACGTAATTTTGTATAATAAAAAGAAAGATCTCCGCAGGAATTGAATGTAGAAAACATGGGAAGGGTATTGATAAAAGAATAGACAATTGTGTTCTGCAATGATAAGTACGTGTTTTTGTAATGAATGGAACTATGAGTGAGTGTTTTTTTTTGTTTTGTTTTTTTTATTTTCTTATATATTTTTAATTTTGTTTTATTTTATATGATGAGACTAACTATTGGTCAACATATCTTCGCTTTTGATCCTCCCTAAATCAAGGAGCCAGTCGTTGATCAATTTGCGCAAAACATTTGCACTTTTAGTTTTCCAATCATTAGGAATGATATTAAATAATTTAGGTCCTAAGTACGAAAATTGCCGTTGGCCGAGGGACGTCGTGATTTTTATTGGGACTATTGGATTGTTCCTTGAAAGTCGAGTGTCGTGAAGATGGTCAATGGACGGGAAGTGTTGACGTTGTTTTTGAACATGTAATATAATCTTTCTAATATACAATTGTCTAACATCAAGTACTTTTAATTCCGTGAATAATGCATCACTGGGGTACCTGAATGGTTTTTTAAGGATGACTCTTAGTATTGATTTCTGAGCTTTAGCCAGGGAGTCTAATATTGTTTTGGCACATCCACCCCATCCTAGGGATGCATATTCGAGTAAAGAATTACACATAGCATAGTATATTGATTTCATATCTTTAACAGAGAGAATATTTCTGATGGTTATAAAAAGATGTGTAAGTTTTCTGACTTTTGAGGCCGTTGCTTTAATGTGTTCGTCCCATCTCAGATATTTATCTATGGTGATCCCTAGATATTTTAAACTATCCACGCATTCTAGGTTATTGCAAGTACAAGTGTTCGGTTCATTGCAAATGTGAATAGTAATATTTAGTATTACCTTGGGTTGACCCGCTTGTGTTGCACTAAAACGTATAAATTTTGTCTTATCCGTGTTAAGAGTAAGAAGATTATAGTCTAGCCAATGTTTGACATTGTTTATTCCAATTTCTGCTTTTCTATGCGCTTCATACCAGTTTTTGCCCTCAAATATTAAGACCGTATCGTCAGCAAAAGTGATGATATGATCGGCAAGGTTACTGTTGCAAAGGTCATTGATATAGATATTAAACAATATCGGTCCTAAAGTACTTCCTTGTGGTACACCAAATACGATATTGGCTGGATCGCTTAGAGTACCACTAATAATAACTCTTTGGCTCCGATTTTCTAGATAGCTTCCTAACCATTTAAGTAACTGCCCCTGTATACCGATTAGCTGTAATTTTTTCAAAAGGATTTTGTGCGAGATGGTATCAAAAGCTTTAGCCAGATCCAGGAAGATCGCGATGCTTTTGATTCCTCGATCGATGTTATTGGAAATTACTTTAGTCAGATTGCCAATGGCATTTTCAGTACCTAAACCCGGACGGAAGCCATATTGTCTCTCAGAAAGAATGTTATTATCTTCAAGATAAAAGCTAAGACGATTTTTGACAATTTTCTCTATAATTTTTGAGACTGAATTGACCAAAGATATCGGCCGGTAATTTTGAATCGCAGATTTATCTCCATTTTTGTGTAGTAATACAACAACTGAATGTTTTAGATGGTTAGGGAATATTCCTGATTTGAGACTTAGATTGGAAATGAACGCTATCGGAGATGCTATGAATGACTTAGTTACTTTAAGCAGATTAGTCGAGACTTTGTCTGGTCCACAAGCGTTAGATGGCTTTAGGTCGTCAATTATTTCCAAGACTTCATTCGTCGATGTTTGTATATTGTCTATTTTATGGACGAGGTTAGAGGTGACCAACTTGGCAAGTTCGATTTCTGTTTTATTGCATTTATCGAGAATTTTTTTGGCAAGTGTGGTTCCCACCGATGTGAAGTATTTATTAGCAAAATTCGCCATATTTTTAGGATTAGAGGAGTTTACGTTACGTTAATTTCGGAAGACCTGTTTATTTTTGTTTTACTAATATTTCGAAATGCTTCCCACATACGTTTTGGAGAATAAGAATTTTCGTAAATGAACGTTTTAAAATAATTTTCCTTTGTATATTTAATAATCTTTTTGCATAAGTTCCTATATTTCTTGTAGTGAGTTTGTACTAAAATATTATCTGGAAACTTTTTGGCCCTTTTGTAAAGTTGGTTTCTTTTGTGAATCGATTTTAAAAGGCCGGGAGAGATCCAGGGCGTAAGTTTAAACTGGCTGTTCGATATGTGTTTGTTACTTGTATGTTTGGATATATATGTATGTAGAATACAAATGAATTCTTTCATCGCAATGTCAGTGTCTATTTGATCAAATACTTTTTGCCAGTTTTCTAAATGCAAGTCCTCAATTAAATTATTAAAATTTAATCGAGGGACGTACTTGATTTTAGCAGGGGGGGGCGGTTTATCTTTAAAGCACAGGGCTGTCGTATAGTGGTCGGAAATTGACGTGTCGATAACGAATGAGTCAGTGAAGTTAATATTTTTTACGTTGATGTGATCCAAACAGGATTTGTTCGTGCCCTGTTCTCGAGTTGGTGTATTGATTGTCAATATGAATCCGTTTTCTGTGAGCAGGCATAAGTAGTCGTTGAATTGGTTGTGGAATGGAGATAAGGAGTTAATATTAAGGTCTCCTATAATGATTTGACGTTCAAATTTATTGGAATTGCTAATAATTGTTTGGAGTGAATTCAAAAAAGAATCTATGCTCTGGAAAGAAGGTGATCTATAAATAGCAAAAATACATAAATTATTATTCAGAACAATTCTGAGGCAGTTACCTTGTGATAATATAATTTCTTCGACTTGTGCTTGTATATCGTCTTTGATGTAGACAACAATCCCGCTAGATTTATTTATATTTTTAATTGAGTGATATTCCGTGTAAGTTTGTATTATTTTAGAGGTGTAGTTTTTATTGATCCAACACTCTGATAAAATTAAAACATCAAAAATATGATTGAATTGATCTAGAAATAACAGAAAATCATCAAGGTTTGACATACTTCTGATATTCTGATGGATAATCTTTAAATTATAAGACTTCCAGCTGAAATTATTTAATTTGTTGAGATCGTCAATCACATACGTGTTGCACGTTACATCTGTGTCATTGTAAATATCAGGAGGTAATTGAATCATGATTATTCAGGTGAGATGTGATGCAATGGAAATTTCACTACTATACGATTATGATCCATTTCTCGTGAGTATATTTGATTCGAATGATTGGATGTGGATAATCACAGGATATAATGGCAATAATAATAAAAGAACCTTCAACTTGTAGTCGTTGTCTGAAGTAGTAGTAAGTAGTAGTAGTAGCAATAGTAATAATAGAACCTTCATCTTGTAATCATTGTCGGCAGTAACCTTCATCTTGTAATCGTTGTCGGCAGGAACCTTCATCTTGTAATCGTTGTCGGCAGTAGTAATAAGTAGTAGTAGTAATAATAACAATAGTACCTTCATCTTGTAATCATTGTCGGCAGTAGTAATAAGTAGTAGTAGTATTAGCAATAATATTAATAGAACCTTCATCTTGTAACCGTTGTCGGCAGTAGTACTAAGTAGTAGAAGTAGTAATAGTAATAATAGAATCTTCATCTTGTAAACGTTGTCGGCAGTAGGTATATTGTGTTTGAGATAATCATAGGGAAGCCAGCTTGCTTTCATCGGATATAAGAATTGCGCCTGAACCTGTCTCTCTCCGCAGGTATATACGTCCCTGTTGAATCCATGCAAATTGAAATTGTCTCGCTCTAGCAAATTGGCGAGTTTTATACCAAATCTGTTTCGCCCGAAATGTTAACTGCTCAGATACATAGATCGGCAACCGGGGGCCGGCGAGACCGATATTTAACATGTTGAGTTTATCTTCGGTATTGGGTTTATTCTTGTTGAAAGATTTCACATCAGCTAGCAGTTGATTTCTAGCCATGTTCGATTTTAGTTTAAGAACAATTGTCCTGGGTTGCTTCTGATTATTGTTATTTTTTTGAAGACGATAAACAGCATCGATATCCTTAGTTTCTAAGGGAGATCCTGTTGTTTTGAAGATGTTGAAGACCACGTCTTTTAGTGTTTCGTCCTTGATGTCGGGGATGCCTCTTATTTCTACATTACAAGACTTTAAGGCCCGCTCTTGGGAATCAAGACTATTCTCCAGTATTACGATTCTAGCTTCCAGTGCAGTATTCTTCGCTGTAAGCTCATCATTACGGTGCTCGACGTCACGGATTCTGGCCATAAAGTCTTCATATTGTGCGTTCATGAATTGAATGCTTTCCAGTATCTTGTTGTTTTGGTCCATGATGTCGTTCTGTTTTTTATCCAGGCTGTTCGTTTTGGTCATGACTAAATTCTGAATATTTTCGACATTAGCGGGGGACGAAGGTGATGATGGAGCTGCTTGATCCTTAGTGGCCGTTGTTTTTTTGGGCGGTTCCAAAGATGTGTTATCGCTGACGGCGGTCGACCGTGTGTCCCTTTTACACTGCTTACACTTCTGTTGTTCTCGACGTTCTTGAGTGAGTCGACGGAAAGTGCTTTCCGATATTCCTCCACAGGCTAGATGGTAGGTGCCTTTACACACTGAACACACAAATATCGACTCATCCGATAGAATAACTTCAGGGCATACGCGGCAGTGCATTGTAAATGATTTATAATGACTACCCACACGACGTTATTATAATAGAATAGTGTTTATTCTGAATTAAAATAAGTGCGACAGTAAAACACCTAGTTATTATTTGAATATGTTAGACTATGATGCCACAAACAGGAAGCAGTATTGTTTACTTGCTGAATATTGCGATTTAACGTTTAAAATAAACTTTAAGACGGAGTAAAATTGATATGAACTAGTCACAATGATCTATGGTAATGAAGTGTATAATGTCTATAATTTAATTAATAATTATACTTTAAAGAATTTCCGAGTTCTTAACACTACATTTTAATTATTAATTTTTGCATTTCTAAATTTTAATTTCCATTTCCATTTTTATTTCTATTTTTCTTTAAAATGTTGTTATTTTTTTTCTCTTAATTTTTTCACAAAATTTTATTTATTTTTTAATTTTAATTTATTTACTTATATATTTTAATTTATATTATTTTTATATTTTAATTTGTATAGAACACTTGAGTTTTTAACATTTAATCTTTATTATTAATTTTTGTATTTCAAAATTTGAATTTTCATTTATATTTCTATTTTTCTTTAAAATACGATCTTTTTTCTCTTTATTTTTCACTTACTTTTAAATATTTCATAATTTTTATTTAGTATATTTAATCAACTGTTTTAATAAAATAGTATTTGTATTAATTTAAATAAATATTAAATATACGACTACCATAACACGGGCATGAGCCCAGTGTGGTAGCCAAAAAAAACAAATATCTGTAACTAATAAAAAATTTGTGAAATAAAAAAAAATAGGAAAAATTTTATTAACATTATGATGAAACACATCAAGAAAGATAAATTCTAAGCAAATATTGTACCTTATAAATTACATCATAAATTTTGCTTTTCTCTCCTAAACACGCCCATTAAATATATATTTTAATTTTGAAATGTATACCAGGATTAAATTAATAATTAAAGCATTTCCTATAAATAACACGTGCTCACAATTATGTCTTATAAAGTCTGGTCCTGGATATTATCTCATCTACAAAATATACATAAACAATAATTCGGTTACATTTTACCAATCAGTGGTCAAATGTATTGAGCATATAATTTTATATTAGTGATGGACGAACTGGTGGATGCCATCTGTTAGCCATACGTTGTTAGTCCTATAATAGTTTGTCTAGTCTGTAGTTAAAAGTAAGACAGAACATAGTAGAAATATTATATTTGTACAGCGCCCTGGAGGTGATTTTTCATTAAAACGGCGCTGTTCAAATCATCCGAATATTATTATTATTATGTATTAAAATATTAATGTTTTGTTATTTCATTTTTTCATTTACGCCCAGGGGGCTTTAACGTATTGATGATCTTTTAGACATCTTTTTTTTAATTACAATTAAAAAAATAAAATAAAATGCAAGAGTTTACAAAATACAGGAAACATACAAAATAAATGTATAGGTAGCATCAAAATAATAATTAGTTAACATACTCCAAACAACGAAATTATAGATTACCAGCTGGTTCCCGGCATGCGTTGCAATGCCATATTCAAAGAAATACACTGTTTCTCCCTGAATCACTTTTCCCGTGCGTCCACTTTCCCCTCCCGTGTCATGTTATTCTGATGTATGAGCTATATTACTGTAAAGTGTCATTAAAATCAATTTAGTAGTTTTTGTGTGAAAGAGTAACAAGCTCACGTTCATCCATTCAAACTTTCGCGTACAAATTATTATTAGTAAGATTATTGATCCAACTTTTAATAGTAGTCGTAAAAAAGAGAAGATTCTGAAATTGCAGTCGGTTTGTTGGGGTTTATGCTTTTTATATTACAATTTCATCAAAAATAAAAAATAAATCTTACAAGACTAAGAAAAATACTAATTAGAAACATTACAGGGTTCATTTATAAAACTACATTTGCTCCACATTTAGATTACTGCTCCTAGATCTTATATTTGGCCAATGAAGGAAACTTGAACTAGCTAAAAAATATACAAAACAAAGCTATGAGATGCTTACTGGAAAAGGTAAGTATACAGGGTTAATCAAATGAGAGAGGAGCTGAATTGGATTCCATTATGCGATTCATGAAAAACCAAATTAAATTATTTTCAGAGATTATAATTATGAAAACAGAAATATAAATACAGTTAGATTGCCGAACATGAAAAATAATAATATGAAGAAATGCCTGAAAGTCTGAAGAGTTATGGAATAATGGATGTATTGGCATACTGTAAAAATATAATCTTATAAAATGAAGTATAGTATACTCTAAATTATCGTAGAAAGCAAACACTTTGTGGCTTGACATTATATAGAATGAAACAAGTACTTTGTTTAAAAACTACTTTATTTAAATTAAAGTGGTTTTAAAAGAAAGTACTTGTTTCATTCGTTATCGTATACTCTATCCAAAAAATAAATAAATTTTAAAACTTATTCACTTAAATAAACAGTAAGTTCACATATTGTGCAATTTAAGTCAGGTTTGAATAGCTTATGAGAAATCGTTTACCAGATTGTGGAATTATCCTGGTTGACAAAACTGAGAGGCTTCTCTTTAGCAGTTTGAATGAAGTATATAATGTATTTTTTTTATTTATTTACATTTAAACCCGCTAAACTACTTGTGTAGTTTGTCAGCAGGTACATAATGACAACATTGGTACGTTTTCAAACACTGTATACATATAATTTAATAATTTTGATGTTAAATATCAATTAAATAGATTATTTAAATTACGGAAATAGTATATACATGTAAGTAGCACTATAAGCCTTATATAATAAAAAGTACAAATGGATTTAGTATGAACAAATGAAATATAATCACAAGTAAAATAAAAGTTTCATACACATGAGGCATTACAAAAATTGTAATGAATTTACCAATTTCTTTGAATGTGAGTTTCAATAAAGAATACAAGGACTTCGATAGGGCATCAATATAAATCATCCCTATCTAATAGCCATTTCTCTTTAGATTATATTTGACTTTACCATTAAAAACGTTATATATTTAGTGAGAATATATGAGAACACGAGAACTGGTCGCTTCTACAATTCGTCGTTATATAACAACACTGTGGAATGATTTTTTACCGGCATCTGTGTTTCCCCCCTCATTTCTCATTCAACACAGATTTCTTCAATTCGTTGGTTAACTAATTTCTTTCATCAAAAAGTTCTCCCATACAGCATCTCCAAAGATTGTATAAGCCAGAGCCTCTTGTATGAAGTCAAGTAGCTCTCAATCCGTAGGTTGCGCACCACTACTCCGTCTCTAGTCAAGTAGCTCTCAATCCGTAGGTTGCGCACCACTACTCCGTCTCTCCATTATTTAAGCGCGGTCGGATCCTTGAATTGGTTATTCAGTAAAGTCAATTTACAGAGGAGTGTAAAAAAATAACTTGTTGAAATGTTGCAATATCAATTATTCTTTTTAGTTTGCGCGTTGCTTTATTGCGCGGGAGAGCAATTTGAAGACGGTATGTACTAAATTATGTATTATCAAATTGTGCCTTTATTCGATTCATTGTATTGCTACTGTCGATATTGTAGATAAATAAGAAAAATCTATTCAAATTCAGAATACTCTCTTTGTGACTAAGATCCAGAGTTTTTATGAAATATGTTTTAAAAACTGGTTTCAGAATTAAAAGTTACATGGGACCCGAAGGTTAGAAAAATGCATATTTTCTAATTTTTCTTTTGCATGTATAAAATATATCATTTAAAATTTTAAGCTTACAAAAGTGCAACATTTAAACAATATTACACTTTAGCTGTTTGCAACTCAACTGGTGGGGCCAGGTTTCCGGAGACTGCTTAAAAAAATATCCTTGCGGTGGACAGGACAATTTTTGGATCTGTTAATTAGTTTAGCTGGTGCTTGAACGAAGGATTTAAAAAAAAAGAATTTTTGGCAGAGTCGTATCCAAAACCGTACAATCTAAGTACGTTATAACGTACATAAAGTTCAAGTTTCAATATTTTTTAAAATCTTTCGTTCAGGCACGAGCTGTATTAACCTACTAATAGAAATAAAACTGTTTTTCAATTTCAAATGAAGCTATCATGAGTCCACCACGGTGAACAGGAGCCTTAAAAAAGGCGATGGACCGCCTTTTTAAAGGCATCTCGGGAAACACGTTCCCATCAGCTGAATTTTTTCAAATTTTTGGGTGAAAATTATTTTTTTTTTTGTTTAAATGTTGCACTTTTATGTTTTTTTTTTACATGAGCTCCACACAGGAGGCCCTGAGGAAAATAATTTCCCTCAGGGCCTATGTCATCTTTGGGGATGCTGTGTGGAGGGTTTTTTTGAGAAAAGGAAGGAGAGGAGAGTTCTGGGAAGGAAAAGGGTTTATAGGTTGGTAGGAATCTGGGGTCAGTGTGTCCTGGTCATCCGCCTCCAAGACCTAGACAAACCTCACCACATGAACCCGGGCTCCCCTGCTAAATCACCTAACGTAGCGAACCACTTGGGGTGACCTATGGCAGACGTGTTGGTTATCCAATAAAGGTTCCTGGGGCGGCGGTACCCATTCCCGCCTCCCAAATAATATGTGCTAAAAATATTGAATAATATATTGTTGCTGAAGAAGGAGATAATAATAATAATCTAAACGAAAATATGTAAGAGAACAAGACACAGAAAAACAGAAAGAGATAATGATCGCAACTGGGACTCGAACCCAGAACCTCTCATCTATTCTGGACGTGCGTTTACCAATTCCGACATTGCACCCTACCGTCAAACCTAGTTCGAGTCAAACAATGGATTCGAGTCCCAGTTGTGACCAATATCTTTTTCTGTTTTTCTGTGTCTTGTTCCCTTTCATATTTTCGTTTAGATTATTAAATTGTTATCTTCTTCTTCAATGATATATTATTCGATATTTTTAGCACATACTCGTATTATTTTGGGAGGCAAATCTATCTATCTTCTTCTTCAATGATAATTTCCTAATTTTCCCGGGATTATAAATTTTCCAATAGGAAAAAGTTCCAAAAATTCACAAAAAAAATCGAAAATTTGGATCTTTTTATAAAAAAAAAATCCCAGTTCATTTTCTGACCAATTTTCCGGGCCAAAATTTTCCCCAATTTTTTTCAGATAAAAAAAAATTTCGTAAAATGAAAAATTTCTTAACTTCACATAATATTAAAAAGATATATTGTGTTTAAAAATTTTCGGTCTTTTCCAGAAGAAATTAATTCCTTACGATATTATATTATTAAGTTTCGACTTTTCAAAATACAAAATCAAAAATTTTTCAAATATAAATGTTGAAACAAAAAAAAATTAACCTATGTACGATGTTCATGTACAACAAACGTTCTGCGAAATGTGGTTAAAAATAATAATAGTAAAAACACCCTGAACAAACGAATTTTCATAATCGTTAAAATATTTAACTCCTTTGTTTTCTGACAACAAATTTGTGCTTGTCTAGAATGTATTTTAGTTATAGCTGTTTCGATTTGTAAGGTCATTTTCAAACTCAAACTGTGGTGAAGCTTCTTACGGACGACTTATTTATAATATTTTAAATGTCAATTTTTGAAGGTAAGAATTGATTTATTACCGGTTTGATTACAGAGAAACTAATTGAGAGAGTGATTATGTGGGATTCGGAATCCTTCGCTTTGTTTTCCCTTGCACTAAGTGTATGGGTTTTCTGAATTGATTTAGAATGACGTTATTGCCATGACTCATTTAAGTGTATTATATTGCTTAGGTTTGGTAAAAATACTAATTAGTGGGGAATAAACGATATTCCTTACTTTATTAATTAGCGTTATGTTGGGGTCATTCGTTCGTTTATTGATTTCTAATTGTTCAAGCAAATTTAATCTAAGACCCTTTCATTCTACTATATACATCATCAAATTTAATTTTAATTAAAGTTTGTTTTAGATTGAGTCGTCACACGATTAACTAGGTATTTCGAGAAGTTAGAATGAAGAAAAACATTTTTTTATATTGTAAACCAATAATTTATAGCTATTTAGAAATAAACAGCTAACCGACGGCAATAAAAATGTACCGGAGAAATTTTACCATTTAGTAGTTTTCAGAAAATTCCAAATTAATTCGTAATGATTTTCAAGTTATAAATAACAATGTGTAAAGAATTAACCCAATTTGAACTTTAACATTTCAATGGTCAATTAGGTATTGTATTTTATAAAGGACGCTTGAAGGAATAATTAATAAGACGAGGAAAATGTAATGTCAAAAGGTCGCCTATTAATAAGTGCACATAGATAACAAGCGTGCTTACTTCACAGAACTGACTGCATAATGCACTTCAATGTCAGATAAATAACCAGCAAAGTCAGGATCCATTAATTAATTAAGAGTCCCTATTCTTCTGAACAGAGAGTGAGATTATGGCTTCCCAAGTCGGGATATATTGTAAGGCTGGGGAAGAGATCAAGGGAGGGAAGAGGTAGTTGGCTATTCTGATCTGGCTACTAAACGCGGCCGAAGCTATTTCAAGCCATGTTTCGATTCTGAATGATGATCTTTCACCAGGGTGATACTGAAATACGAAAACTGAGCACAGCATCGGGGTGAACTATGGCAGAGGTGTCGGTTATCCAATAAATGAATACCGGAGCAGCGCTACCCAAATTCTGAACTCTCTCCTAAAATACCGCGTGATTTCAAAAAGGTGTGGTATGCAAGTCTTCTCGTAACTTGTTAACCTTCAAGCGGTCGCGCAGAAAACAACATTCCCGAGTTACGAATGACCTGACAATATTTGAAAATCTCCTACTACCACCACAGTAAGCGGAAAATGTAGCTTGTTTCGTGATGGAGGATTCAGCCAGCCGAAGATACGAATACGTGACGCCTGGTGGGACCCAAACTGATACCAACTCAGTCATTGACCGGTCGTAATTTCACTCGTAAATAAACATAAATTGTTTATTTTTATAAAAAAACACATTTATCTCGATTGTTTCTCCAGGATTTATGGCGACAATAGAGAAAGTGAGATAGCAAACATAGCAACAATTGAGTATAAGAAGGACAACCTAGGACAGTAGGTCGTCTCATACAACATTACCTATATAGGCATACCTAGGCATTGTAACATTGTATTGCTCCGGAAACTAGCACAGTAATACTTATCGAATTCCAGCTGGTACCCAGCATGCGTTGCTATGCCATTTATTTACATGCGTGTTTATAACAATATTAACGAAATTATACTAATAAATAAGCAGAAAACTACTGTTTAAAACACCTGCACAAAAATAAATATAAAGTAAAAATATTACTGAATTTGAACCATAAAGTATGTAGGTACAAAATGTAAAATCCAAAATAGTTTTTTTTTTCTTTCAGCCGACAAAATACTATATACGTGTTAGTCACATTTAAAAAAAAATTCCCTTACTTGATGAAAAAAACTTCAATAAGGTATATATATTAAAATTGATTTACTAAATACATCAACAACATCGGAATATTTGTTTCCAAGCTGTTGAATCCGTCGCATAGGAGTGTAATATTGGGATGTTGACTTGCCATAAATAATATGGTAGGTACTGTCTTGTGACCGACCTGCCTGGAGTGTGAAAAGAGATTACATATAATAAATCAGGGGTATCAAACATTGAATTAATGATTTTATACAAACAGGTTAAATCGGAAATGATTCTACAATCAGATAATTTTATTAAATTTAATGAACAAAGTACGTTATCGTAATTTGGGCATTCACTAGGAATGCCCATTTTAAAATTAACAGATCTTAAAAATTTATTTTAGATTTTTTCAATCGCATGTACCTCACAATTTGGGGACCAAACCATGAAATTGTATTCTAAATGACTCCTTACGAGTGACATATATAATGTTTATACAGTATTGACATTATTGAAATCACTAGATACCCTTAAAATAAATCCCAACATTTTCAAAGCTTTATTGGTTATTTCTAAATGCTTGATAAAGTTGAGTTTCGTGTGAAACCAAATACCTAAGTCATTAATTTCCGACACAGATACTAACGACGTATTGTTAATGGAATAATCGAAACATATTGGATAGTTTATTCGATAAAACCTTATAATTTGACATTTGCTTATGTTAAGTTGCAAGTGGTTATCATGACACCATATAATAAATCTCAACAAGTTATTTGACAATATATGGCAATCTTTAATATTTCTGATTGCTTTGAATAATTTCAGGTCGTCTGCAAACATTAATACTTGAACATCATTGAAAATATATAACACATCATTACCAAATAATGAAAACAGGATTGGACCTGAATGTGACCCCTGGGGAACACCACTTGTAGCAGTGAATTTGTATGAAAATATACCATCAATTTTAACAGCAGTAATCGGTTGATCAAGTAACTGTAAAACCACTTACATAGTGAACCACCTATACCGAATTTATGCAGTTTATTCAACAATAACTCATGATTAACTTTATCGAACGCCTTACTAAAATCGGTATAAATAGTGTCAACTTGACATTTACTAGGCATGGAATCAGATATATTGTTTTGATACGTTAAAAAATTAGTAAGGGTAGATTTTCCAGTAGAGAAACCATATTGTTCAGGAGAAATGACGTAGTTTAATTGGAAAATAATTTTTAAAAGAAGAATTTTTTCAAAAACTTTAGGAATTGTTGGTAAAAGGCACACCGATCGGTAGTTAATCACCTCGTGTTTATCACCTTTTTTAAAAATAGGTGTAAGGAAGCTGAATTTTCATTTAGTAGGAAAACATCATGTTCGTAATGACTGATTAAACAGCGAATATAAAGGATACGACAGATTGGTGGCACAATTATTCAAAAATACAGGAGGTATTTTATCTGGTCCACCGCTTTCGCTTTGATCTACAGTATATCATTATATTTTTCTGTGTGGATAAAAGATAAATTAAGATTATTAACAGTGGTAAAATTTGATGCTGTACTAGCAGAAACGGGTGTATCACATTCATAAACACTTTTAAAAAAATCAGCAAAAAGGTCAGCGATACTTTGAGTGTCTTTGGCCTTTTTAGCTGCATATTAAGTTGGCGGGTATATCAAAGTTGTTATTTTTCATTGATTTTGCATAGTTCCAGAAATACTTTACATTATGATTTATTGAAGTTACAACATTATTAATAAAAAAATTCTAGCAAATTCTTGATAAGATTTTGCAATCTTTTCTACCATTTTTAAATTCAATATTATTTGATAAAAACCTGTCTTCTTTATACTTCTAATGTAAAAATTTTTAAGGGCAGTTAATTGAACAAGTTCTTTATTGAACCATCTTGGATATTTTGATTCTTTGAAATGAATGAGTGGGATGAGATCTGAAATAAGAAATTAACCTTTAAGAAATGACCAATCTTCCTTGTGGAGACGATCATTTATGTCCCGATAGTTTGCATTTTTAAAGTTAAATGTAGGAGTTAAATTTTTTTGATTGCCTTCTTTAGTACAAGGCATAATTATTCCTAGAGGGGGGATGGTGGTTGTTTATCGGAAGAATAGACTCCAATGAATCATTTATAATTACATTGCTCTCATTTGACAAAACAAGATCAAGAACACGATTAATATCACGTAAATTGGTTAAATTAAAAAAAGTAAAGACATATCTAGAATTTCTCGTTCGTAGGCGGTTGCTGGTAATGAATTAAAGTTATAATTATTAAAGTTATAGTTATAAATATCACGTACGTTAAATTGGTTAAATTAAAAAAGTAAAGACATATCTAGAATTTCTCGTTCGTAAGCGGTTGCTGGTAATGAATTAAAGTTAATGTCTAAAACGTTGAAATTGCAATTAGGTAGGTTGTAATCACTGTAAATAATTATTTTATGATTTGGGTATTTTGTTATTACTAACTCAACATCTTCACAGTGTTTTTTATAGATTGATATGTTGGAATTAGGAGGGATATAAACAGTTCCAATAATAGTTTTCTTAAAATCATTAACAATACGAATATTTGTTCCACATTAGTATTTTTTATTTTAAGTATTTTCGACTTAATGTGTTCGCGGACCGCTATTAGGGCTCCACCTAATACAGACATTATTTCTCCCTGCGTGTCCTATCCCATTTGTCCCGTTTCCCTTCCCCTCTCGCGTTCCCACTCCGCCTCCTCTACCTTCCCTCTCCCCACCACACTCACTCCCTTCCCCCATCTCGCAAACCCCCTTTCTGAGATTCCCTCCTCCATTCCAGGTTCCCTTCCCCCTTCCTTGTTTCCCCCCCCTCCTCCTCTCCCGCAAACCCCCTACCCGACTTCCTCTCCCTCTCCCGCCAGCTCGCGTGCCACTTATTGCAATTTTTTTAGACAAATTTCATATTGCCAGAGCTCACCAGTAGTTTTGTACAAACCTTGTCCTGACAATAACGAACAGTTATACGGTTCATTTTTATTTATATAGATAGATAGATTTAAATAAATGTAGTTTTATACTCTTTCACATTCTTCCCTCTGCCTACTCACTAAATCGGGTGGCTTGTATAGGAACAAGGGGGATCAATTTAATTATGGACATCTGTTTAAATATTGGGATTTTAATTAGGTTCGGCTAAGTCTTAATACATACTTAGATCTACTTATATCTATATCTCAAGTAATTGTCATCTGGTTCGGGGACAACTATGCTGTGCGTAATCTCGTTGGCAATCTGTTGGAGCCTTTCCAGGTACGGAGTGAGGATGCGGCAGCGGGGTTGTGGCGGTGGGCGTTTTGCACTATTTTAATATTCGCAAGGGCAGCACTTTGTAACACACTCTTCAATATTGTCATTTACGCAATGTTCGTTTAGCATTTTAACAGGAAGTCATCAGACTGAGCCCAAGCCCTTCGGTTTCTACCAGTGCCGTACGTATGGAGTGATAAATGACAAAATAAAATACCTAAGAGATAGTGTTTAAAACAACAATCAATAATAATAAACAGTTCACAGTGACAATTATTACAGTGCATTATTACGAGTATATACATTTTCGTTAGCGTTGATTACATGCAAAGATATTCAAATACAAAAGAGATATGCTATGGTGTCCGCGCAACTGTCGGCGGACTACGCCCTAATTAGAGTAGTTTGCATACAAAAAGAATTAGTTCATTTCGTTGATTTTTTGAATATGTGCATTAGTATTGGTTAACAATATAGTTTGAATACGGAAAGCATTCGTTAATTTAGTTTTAGTTTAACGTTTGTTTGGTTTATTCGTAAATTATTCGTTCATTTAGTTTATTTGTTAATTGGTAAACAATATCGGCGACACCCGGAAGCGCAGTCCCACCTAGTAAAAACTGCTGATAGCACATCTACTTATATTTCAATATCTTTGATTACATATTATTTTTATGGTTTATTTGCAATTTTTGTTATGAAGTGCAGATTTATTAAATACATATAGGTTTTGAGTATGTGTGAGTAAGATTAAGTTAGATTAAGTAAGACTAAGGATGTTAAGTAGATTACTAAATACATAAGGTAAATGTATTATTGGGGGGCAAGAATTCCAATTATCCATGCGCTTGATAGCTGCAAGACGAGTGGTTATCTAGCCCCCTACATAGTTAAGTAAATTGAAATACATACATATAAAAAGATATTTTATTTAATTTATCGGGGGGCTAGAATACCAATAATCCCTGCGGTTGATAGCTGCAAGACGAGTTGTTATCTAGCCTCCTAAGTTAAGTAAATTCTAATGTAAAATCCATAATAATTTGTACAGCGCTCTTGAGGCGATTTTTGGCAAAAACAGCGCTAAGTTGTCCAAATTTATTATTATTATTATTGCTATATCGACTCTCCTTTTACGTATCTTGTTTCCTCAACTTACGAAGGACCTCGTTATTCTCGGTATTCGGTTATTGACTGCCTGTGCCCTATGAATTCGTGGAATCCGTGGCCCTCCCGCGCACTTCTCCCTCATTCCGTCCTTGTCCTTTCGACCCATATCTGTCAACATGCCAGATATGGTCGAATTCTAATGTATTTGTGATGAAATTTGATTCGTCACAGCATCTCAGTTACACCCGTGATGTAGGTCCTATATGTAGGTATGTCGTTCATACACACACATTCTTTAAATGTCCATCTTTATCAAAAATTAGCTAGTCCCCGGCATCATTGCAATTCCACTTATTAAAGCGTTCCCATCCATCCCGCTCCCCTTCTGCCTCCCCTTTATTTTCCACATCCCCTTCCCCTCACGAGTTCCCACTCCGCTTTCCTTCCCCACTCCCCTCTCCGGCTTCCCCCGTTCCACGAACCCCCCTCCCGCTTTCTGGTGCATTCAGTCCCGATTCAGTTTTAGAAAAGTTCGCGTGCCATTTATGACAATTTTTTCATACAAATTTCATAATGCCAGAGCTCACCAGTATATACAGAAACATGATGATGACTATATTGACTATGTTTCCAGAGTGCGGATTGGAAGCGATTGCTTCAACGCCCCTCGTGAGGGGGGGACTAGGAGGAGTGAAAGGAAATCAGTTCCCCTGGCACGTGGCCATCTTTCACCGGGAAAAAGACAACCAGTTCGAGTTGATTTGCAGCGGCAGCTTGGTGCGGAGTAATCTGGTCATAAGCGGTAAGTTCTGAAGCAGAGACTGGAGTTCTGAGGCAGAGACTTCCTTTAACTGCCCAAGCTGGAGTTCTGAGGAAGAGACTCCCTTTAACTGTCCCAGCTGGAGTTCTGAGGCAGAGACTTCCTTTAACTGTCCCAGCTGGAGTTCTGAGGCAGAGACTCCTGAGAACCTGAGAGTCCTGAGAACCAATCCTGAGAATACCTCACCCCGTGGACGTGGGCACCCTTGTTAAGTCACCAAACAAAGCGAACCACTCGTAGTGACCTATCGCAGAGACGTTGGTAATCCAATGAATGATTCCAAAATTTAGCATCTAAAAATAATATTTGTCAAGTAATAATATTGGTCAAATTGGTACATCCGAAAAGGAGAAGACTGATAGAGATATTGAAAGACGGGTAGATGCAGGTAACTCCATTAATGGAGGGCTGAACGCAGTTGGCAAGCTATGTAGCAGTCCACAATGGAATGCTGGTACCCATCCTGCTGTATGGCAGTGAGGTATGGAACTGGCAGAAGAAAGTCGATTGAATGCTGTAGAAGTGAGATCTCTGAGGCGTATATATGATAAAACCATCTGTGATCGTGTGAGAAATGAGGAGTTCTGCAAAGAATGCAAGGCTGATGTAAGCGTAATGAGTAAGATTACGAAAGGTACCCGTAGATAGTTTGGGCATGGAGAGCGAATCAACGAAGAAAGGAGTGAAAGGAGAATATATATGAAGCAATTTTAAATGGTAAAAGAAGTCGGGTACGCCCAAGGAAGATATGGCACGATCAAGTGAATCAGATACTTGAGTCGGGCCATGTCAAGAGTCAGTCCGTTCTCTCTGTCTACCCCTTCGGGGAAAAGGCGTGATATTTAGTTATATTTTTATGAAAAAAAGTAACGAAATAAAAAGTTTATAGTTTCGTGTAAGCTTGTAAATTCAGTTGACTGATAAAAATGATCGGTAAGCGACTTTATCCTTGTTTGCGTTCAAAATATTTGTAATTTTTATTCCATATGTCGATTATTTTTCTTATTTTATTTTATTTTATTTTTATTAGGAACATTTTACAGCTTAATAACATTACATGCATTAAACAAAACAATAAATTATAATAATTAGGTTACAACCCAATAACAAATGTTCACGTGATGCCCAAATAATAAACAAAAAGTCAATAATTATTAACTTTTTTTGCCTAACATTACAGAGATAGCAACTAGATAAACAATCTAAACATAGTCTATAATATACTGTCTAATACTGTGTGATACATAAAAGATACAGATAAGATAAGATTAAAAAAACAATGAAAGTAGAAAAAATAAATATGTAAAAATAATGTTGAAAACTGAAAAACACTAGATGTAGGATCGAGAAATAATATGTACATTAATAAAAAATAAACAAGTGAAAGTAAGATAAAAGAAAAGTGATAGTACTAACAAAAAATAGTAAAATACAGTGTGCCAGTTTTATGGCTATTTAAAAAAAAAATTAAAAAATATTTATAAAACAACAAAAAAAAAATTGAAAAAAACATCACACTTAAAGTGGAAAAATAATATATATACGCACATGTACGTATATACACATATACTGAAATATATTATGAAATAAATAAACAAATATAAATATTTGGAGAGTTCACTACTCTAGTAAAGAAACTAAAATCTGTTGAGGAATGATTCTTTATGTAATATCGTATGAGCAAAGTGAAATTAGAAGAGGTTCAAAGTATTATTGAAAATAAAATATACGTCCTTGGAAGTCAACAATTGAAAGTACAATTGACTTCCGAAGACCTAGATCAAAAGCTACAAATTGATGGTGCTACATGGTGTACAACACATTGTTACTTAGTAAAGAGAGTGTCAAATGTTAAGTGTAATTGTGGGAATAGTTTCGGGTTAAATTTGAGATTGAAAGGTATGTGAGTAATGTATGATTGTATCTGCTAGCTTTATTTAAGGGCACCACTGGTTGATAAACCAGGCTAACAGACGGTAAAGCATAATTCTCTGTCAGGGCCTTGGGGATTAAATACTTTATGATCAATTAAGACTTTTAATAATGAAAAGAAAGACAGTATTCATATAACAGAGTTGATAATATATTTAAAATATAACAAATAAAATCCAGTTAACCAAGAACAATTAAAAATTATAATAATGTAACACTCACCCAAGGATCAACCAAAAATCTATTCTAGCTAAATTTATACTTAAGTCCGATATCAACAAGGAATGTTGAATGATGCTCTCTGCTTTGCTGCTGTACTTCATTCGTCTTTAAAGATTGAGCCAGTACCAGATCTAGACCAATGCCAAGGTCAAATTAACTGCTTTCCATGCATATAATTGATGGTTCTTCGAGTTTATTTTAATTATTCTCCAAATATGTCCGATAGACGGTTACAACGAAGAAATTTCCGAGTTTGTAAAATATTATTTTTATTTAAATTCCTTCCACTGCAGGAAAATACTGTTGAATCCCGGTCAGTTAAATTCTTTATAGAATGTTTCGGTTTCACGCCATTTAAACTTGTATGTAGCGGAACACACGGGATATAATTTTACATTCCGTAAGTTTTTCAACAAATATCAATATGTTTTAATGAAACTGCATTATAAATAAACTCGGAAAATATACAGTGACCCTCCACCTCTCTAGACTGCTTCCCAAATAAAGTGCCCAGCTCTAAGGAAAAAATGACTTATTATAACCTCTGATTTCAAAAATAATTGAATGGCCCAAAGTTCTATATTTAAAGAAAAATCAACTGGCGTTTTAAACCAAACAAATATTGAAAAAATAAGAGGTACGTGACTAGACTTAATTGTGATGAAATGTAATTAAATATTTCATAACAACATGTCCATTGAAAGCTAACTTTGATTTGCAGTGGCGCATTGCTTCTCCGACCGTGCTCACAACCACCAGGTTAACGTGACGAACTATCGAGTAGTCGGAGGAGTCCGTATTTCTTCCTGGAATTCCACAGAGATAGGCAGACAGGAGTCGGAGGTTTGTTTGTGTTTTTAAGCTAAATATAATGAGTGTCTTATGTTTTGTGTAAGAACTGCATGCATGACAGCATGCTGAATCACCAACCGAATTACGACTAATCCGATGTCCCGAAAAGGGAATAATAATAATTCGGCTGGCGGTTTTGTCTCCAAACGATCCAATTTGCAGAGACTCTGCATGCAAGCAGTTCTGCAAATCGGATGGTGGATAGGCCGTTTATCACATAGTAAAATAACGTTGCAGGTAAGCGAAGTTCGTTTAGGCGAGGAGCAAGGAGCAAGCAACAGATATTTTAAAGACGATATCTCCATTATCCAGCTAACGACAAGCTTCACGTTCTCCGACACGCTGCGCGCAGTCTGCCTGGACTTAACAGACACGGACCTGTATACCAACCAGACCAGGCCGGGTAGTGTGGGCAAGGTAATTATCTTATTTAATTAGTGTGGAGATTCTCAGCATCACCCTGAATGGAATAATTTACCTTTCAGCTTTCAGAAATGTAGTATATTTTCAAGATCCAAAGATACATTTCTAATCCCGTACCACATTAATAAAAATATATTAACACGCAAAAACGAGATTCGCGACCATGGCGTGATTTTCGAAGCAAATCTCTCTTTCAAATCCCACATATCACACCCGGGGGATAACAATGGCACAACTCAAAAAACCTCTTTTTCAGGAAAGCAGCTTGAATATTTCGTTTGAGTGAATTAAATTAACTAACTAACTAACTAACTAACCATCACGCCGTTTCCCCGCAGGGGTAGGCAGAGAGGACGGACCGCCAAACAACTCGGTCTTGGCACACACTCTTTGCCTCACTCACATTCATACATCGTCTCATACATGCTCTTCTATTATTCTGACTTTTGACATGGCCCGTCTCAAGTATCTGATTCACTTGATCGTGCCATGTCTTCCTCGGGTAATAACTGGTACAATGATACCATTGCTTGGGATTCGGACATACAGCAGCTAGATGTCTACACAAAGAAAAGGAGAAACCGGTTTGCGGGCACTGTGCGGGTGAAAATTTATATTTAAACTGTGACAAGAAAGATAACGATCGAAGTGTAAAAACTGTGATGATAAAAATAAACCAAGGAAGTGAAATATAGATACAAAGAATACAGCGAATGATAAATTTAATAGGCCACTTGCATGGATTTCATAACAACTTGGAAAAAATCGTGTAGATAGATTTTTTTACTAAGATTACAAAAATATTACAAAATTTTTTTAGAAATGTACAGTTTTTATTTATTTTTAAATAAATAAATCCATTATTTGGGCCCGTGATGTCAATACATGAAAATATCCCGTCTCCGAAAATCTTCCTATTAAATTTGTAAAATTCCACCCCGATTTATTTTTTTTTATATGGCAACACTTTGATTTCAGGCGAATTTTTTAATTTGACATTTAACGTTCACTAAATTTATTGTTTGTCCTCTGCGAACTTATCATTTGGTTTGATTTTTTAACAAATGTTATGAAAAGAACCCCTTACATTTTACGCTGTCTGTAAGTGTTTTAGAGGTATAACGGTAGTAATGCTGATTTTAACAATATCAAATTTTATAACATTATTATTATTATAATTTACAAGTATATTACATTGGATTTAGTAATATAGACGTTGAACATTATAATGATTTATGATTAATAAGATGGATCAAGGAAACAAATATTTATGAGATGTAATATTTTTGGTAAGCCTCGTTATTCTCCTGTACCCTTTCTTGTGGAAAACGTTATTTTTTATAAATGATTTTCGGCTATGTAATTATCGCTCTTTCGTAACAATAAAATTATGTCCCGTCTTTCCAGTTTATAAAAAATGGTCTGATTTTTCGGATTGAAATTTTCAAAAAATCGCCAGGGTTTCAAAAATACGATTAAAAAAAATACGGATTGTCTTAGAATATTTGCATAAACCGGATTTTTTTAAATGTGATTCAAGTGGCATATTGCAATGTGTATTAAAAAATTCACTTACAAAAAATTATGACGAAATTGCACTTATACAATTACATAAAGTGTAGCGGACGTGTTGTTGTCTCTACAAGACTGTAATAGGGGCACCGGCGTCTCGTGCACGATGATCCGGATGTGTCCAAATGATGAGGGTGGTAACCCTGAATTGTTGAGAGTGGCAACCCTTGATCTGCCTCCCTGCACCCAGAGCTTGGTGATGGCGGCTCTGGATGTCCTGGTCTCTGCCTGAACCTGGCGCCTTGCGGTGTCCTTAAGTAGGGCCGGCTTGTCTGGAGAAGGTAGGCACCAGGCTTGGTAATCAGGCAGAGCTTCAGCAGGGGTAGTGTCAAGGACTTGGTCGCGTTGTCGTCTGATGTGGGGCATCGCGGGGTCCATGACAACCAGTAAATTATAATTTTTGATAGGGTTGAAGGACTCCCCCCGTGTGAGGAGCGCCACTTCCTTGACAGTGGCACTGCTGGGGCAGGGCGAGCTCTTCTTCGCTGCGCCGATGAAGAGCACCACGTTTTTGACAGTGGCACTGCTGGAGCAGGGCGGGCTCGTCTTCGCTGCACCGGCGAGGAATGCCACGTCTCTGACAGTGGCACGGCAGGGGCAGGGCGGGCTCGTCTTCGCTGCGCTGGTAAGGAGCACCACTGGTGTGACAGTGATACTGCAGGGGCAGGGCGGGCTCGTCTTCGCTGCGCCGGTGAGGAGTGCCACGTCTCTGACAGTGGAAGAAGTAAGAAGCACCACTGGTGTGACAGTGATACTGCAGGGGCAGGGCGGGCTCGTCTTCACTGCGCTGGTAAGAAGCACCACTGGTGTGACAGTGATACTGCAGGGGCAGGGTGGGCTCGTCGTTACAGCGGAATGCGGTTGGTCATCCATATGCTCCGGCAGCGGTGCGAATCCGGCAGGTGCTCTCTGCTGGTCGGCTGGCTGCCTCTGATGGAGCAGAGGTGAGGGCGGCCCGGGTCCAGAAGGTCCAAGTGGCATCGTGGTTGGGTCCCACTGGTTGTAGTAAGGGGCCGGTGACATTGGGCCTCCTGACCCTGGCCGCGCCAATGATGCGTACCTCTGGTCCACTAGAGGTACAGGTCCAACAGGCTCTTTGCGTACGGCTTCTCGGTACCTCGGTTTCAGTTACGGGCAGTTTTCAGAGTTACGGGCGGTGCGGGGCTAGAAGGTCCAGGCTGCATCCGTTTGGAAAATCCTTGAAGTCGCCAAGTTTCTTCTTGGCCCGGATCTGTGTGGCCAGTTGACTCCAGGATTGCACTAGGTTGGGAAGGCGCTGCAGCTGCTGGCGATAATGTGTACCTCTGGTCCACCAGAGGTACAGGTCCAACAAGCTCTTCGCGTACGGCTTCTAGGTACCTCGGTTTGAGCGGAGGCACGGGCGGCACGGGGCTGGAAGGACCATCTTGTGTCCATTTTGGAAATCCTTGAAGCCGCCAAGTTTCTTGGTCCGAATCTGAGGTGCCGGTTGACTTCAGGATAGCACAAGGTTGAGCAGGCGCTTCTGCTGCTGTTTCTGGTGATGCGTACCTCTGGCCTTCCAGAGGTACCGGTCCGACAGGTTCTCCATGTACGGCATCGCGTTGCCTCAGGTTGAGCAGAAGCACGGGCGGTACAGGGCCGGTAGGTCCAGGCTGCATCCGTTTGGAAAATCCTTGAAGTCGCCAAGTTTCTTCTTGGCCCAGATCTGTGTGGCCAGTTGACTCCAGGATTGCATCAGGTTGGGAAGGCGCTGCAGCTGCTGGCGATGATGAGTACCTCTGGTCCACCAGAGGTACAGGTCCAACAAGCTCTTCGCGTACGGCTTCTAGGTACCTCGGTTTGAGCGGAGGCACGGGCGGCACGGGGCTGGAAGGACCATCTTGTGTCCATTTTGGAAATCCTTGAAGCCGCCAAGTTTCTTGTTCCGAATCTGAGGTGCCGGTTGACTTCAGGATAGCACAAGGTTGAGCAGGAGCTTCTGCTGCTGCTTCTGGTGATGCGTACCTGTGGCCTTCCAGAGGTACCGGTCCGACAGGTTCTCCATGTACGGCATCGCGTTGCCTCAGGTTGAGCAGAGGCACGGGCGGTACAGGGCCAGCAGGTCCGGACTGCATCCAGGTTGAGCCCCCATTGTAGTGAGAGGGCAGCGGCACCGGGTCCGCTGGGCCGGGTTGTGTTGATGATGCGTACCTCTGGTCCACCAGAGGCACAGGTCCAGCAGGTTTTCCATGCACGGCATCGCGTTGCCTCGGGTTGAGTGGAGGCACGGGCGGTACAGGGCCAGCAGGTCCGGGCTGCATCCAGGTTGAGCCCTCATTGTAGTGAGAGGGCAGCGGCACCGGGCCCGCTGGGCCGGGTTGCGTTGATGATGCGTACCTCTGGTCCACCAGAGGCACAGGTCCAGCAGGTTCTCCATGCTGCATCCATGTTGACTCCCCATTGTTGTGAAGGGGTGGTAGCGCCGGGTACCCGCTGGGTACGCCGGGTTACGCCACCGATGCGTACCTCTGGTCCACCAGAGGTACAGGTCCAGCAGGTTCTCCATGCACGGCATCGCGTTGCCTCGGGTTGTGCGGAGGCACGGGCGGTACATTGAAGTACCCACCACTGTCCCACCCCGGTATAGGCGACTTATGGTCGCCCCTTCGGAGTTCTCGCAAGAATCTAATTTTTTTGAATAAACGACTCTACATTTAATAAAACGAATCTAGACCTTCAATGCCCTTACATACTTTGTTAGGTGGCGGAAATATAGGATCGCCTACAGTCTGTACTGTAATGGTCAAAAAGGACTAATCTCCAGGTGTTAGTGAGCATAAAAGATGTAATAAAGAAAAAAAAAAAACAAAAAGTAGTTATTATATAATAATCAGAGGGAGACCACACACTCCAGCACTGCAGGCAACTGCGTATAAATAAGAAAATGATAAGTTGTAAACAAAGCAAAATAAATTTTAAAGAATTCATGAGTTCTAACACTACATTTTAATTATTAATTTTTGCATTTCAAAATTTTAATTTCCATTTGTATTTCTATTTTACTTTAAAATGTTGTTATTTTTTTCTCTTAGTTTTTCACTAAATTTATATATGTTTTTAATTTTGATTTATATAATTATATGTTTTAATTTATACAGAACACTTGAGTTCTTAACATTTAATTTTTATTATTAATTTTTGTATTTCAAAATTTGAATTTGAATTTTCATTTTTACTTTTCTTTAAAATATGGTCTTTTTTTTCTCTTTAGTTTTAAGTATTTCTTAATATTTTTTGAAATGTTAAAATATTAAATGTATGACTACCACAACACGGGCTTAGCCTAGTGTGGTAGCCAAAAAAAACCCAAATATCTGTTACTAATAAAAAATATATGAAATAAAAAAAAAAAAAAAAAAGCAATAACATTTAGTAAAGGCGAAAAAAAATAGTGATGACCGTCATGACCATCCTGTGCCCGGCAGTCCCTCAGAGAATGTGTAAGGTTATTAGTCCGACGTTATGGCACCCAGTGGAGTCATCCTTTAGCCAGCTATCCGGTGGTGCCTAGAAGAAGTAAATGGACTTCGATACGAAGACCCTAGGGAAAAAGAGCGTCGGGTAGCTGGAGGAGGGACGGACAAACCTCCGGATGCCAATCTATCTTTCCTCTAACCTTATCATGTCAGGGGGGGTGGCGCGGGCACTGGAAGGAGATAACAGAGGTAAGTTACAAAAAAAAAGGTAGACCTATAAAAAATATGATAGGGACAAGGCCCAAAGTCCAACCCCTTTAATGGGGAAGTGGACAAGACATAACAAACAACGGAGTTCTGTTCTAGTTGTTATCAGGAACTGAAAATAACATGGAAATCAAAATAAACAAACTAAAAAAATGCAAAAACATGAGAGAGTAGAGGAAAAAAAAATATATATATATAAAATCATAATGCACGCAGGCGTGTCAATTCACGCATTATGTTACACTGTAAATGAAAAAGAAAAACACAAAGCCGTGTTTAAGTGTAAATAACAAGTAAGTGTAAATAAACAACAGAAAATAATAAGAAAAAGAAAGAAACAGAAAATGTAAAAAAACCAGGCAGATAGGGTTGAAAGAGTAAATGTGGGGTAATCCGTGGATATCAGGAGACAAGTACACCTGGTCACTAAATCTTTTAATCAGCGACTCTAAGATCAGGCCATCTCTCCACCCAGATTCTTGTAAACTTCTTCAAGCACTCGAAATTCGTCTTTTTCGAAACCAGATCAGTGTTCCACACTGGTCTGATGGGTACGTCCAAACCATCTAGCATTTGACCTCTGGCATCCGTCATTATTTCACACTGCCACAGGATATGCTCAGCCGACTGGTTCGTGCTCCCACAGGCACAATTGGGGTGAGGGGACAGAGAGAGGGTGTGAAGTCTCCCCCTGAATTCCCCATGGCCAGATAATAATTGAGTGATGTGGTGGTCTAACTTGAGGAAGACCGCTTCCATTCTGAGTTTAACTTAAAAATCTTTTCTATATGCCAAACAATACGGTTTTAGAAAAAAATTTAATACTCTCTCTGCAACTAATGATCTTATAAATAAACTTAGAACTAGCATAGATAATAAAAACTATGTCATAGCAATTCTCGTAGACCTTCAAAAAGCCTTTGACACCGTAAGTCATGAAATACTGATTAAAAAAATAGAAAAAACAGGTGTAACAGGTCCAGCTATCAAACTAATAAAATCCTATCTGTCCAACAGAAAACAATGTGTTAACATAGGAGATAAAAACAGTCAACTCGAGAGTATAAACTACGGAGTTCCACAAGGATCAATACTGGGGCCACTTTTATTCCAAATATACATAAATGACATCTGTCAGCTAAAACTACATGGTGAAATCTTCTTATACGCAGATGACACGGCAATTTTTTACTTCGGCAAAAACTTAGAAAGTCTATTAGAACAATCTCAAACGGATCTTAATGTACTAAACGATTGGCTAATAAAAAATATATTAACAATAAATATTAATAAAACCGGTTACATGATCTTAAGCTCACCTAAAAGAATAATACCTTCGCATAAACCATTACAAATAGAAGAAAGAGACCTACATATCCTAGATAGCGAAAAATACCTGGGTTTATATATTGATAAACATTTAACATTTAAAAAACACGTAGAAAAACTAAAAACAAAAATCATCCCATTAATTGGTGTATTTGGTAGAATTGCTCATCTTCTACCAACAGAGGTAAAGAGGGGCTTATACTTTAGCTTAATCCAGTCCCATCTAAATTATTTAATAGAAATCTGGGGAAACACATACACTACGTACTTAAACGACTTACAAATAATACAGAACAAAGTTTTTAAAAAACTCTTCAATTATAACCCAGACACTCCCACAAAAAAACTATACCAGGAAATGAACCTTTTGAAAATAAGAACATTGTACGAATATAACATATGTCTTTTAATCTACAAAATACAAAATGGACTTATACACACAAACACAACATTTATAAAAACATCACAAGTACACGAACATTATACTAGACAGCACAATAAATTGAGGCCCCTAGAATCAAAGACGGAAGTGTCCACTTTGTTAAATTGTTGGCAAACTAAAAAAAACGTTTAATCAGTCCGTTATTCATCAATATGGAAGGAACATTTAATATTATGTTAGTAAACCGGTTTAAGAATAATATTTCAAAACATTTATGTATCTAAATGCCCTAGTTTCTTTAAAAAATGCATTTTTTTGATGGACACTTCCGTTTTTGTTTCAATCATTTGGACACTTGCTGTTTTGTTTCACAAACAGTTGGACACTGCCGGTTTTGATTTAACAGACAATTTCGAAGATGTTGCAGTCAATGTAAGAAAACAATATTGAAAAGAAGATTTTTTTATAAAAAAAATTAATGGAAATAATATGAACAGCTTAGATCACTTAATGAATTTATCAAATTTTGAAATATTCATAAATTCCGAGAAAAAAATGTTAGATTTTTTTTTAAATAATTAAATTACATCCACTATGAAATAGAAAATTTGGTAAAGTATGGACAAGCTGCCGCATGCCGCCACACTTTAAATATGCATAAAATTTGAAAAGTTAACTACTTTTAAACTTAATTACCACAAGAACCATAGGCGGATTTAGGGGGGGGGCACGGGGGAACGTGCCCCCCCCCAGACGGTATTTTTGTGTACAGTGGAGATTCCATCACAGTACATACTGTCTTTATTAAACATTTAATTTTTCTATTGTTTTGACACTTTCATAAATCTTCCTATATATACTTGAACTTGTAACCGTCCGCCCCTTGTGCCCCCCCCAGAAACAAATCCTGGATCCGCCCTTGACAAGAACCATCGGTTTCGGTCGGGATAGACGGCAAAATATGCATTAAAATTCGATTTTCAAAAGTTTAAAAATCACCATCTCCATTACGGCCATGTTTTTTTTGTGTGGATTTGACATTTGCGAAGTTTCGTTTCAAACTTAAAACGGATGAATTACTTAATTTACCTAAACTAAGAACCCAATTTGTGTTCGTAAATACTCGTAGTTGTTTCTTGTAATAATTGCTGAAATGAAGTATAATTTCCATAATCTGTGCATAAAAATGCGGCGGTTTATCCATAAATTAATGAAAATTTAACAAAATTATAAAATAAAACAAAAATGAACTAAATCATTAATGAGTCTGACAAGATTTCTGCTGATCCTTGAATGAATCTATAACAAATAATAATAAAAAAATATTCATTAATATTAATTAATTTCGTTTTATTAATTTGAAATATTATATCAAATAATTTATTTAGGTATAGTTGTCAAAATACATGGCCTAGCTGATTCGATCCTTACAAAAAAATTTGAACAAATTCAGATAAATCTTCAAATGTCATATTTAGACATTTGCCTACAACATAACGGCGATTTACCTTTTTTCTTAGTAATGTTTGCCTTCGATTTGTGTGGTTGTTTGACACGTTTCCTCGCTGATTCTGGTGGCAAAGTATCGGGGAAAGCTTCCCTTCTTGGAATATGTAACGTCCACTAACAATAAATGGTTATTACAACCCAAAAAATAACTTATCAGCGTACGATTCATTGACGCTTTTGCGGGAGTTTGTATGATTTAAAGTATGGCGGCCATTATGAATAGAGCATCCTGATTGGCTATTTGAAAAACTCCCGCTTTTGTTTCGGAAGGAGGTGGACACTGCCGTGTTTGTTACAACAACAAAACTTTAAAGCCAAAATACTATGGTTTAATGGCGTTTATGTTACAAACAGATAAATTATGGAGAAAGAATGAAGTTTTCTCTATGAAACTGCATATTCAACTCATTTTTGACGTGTGGTGGACACTTCCGTCTTTGTTTCTAGGGGCCTCAATTGTACACAAATACCGTCAAGACTGAAAGTGGCAAGAGAAGTATTGGTCACGAGGGAGTTCATATATATAATCTCCTTCCAGAACACCTAAAAATGGAAACTAATATAAAAACCTTTAAACAAAAACTATTTAAACTCAAAATGTTAGAACAAAATTTTACTTCTTACTAATGTATTATAAATGCTCTGTATCTAAGTTAAGAAAGTGAAATATTATGTTTCTTTTAACTAAATAATAATAAAAAAAAAAAAAAACTGATGGGAAGAAGGAGAAAGTCCATCTTCCCAAATTCGATCTATCCCACCGGGCCTGCCACTCTTGGAGTGACAGGTCTCTCATTTGTCGAAGCAGCCCAGGGAGAGTCCCCGGCCCGCCCGGAGTTAGAGTGACTCCTAGGTGAGTGGCAGGGGTTCCTCTGGTTAACCTCTGCTTAGTAAGCACTTCCCTGATTTCCAGATCGATTGGCAAAATGCCAGCCAAAACAGGCAAAGCGTCCGAAGCCACGGTTCTATACGCCCCGGATAGTGCCAACAAGGGAGTTCGTTGGCCCCGCTTGAGAGCCAAGAGTATAAGCGAGTTACCCAAGCGATGCTCCCAGACAGACGCAGCATACGAAACTTGCGCCACGTATACGCATCTGTACAGAGTGCGCATGGCTGGGCTACGCAAACCCCACTCAGCTGTGGAGAGTCTCCTAAGCTTCAAGAAGAGGGCCTGAGCCTTGCCGGATACATCCTTGACGTGAGCTAGAAAAGAGGATGATCGATCTAATGTGACACCTAAGTATTTCACCGTTTCACGAAATTTGACACTAGAGTCCCCCATTTTGATGACGGGCATCGCGTTGCGTCAGGTTGAGCAGAGGAACGGGCGGTACAGGGCCAGCAGGTCCAGACTGCATCCAAGTTGAGCCCCCATTGTAGTGAGAGGGCAGCGGCACCGGGCATGCTGGGCCGGGTTGCGCCGGTGATGCGTACCTCTGGTCCACCAGAGGTACAGGTCTAGCAGGTTCTCCAGGCTGCATCCATGTTGACTCCCCATTGTTGTGAAGGGGTGGTAGCGCCGGGTACCCGCTGGGTACGCCGGGTTGCGCCACCGATGCGTCCCTCTGGTCCACCAGAGGTACAGGTCCAGCAGGTTCTCCATGCACGGCATCGCGTTGCCTCGGGTTGAGCGGAGGCACGGGCGGTACAGGGCCAGCAGGTCCAGGCTGCATCCAGGTTGAGCCCCCATTGTAGTGAGAGGGCATTGGAGGACCCACCACTTACCCGCCCTGGTATAGGTAACAGATGGTTTCCCCTTCAAGGCTCTTGCAAGGACTCTAATTTTTTTGGTAAAAACGACTCTACATTTGAAAACAAAACTAAACCTCCAATGTCCCTGCATACGTTGTTAGCAAGCAGTATGCAAGTGCTTAGCGGGAAATACAGATACAATATGTGTTAGTATGACAAATTATAGACAAGACAATGGGACAGGTTGGTGAAAGTCCACGAGGTGGCAAGCGCTGGGTGATTGTATCCAGCGTATCCTACAAACACCTGTTTGGGAGGAAGACACAGTAGATAAGTAATAAGGGCATGGCAAACGGTTGGGAGTCCTCTCCAATCGATTGGCAGTCCCAGCAAGAATGCGCATGGCGTTCGGTCTAGTCGTGAACCACACTCAGCTTCCGCGCCCCTTAGCCGGCTCCTCGGTGATGCCTCAAAGAAAAGTAAATGGGAGATTGGGGGGAAATACCCGACGACCCTAAGGAATTCAGCGTCGAGTAGCCGGAGGCAAGGCGAAGGAGAGACGAGGTTGCCCCCCCAAACCTAAAGCCTGCACATGTTGCTAGGGGTGGCGCAATTAATTTTAGAGGGCACCGTGCCATCGTCCAACGACTCCTGTTGATGCAAGGACGAGGTCTAGCGCACCCCCAGAAGGGGAAAAAGAAACATAACAAAATAGATAGATGCAGTTCAGTTCAGCCTTCTGAGCGAAGCAAATTAGCATTGTGAGGCTAAAAAGAAAAAGAGAACAAAGAAACCAAAACAAACTAAAAAAAAAGTTGAGTATATTAGTTGAATCAATAGTGTTCCTTGGGATATGAAGCTGGAAAAAAAAATCACACAAAAATGATGAAAAATAATGAAAATAATAAACAGGTATCTCGATAAAACATCGTCTAGCATAGCTTAGTTAAATCTAAAAGAAAACCATCTGAAAAAAACAAAAATAAACAAAAAAATAGATAAGTCACATAGAAATGAAAGAAATAGGAACAAAATGTATATAATAGAATAAGATAAAGGTACCTAGGATAGAGATGATATAACAAACAAAAAAAATGCAGACATAAATCATAAAACATAAAATTCTAGCAGTAAATGTAATAAAGTAAAGAGAATGTCCGTGGATTCAGGAGCAGATACACCTGGCACCTACACGATTTTACAGCTAGTCAGCGACTCTAAGATCAGGCCATCTCTCAACCCAGACTTTCGTAAATTTCCTCAAACACTCAAAGTTCACCTTATTCGAAACGAGATCCGCGTTCCAAGCTGGTCTCGTAGTGACTTGCAAGCCATCGAGCATTTCCTCTCGGGCATCCGTCAAAATCTCGCAGTGCCACAGAATGTGCTCGGCTGTTTGATCAGTATTACCGCAAGCGCAGCTAGAATTCAATTTCAATTCAATTTCAATTCAATTCAATTTCAATTCAATTCAATTTCAATTTCAATTTCAATTCAATTTTTATTCTTTCAAAAACATTACAAAATTTAAAATTTCAATGCGTTTTTAAAATACATTTGTAACAGTATTACATTAAACATAAATATAAATGGTAAGCAAAAAAAAAAAACTATATGAGCATCAATTGAGCTTGCCTTTTAAAGGCAGCTTCACTGACGCTAAATATGTCGATATCCGAATTAATTCTGTTCAACAGCAAAATTGCTCTCCCGATCGGCATGACCATTGGCAAGTTAGTCCTGCAGGCCGGAAGATAGAACAGCCTATGCTGTCGATGGCGAAGATAACCATCGGGAATATAAAAATGAATATTCTCCAAGATAGCTGAGTTCTCAAGCCATCCACGAATCAATCTGAAGAAATGCGTAGCAATGTGTACATCCCTTCTGACACGTAGATGGTTCATTCCGAGCATACCCAAAAGAAAGTCGGTAGGATAGAGCCACGGGTAATAGCCGTACTCCCTCATGTACAGAAATCTCAGAAATTTTTTCTGAACTCTCTCCAACATGAGGGAATATTTTGCTTGGTGCGGACTCCAAATTATCGACCCACTTTCAAGTCTACTCCTTACTAAGGAATTGAATAGAATTATGAGAACCCGGGTGTCTTTAAAATTCCTTGCAGTACGCAGAACAAAGCCCAGCATTCTCAATGAAGTGCTACAAGCCATCTGAATGTGAGTATGAAATGTCAGCCTACTATCAAACATGATTCCAAGGTCCTTCATGGTGGAGACACGTTTTAGACTTCGGGCGTCCATCGTATACCGGTAATACCAGGTATGACACGCCCTAGTGAATGACAAAATTAAACATTTAGATATATTGAACTCAATCCGATTTCTTTTACTCCAGTCAATAATTCTATCAATATCTGACTGGAGTCGATTGCAGTCCTCTAGGGTTAGTATTTCTAAGAATAATTTCAGGTCATCAGCAAAAAGAAGAAACCTGGAGTGCAGAATTACTTCTGAAATATCATTAATAAATATGGAAAAAAGGAGTGGGCCTAAATTAGAACCTTGGGGTACTCCTGATCGTACAAAAAATAGAATAGACTGGAATAGTCCATGAGATACAAACTGTTTCCTGTCTGCAAGATAGCTAGCAAAAAAGGTGAGTAGTCTCATTGAGAATCCTATTTCAGCCAGCTTATTGAGTAAGACGTCGTGATTAACAGTATCGAAGGCCTTTGAAAAGTCGTTATACGAACAATCTACCTGATGGCCTTTATCTAAAGATTTTGATACGTAATCAGTAAACACCAATAAGTTGGTTTCTGTAGATCGACCTTTTCTAAATCCGTGCTGTTCTGAAATTAAGTACGGCTCCACTTGTGGCAGTGTGTATTTATGAATAATCGATTCGAACAGTTTGGCCGGTGCAGATAGTATTGCTACTGGCCTAAAATTTTCTACAGAGGTCTTTGTACCGCTTTTATAAATCGGACAAATCTTCGAAATTTTCCAGGAATCAGGAAATACACCGGTTTCCAGGGAAAGATTAAATAAGAAACTAAGTGGTTTTTTTAAAAACTCGGCACAACCTTTAAGGAAGAATACTGGAAGAAAATCTGGACCAAGTGAATATGTATTTTTCATTTTTCTAATGGAAGTTTCTATATCTGATTCATCAATTTGATTAATATCGATATTCTGGGCTCCCTTTATATTCAACTTGGCAGCAATATTTGTATTTAGTAATGGAGACTCATTACTATACACGGATTGGAAGTGTGTTGCAAAAGCGTTAGCTACGTCTACTCCACGAACTTCCCGATCACAATGCGTCATGGTGTCTTGAATACCACCATCTTTTCTCAGTGATTTGACGTAGTCCCAAAACATGTTTGGATCATGCTTGATTTCGTGTTCAATAGAATTTACATATAATTGGAAAGCAGTGCGTATATTGCGCTTAACCACGGCTCTATGCACACTGAACAAATCATAGTCACCTCGACAGCCGGTAGCCTTCCATTTTTTATGGAGAGCATGTTTCTTCCTAATGCTCGCGATGGTATCTTGACAGAACCACTTCGGATATCGACGACCACCTCTACTGGGAGGTTTCCTAGAGAAACAGGCATCAAAAATATTGTAAATACAAGCATAAAAATGATGTACCGCCTCATTTATAGTGCTAAAATTGTACAGTTCTTGCCAATCTAGTTGGCTCATCATATTGTACAGTTCATAAACATCGCCCTGCCCAAAATTCCATCCACGCAAAGCATTCTTGTCATTTTTTGGTATGTTTGTAGTTTTAATGTTTTTTTTGCATGAAAAAATAAATTCTAGCGCAGGGTGATGTTTATCTTCGATAACAAGGGGAGAATCGGAATGAATAACATTTATGGATATGTTGCATAAAATTAAATCTAAAACTCTTAAGTTTATGTTTTGAACGTTATTATATTGGGAGAGACCAAAAACGGCGCATAGAAAATTAAGGTCGTTTTCCGTTTCTACGGAACCGCTTGCGGAGTGCATATTGAAATCTCCGAGAACAATTACATTCTTTCCACCAATAACATCTACATTACGTTGTATTGTATCAAAAAATAATTTATATGTTTCAAAGTGAGATGCAGGTGGAAAATAAACTATACATATAAAAGTTACACACGATTTAAATGTAATTTTGACCCACAAGTCCTCGTTGACAGTTTCCAGAGCAGGTAAGTGCTCTACCTTAATAAGGCCATTCGCACTCTTTACGGCTAATAGACAGCCTCCTCCCTGTCTACGGCCACTTCCACTGTCTCTGTCTTTTCTAAATACTTTGAAGCTGTCATCGAAGAGCTCTGGATTGAACACACTTGAGTTTAGCCACGTCTCAGTGAGTCCAATTACATCATAATTGTTTATCAAAACATTAGAGTAAAATGAGGCACATTTACTCTTTAGTCCTCTAACATTTTGGTAAAAGAAATGTAAATTATCCGCAAGTCAACTGGGTTTTAAACCCGGAAGCCGCGGTGCATTTATTTTATTTTTCCATTCTTTAAGATATGAATATTTAGGCCAATGTTCCGGTTTTAGAACTTCGGTTTTCACGGAATTCGGGATCCCTAACTTGAATGAGGCATATTCTCCCTTTGATTTAATTTTAGAGACTTTAAATGAGGCGGTACTTACAATCGACTGAAGATACGACGTTAAATCGTTGATTGAGGTTTCAGGATGTAGCGGGTACAGGTGGAAATAAGTATGGGTACCTTGCTCCTTTAAGTTACCTATTACAGTAGCGGGTCGTTTTTTACGACCAACAACAGTCCACTGTTGGTCGCGCTCCGCTAGGCGTGATGGCCCTGTCGAGGTCGGTTTGTTCGAGGGCTGCGACTCCTTTGCTGGTGTAGGTGTATGGCCGTCAGAGGTTCCAGTCGAAGACGTGGATGCTTCTGGTTGCTGAACGTCCCTTTGGCTAGCAGGAATTTTTGTCCCTTTCTCCTTGCTCTTTGGGGCAGTATGGATTTTGGTAGAATTTGACCCTTTAGTCTGCGAGCGGGTAATTCTGCCTGATGTTGTGTCTAACGGGCCGGGCGCGGGGGACGCGGAGGGCTCGGGGGGCACTACGGGCGGCTGCACACATGCATCGCTGTACAGCAGTTCCTTGCTGGGCCGGCGGGGGGAGCGCGGGGTTTGGGCGGCGAGCGCACCGTCACCGTCGGGCGCAGTAGGCGGGTCTTTAGCGCAATCGGCTAGTTTCGGGAATTCCGAGGGCGATTCGTTGACACTTTGTGCATTGTCATCTTGAGTTTGATTAAATACACTTTTTTCAACACGTTTTATACGCCGTAGAACATCCTTTATTAGAACGGTCTGTTCGTTAATGATGTTCATCAAATCACGGAGCGTAGGTTCTGTCATTTTAAAACACTGTTAGGTTAATAATGACTTGAAAACAGATTTTACGTTTGCACGGAAAAAAAACACATCCGTACATCAATTAGCGGTACTAGCACCTAGAATGGGGTGATAGAGAGAGACTATGAAGTCTCCCTCTGAACTCCCCATGACCGGACAGAAGTTGGGTCACATGATGATCCCTAGTGATGTACGCCCCTTCCATTCTGAGTTTAACTGACGGGAAGAAGGAGAAAGTCCACCTTCCCGTATTTGAACTATCCCAACGTTCCTGCCATTCTCTCAAAGTTCTTTCTCGCATCTCTCTAAGAAGTCCTGGGAGGGAAACCGCTCCACCTGGTATTAGCTCAATACCATGATGGGTGGCAGTTCTTCCTCTTGTTAAAAGCTTCTTTGTTAACACCTTCCTAATTTCAAGATCGATAGGCAAAACGCCGGCATCGCGTTGCCTCAGGTTGAGCAGAGGCACGGGCGGTACAGGGCCAGCAGGTCCAGACTGCATCCAGGTTGAGCCCCCATTGTAGTGAGAGGGCAGCGGCACCGGGCCCGCTGGGCCGGGTTGCGCCGGTGATGCGTACCTCTGGTCCACCAGAGGTACAGGTTTAGCAGGTTCTCCAGGCTGCATCCATGTTGACTCCCCATTGTTGTGAAGGGGTGGTAGCGCCGGGTACCCGCTGGGTACGCCGGATTGCGCCACTGATGCGTGCCACTGCGCAGGCCCTGTCCCGCTGGGGTGTGAAGGTCCTGCTGCGCCTTGATGATGTTGTGCAAGCCCCATCCCGCTGGGATGTGAAGGTCCTGCTGCGCCTTGATGTACAAGCCCCATCCCGTTTGGATGTGAAGGTCCTGCTGTGCCTTGGTGTTGTTGTGCAAGCCCCATCCCGTTTGGATGTGAAGGTCCTGCTGCGCCTTGATGTACAAGCCCCATCCCGTTTGGATGTGAAGGTCCTGCTGCACCTTGATGTACAAGCCCCATCCCGTTTGGATGTGAAAGTCCTGCTGCGCCTTGGTGTTGTTGTGCCGGCCATAATCCGCTCGGATGTGATGGCCCTGTCGCATCGGGTTGTGCCGGCCACAATCCGCTCGGATGTGATGGCCCTGTCGCATCGGGTTGTGCCGGCCACAATCCGCTCGGATGTGATGGCCCTGTCGCACTGGGTTGTGCCGGCCATAATCCGCTTGGATGTGATGGCCCTGTCGCACTGGGTTGTGCCGGCCATAATCCGCTTGGATGTGATGGCCCTGTCGCACTGGCTGGTGTCGGCCCTGCCTGGCTCGGCTGTGATGGCACCGTCGCACTGGCTGGCGTCGGTCCTGCTTCGCTCGGCTGTGATGGCCCTGTTGCACCGGCTTGTGGTTGAAGAGCTGCCGTCAGCATGTCAATTAGCTTCTGCTGACTGCGCAGTTCTCGCACCGTGTCGTTAATGTTTGTAGAGGGCGGTGCTTGATTGTTGTGGCTCTCTTCTGTGGAGCGTGCCTCAGGAGTAGTGCTGGGTGAGGGCTGCGGCGTGGCATCAGGTGAGGCGCCAGGCCCTTGCAGGGGCTCAGCTCCGGCATCCGGGGCAGTTGGTGGCTCCGCCGGTGGCGGCGGCGGCAGCCCTTCCTCTTGGTTCGTCTTCTTTGAACGTAGTGAGGGTGGAGACATCTCGGCGTGCAGCTGGTCCGGCTCGAAGGACCACTTGTAGCGGACGTGTTGTTGTCTCTACAAGACTGTAATAGGGGCACCGGCGTCTCGTGCACGATGATCCGGATGTTTCCGAATGATGATCTATCCCTATTCTATTCCCTATCCCAGTATGGGGGTGTGCTGGACCTCGTCCCTGCTTCATCTTTAGGTACATTATGAATTTTGCAGATCCTTCTCAAATCTATCTGCGCCTCCCCCAGTGACATGTGCAGGCTTGAGGTTTGATCACACGACCTTGACTGTCCTTTGTCCTGCCTCTGACTACCCAACGCTGAATTTTCTTTTAGTCTTCGGGTATTTTACCCCAAATATTTAGTTAACATTCTTTGAGGCTTCACTGAGTGGTTGGCTAAGGGACACGAAAGCTAAGTGTAGTTTATGGTCAGACCGAAAGCCATTCACATTTTTTGTTGGTACTTGCCAATTGATTTGAGATTTATTGTATTTCTTATGTTCTCTATTTTATACAGGTGCTTGCAGGTTTTTTACAGATGCAATTCCGCGTCATGGAGTCTCATGAATGAGTTTTTCTTTTGCCCTGTTTAATTTATCTTTGTCTTACTAACCTATTTTTTTGCATTTTGTTTTTCCTGTTAAGCACTTGCATACTGCTTACTAACAACGTATGCATGGACACTGGAGGTCTAGATTCATTCAAAATAAATAAATGTAGCTTCGTTTAATCAAAAAAATTAGAATCAAGAAGAGCCTTGAAGGAGTAACCATCAGTTACTTATACCAGGGCGGGTAAGATGTGGATTTCCTCCACTGTCCAAATGATGAGGGTGGTAACCCTGAATTGTTGAGGGTGGCAACCCTTGATCTGCCTCCCTGCACCCAGAGCTTGGTGATGGCAGCTCTGGATGTCCTGGTCTCTGCCTGAACCTGGCGCTTTGCGGTGTCCTTAAGTAGGGCCGACTTGTCTGGAGAAGGTAGGCACCAGGCTTGGTAATCAGGCAGAGCTTCAGCAGGAGGCAGTCGGAGAGAGGTCTTCCAGAGGAAGGATGTAATAAAACACTTTGTCGAGTAAAAAGTTGAACTGATTTATATCACAAAAATCGCAGTATTTATTCAATTCGGTGAGCCCGATTTGGGGCCGGACAGAACCACAGAAAAGTGATGGGGGGAGTCATTCCGCGCCACCACTAGTATATAAGGGGCAGAGAAATGCCCATTATATATTTTGCCTGTTTCATTCAAAAAAGCGCTCGCTTAAATTTTGAACTTTACAGGATTTTGTAGCCTAAACTACTGCACAAAACACAAATTTATAATTGAAAACAAATAAAGAAAAGTACAATGTATAACAAGAGTTTTTGTTTGGGGAAATTTGATGCATTTTGAGATTTTTTGATTTTAAATTTAGGTTATATGATTTTGATTAATTGATTTCACAATGAAATGCAATTATATTATTTTTCCCCGGTTCCCCGTGAGATAATCTATCGAAATCTGTTTGTTTCAATATCCCACGAGGTCCCGGGATATTTAAAATGAGAAAAATGTGAAGTCTTTTGACAAGAACAAAATGTGACTCTATTTTCTGTAGGTTTTTACCTAGAGGCAAAGTTTTATGTTATGCTGGAGGCCTTGCAGGTCCTACAATGAAAACTGATTATTTCATTGTCCTGCAAGGCTCACAGACTTTTAAAATTGAAAAGTAAAAAATTAATATAACACACAAATTAAAAATGTAAAAATAATGAGTTTACAATCTCCCCAGTGGCAACATGAAAGTAACGTTTATTTGTTGCTGTTAAGAAATTAAAGTTGATATTTAGTTGAGCAAGGGTTGAAATGTTTCTCCGCTTTTAACAAAGAGGTCAGGCATGGTTGTGGTTCGAGGATTTACACATAGATGTCAGGGTTGGCTATAGTCTTCCCTCCCAAATGGACCCTGTTGTAAATTTATAAATAGGATGAATTCATTATTTTCTACCTCTTTCTGCATTAGTTTGCCTTGAAAAGGAAACGTTAGATTATCAGTCCGTTGGGGGGATTTAATAATTTATTTGGATTGGAATTGTTGTACATTATTGCCAATAAATTAATTTTGTATCTACCTTGAATTTCTTGTTGAAGTTTTTGAAGACCTAAAAACTTACATTATTTGATTAATCGAATCAAAACCCTAACATTTGATCCTTCGTGCCGCATTAACGATTGAATCGCGAGTGATAAAAGAACCAGCATCTTCAACATTCATCAAGAGAGATCTTCAGAGAAAAGGGCAAGTGACCAATTCCCATTCCTATATACCTTATTTTCCCAGGCAGGAGAGCATGATTGATGGAGTACATAACCGTATTTCTTTGTTTGTTTTAAATTTATTTAAAAAAAAACGGGCTGATTATTGCTGTGGTGTTAAATTGATTTCATACCCAACAGCAACATTGTCGATAAAAATTGTTACATCAATGTAAAAAGAAGTTTTAGAATACTGAGAAAGCATTTTAAACTTCATAAATGATTAATTACGAATGATTATTTGAAAATCCGTAAGTTAAAAATTCGAATTTTACCGCGAGGCGGTTGTTTAAACGCAGCCGTAGGCCTAACGCATGCGCGGTAGGAACAAATAACAAATAATATTATTGTTTATTTTGACAGCTAACGGGCTGTGGCATTTTGCGAGATAAGATTCATTTCATGGTTAAAATTCATCGTTTATCGGTTAATAAGTAAAATTCTGTGATCAAGGGCAGTGCACGTGTAGTGATTAATTACAAGTGATTATAATTTAACGTTTGTGTTCTGTGAGTACCTTATTTTTGATATTTAAAAAATGGATCTCAAAACATTAGTGGCCCAGAGGGGAATCTGTAAAGCTAAATTAACTCGATTCAACGAATACATCCAAGGAAATAATTTGTCGCAATCTGAAATTGAAGTCAGGTTAAAGAAACTCGAACCAATTTTAGATTCTTTCGATATAATCCAAGATCAAATTGAAGCGCTTTCAGCGGACGAATTGGCTAAACCATTGGAAAGGCAAGCATTTGAAAATTCCTACTATAGTCTTGTTGCCAAGGCTAAAGATAAATTGTTAATTAAGGTTCCGAATGCAATTTCACACAATATTAGATTGCCTATTTTAGAGTTGCCTAAATTCGACGGCTCCTATGAAAAGTGGTTAAATTTTAGAGATACTTTTGTAGCTCTGGTTGAAAATAACCCATCCTTAGAAATTATTCAAAAGTTGTATTATCTGCGATCATGCCTGGAAGGTGACGCGGCTAAATTATTGATATCATTGCCAAATCACCAAGACAATTATTACACGGCCTGGGAAATGTTGACCAGCCGATACCAAAATACAAAATTTATTATACATAAGCACGTGGAAGCATTATTCAAATTGCCTGAAATAAAATTTGAAAATTCCACAGCATTAAGGAATCTTATTGATGAATCCGAATTACATTTAAAATCGTTGAATAATTTAAATATACCCACCGAAAATTGGGATATTATTTTAATATATTTATTGTCACATAAACTAGATAGCGAAACTCGAAATCATTGGGAAACATTTGCAACCAAAGATAACCTACCTACATATAAGGAGTTTATAAAATATTTATCAGATCGCGTCCAGATTTTAGAATTTGCCGGGATTACTGAAGCAAAGGTTAATCAAAATAAAACATTCCCTGTCAAGTACAGAAAGGAAGCTATGATTTCATTAACGCCGCAAATGATAAAATGTATTATTTGCAAAGGCGATCATAGGATTTATAATTGTAAAAAATTCTTAATATTAAATGCTAAGGATCGAATTATAAAGATACGTCATTTAGGTGCTTGCTTGAAATGTTTGTGCCTAGGTCATAAACTAAAGGAATGTAAAAGTAAATACAACTGTCGAATATGCGAAAATAATTCGCACAATACATTGTTACATTTAAAAAAGGAAATAGATAATTCATCTCATAATAAGTCTCCTCAGAATAATGATACACAATCAACATCAAATAATGAAGTTTTAGTTACCAATCATTCAGCGAAGGTATCTAATAATTTTATTTTGTTATCTACGGCCGTTATTAAAGTGTTGAATAATAATGGAAACTTAATTAAGGCAAGAGTATTATTGGATAGCGGAGCGCAGTCTAATTTTATCTCAGAGAAATTCGAAGCTAGGTTGCAATTAAAACCCAAAAGTGCAAACATACCGATTACCGGAATACAAAACAGAATATTGAATATTAAGAAAAGTGTAAATTTAAGGATTTTTTCAAGCTATTCACCTTATGAAAGAGACATAGAATGTCTCGTTTTGAAGGAAATAACGAGTAATCTGCCGCAAATTTCTTTTCAGAAAAAGGATGCTAGCGTACCTGATGGTCTACAGTTAGCGGATCCTACCTTCTACGAAACAGGCTCCATAGATATGCTACTCGGAGCGGAAATCTTTTGGGAAATTTTGAAACAAGATCAACTACGAAATGGAGACTCAGGACCTGTACTGCAGAGAACGGAATTCGGGTGGCTGGTGTCAGGACCTATCGTCACAACAAAAACAAAAAGGCCAGTAAAATCTTGTCACCTATCATTAAATATATTACATAAACAAATGGAAAACTTCTGGAAATTAGAAGAATTCCCGCCGGTGAAGCACCGGAGCCATGAGGAGCGAGCGTGCGAGGAAATGTTCAAGGACACGCATAAAAGAAATGACGAAGGTCGTTTTATGGTAAGCTTACCGCAGCGCCCCTGTGTTAAACAGTTAGGCGAAACACTGCCTATGGCAGAAAAGAGACTTTGCAATTTGCAAAGAAAATTTTCTTCAAATCCTGACCTGATGAAAAAATATAAAGAATTTATGCAGGAATACATAGACTTGGGTCATATGACCCGGTGCGAGGCACCTTCTAATGAAAAAAAATATTATTATTTACCACATCATGCAGTAATAAAAGAATCAAGCACTACCACGAAGACTCGAGTAGTATTTGACGGTTCTGCAAAATCATCCACTGGTATATCCTTAAACGATGCGCTCATGATAGGACCTGTTTTACAGAAAGATTTAGCTGCACAATTGATATGTTTCAGAAAGCACCAGTACGTGATAACAGCAGACATAGAGAAAATGTACAGACAGATATTGGTGCGACCCGAAGACAGGGATCTACAGCGTATAATATGGAAAAATTTCCCGGAGGAGGAAATTCAGCATTATCAACTTAACACCGTTACCTACGGTCTGGGGCCGTCTTCATTTTTGGCAACTAGATGCCTTGAGCAGTTGGGAAATGAAAATATGTCATCAAATCACAAGGTCAGTCAGATTATAAAGAATAATTTTTACATGGATGATTTGCTTACTGGTGATGAAACAGAAGAAAGCTGTTTATTAATTAAAGAGCAATTAATATCTATCATGGCATCCGCTGGAATGAACTTGAGAAAATGGCGATCAAATTTGCCCTCATTATGTTCAAAGCAAGAAAGCATGTCGGATATGATTATTAGTACAGATTCAAATGACAGCAAAATATTAGGCTTGTCATGGAATAACCAACAGGATAATTTCTTATACACGGTGAAGTTAATAAAAAATCCAATTGTTAGCAAACGACAAATGCTATCAAGCATTGCGTCCATATTTGACCCTTTAGGATTAATAGGTCCTGTCACTGTTGTTGCTAAATTGTTGATGCAAAAATTGTGGCAGACGAAGGTTCAGTGGGATGAGCCTATTCCACATGACATGTTGAAGACATGGGAAGCTTTTATGAGTGAACTGCCTCAATTAAATAATTTAAGAATAGGTAGAAAGATTCAATGTCAAGATCATGTAAATTTACAGCTACATGGATTTTGTGATGCCTCAGAGAAGGCATATTCGGCCTGTGTCTACCTGATATCTACTGATAAATTGGGTAAGAGATACTCCAATTTGATAATGTCCAAGTCACGGGTAGCACCTTTGAAAAGCGTGTCTCTACCCAAATTAGAATTATGTGGAGCTGTATTATTGACAAAGTTAGTGAATTATATTAAAGAAGCCATATGTACACCGGATATACATACAACATACTGGTGCGATTCTCAAATAGTACTGTGCTGGGTCAGGGAGCAGCCTGCAAGATGGAAAACTTTCGTTGCGAATCGGGTGGCGGAAATCCAGGAAACCAGTCAGCCGGAGCAATGGAAACATGTAAGGTCGGAAGACAATGCAGCAGATGTGCTCTCCAGAGGAACCGGTGTTTCACAATTGTTAATTTCCAGCATTTGGTGGCATGGTCCAGCTTGGCTGATACTGGATTCAGCGTGCTGGCCGAATGCCGACACATTTTGTATTGATCCACCAGAGATCAAGACAAGCTCGGTTCTGTTGTCTGCAGTGAAACAGGACTGGGACATTTTTAATAGATATTCTAGTTTTTCCAAATTACAAAGAGTAACGGCATACATTATTAGATTTCAGTTTAATTGTAAAAACCCTTTGCAGCGCCGCTATGGTAAATTAACAGTTAGTGAGTTGGAAAATTCAGTAAATAAATTAATATCTCGGGCGCAATCATACTGTTTCAGCGTCGAAATTCGAGCTTTAAATAATGGCAGTAATATACCTAGAAATAGTTTTTTAAAATCATTAGATCCTTTTATTGAAAGGGATCTAATTCGAGTGGGGGGAAGACTCTCCAAAGGTAAAATGGTAGATGAAAACCAGCAGCACCCAATTATATTACCTTCACATCATAAAATAACAGAGCTAATTGTAAGACACTATCATTACTTGAACTTACACTCGGGAACGCAGTCATTATTGGCGTTGATTAGAATGAAATTTTGGCCGATTAAGGGAAAGAATGTAGTAAAAAGGATAATTAAAAAATGTATAATTTGTTATAGATGCAATCCCAAACCAGAACAGCAGTTGATGGCCGACCTACCAGCTGAAAGAATAACTGAATGCCGGGCATTTCAAAATACGGCAGTCGATTATTCCGGTCCAATACTGATAAAATCGGGTATTCACAGAAAAACCCATAGCGTTAAATCATATATTTGCTTATTTGTATGCATGGCATCTAAGGCAGTGCACTTAGAAGTTGTGCTGTCTTTGAGCGCAGAAAGTTTTTTAAACGCTTTGAAACGATTTATCTCGCGTCGTGGTAGACCAAGTAAAATGTTCTCAGACAATGCAACCAATTTTAAAGCGGCTAATAATGAATTAAAGGAAATTTATAATTTTTTAAATATGTCTAATGATAAAATTGATAAATATTTATCCACATTAGGTATTCAGTGGAGATTTATACCGCCTCGTGCCCCGAACTTTGGGGGGCTATGGGAAGCCGGGATAAAATCAGTTAAACATCACTTAAAAAGAATAACAAGTATCGCTTCATTAACGTACGAAGAAATTAGTACGGTGTTATGTCAAATTGAATCTTGCTTAAACTCCAGGCCACTGACTCCCTTATCAAATGACCCTTATGACCTTAATCCCTTGACCCCTGGTCACTTTCTCATAGGAACTAGTATGGCAGCGATTCCAGAGCAAAATTTGGAACATATCACGTTCAATCGATTAAATAATTACCAAAAACTAATACAAATTGTTCAAATGTTTTGGTCGAGGTGGCGGAAGGAGTACCTGGCAGAGCTACAAACCAGGAACAAATGGACTAACAGGAGTCAAGGACAGTTACAGCCTGGCGACATGGTAATACTGAAGGAGGACAACGTCCCTTCTTGCTACTGGAGGCTGGGACGGGTGAGCGCCGTACATCCTGGCGCTGATGGACGAGTTCGCGTGGCGACCATCATCACTTCGAAGGGCATAATCCAGAGGGCCATTTCAAAATTATGTCTGCTACCAATAGAAGACAACGGACCCGACGCAAATGATGTTCATACAAAAACTGATGAAGAAAATAATTGAAGGTTCCACAAGAAAAAACTCGACGCAGAAATCTAATAAACTTCCCGCAAGTAAAACCAAGTGGCAGTGAAAATTTATTTTCTAAAAAAGTTATTTTAAAAAAAAAAAACAATGTTTCAAGATATAAATCAAGATTTAAATAATTAATTTAAAGCAAAACTACAAATTTAATTTAAATCAAAAACAGCAAGAGGCTTAAAATTCAAATTTAAATATCAATTTTTCTACACACTTCAAGATTCAAGATGGAACCATATCCGAACATTCAAACCTAGAAGGAAGACCAAGGAGCTTCGCACGTCAAGATCTCAAGATTGCTATTTATTTATTTTTTATTGTTAAAATTATAAATTTTTGTTTTTAAATGAAGTTATAATGTTTATTAATAATTAGATTATTATTAATAGTTCTTAGAAATAGGATAGTTTTTATTTGGAAATTTTTATGGTTTAGTTAAAGTTAAATTATTATTATTTTTTGTTTCTTCCAAATTGATTTTAGCATATGTTTATATTTAGGTGTTTGATTTTTTATCCTTATTTTGTTTTGATATTTTAGAAAAAGTGACCTCCGTTCCCTTTTTCGGGGGGAGTATATGTTAAGAAATTAAAGTTGATATTTAGTTGAGCAAGGGTTGAAATGTTTCTCCGCTTTTAACAAAGAGGTCAGGCATGGTTGTGGTTCGAGGATTTACACATAGATGTCAGGGTTGGCTATAGTCTTCCCTCCCAAATGGACCCTGTTGTAAATTTATAAATAGGATGAATTCATTATTTTCTACCTCTTTCTGCATTAGTTTGCCTTGAAAAGGAAACGTTAGATTATCAGTCCGTTGGGGGGATTTAATAATTTATTTGGATTGGAATTGTTGTACATTATTGCCAATAAATTAATTTTGTATCTACCTTGAATTTCTTGTTGAAGTTTTTGAAGACCTAAAAACTTACATTATTTGATTAATCGAATCAAAACCCTAACAGTTGCACTGGGGAAACGTACATTGTAAGGTTGGCCAGTTGGAAAGGTGGCCGCCTTCCTGGAGCGCGTCCGCCTTCCTGGAGACGGAATATTTGCCTTTGTGGGCTTTGTGGGCTCCTTCGTGGGCCTGGTGGGCTTCGTGGGCTAAATATTTGCCTTCGTGGGCTAAATATTTGTCCTCGTGGGCCTCGTGGGCTAAATAATAACAATTTGTAATGCAAATGAGGCAAAGCAGTCTTCTTGCCAAAGCGGCAAAGCAATCTGCTTGCTTAGCGGAAAGGGAAGCAAAGGAGTTTTTGCCTATCCTTAGAGCCAGAAATATTGGCCCTTATTGGGGCCGCAAATAATAATAAAATTTGTAGATAATAGTTTAAAATGTCTCCCGGTGGCAACCTGGCACGCAAGCTTTTATTTGGTTGCACCGGGGCATTGTACATAGTAATAAAAGCCTTAAAATATTTTATTTAATTAAGTTATAAGCATAAAATATACAAGAATGATAATTTGACAAGAAAACGAACAAGAGAAATCATTTTCATCAACATTATCGCTGGCGGCACGGTATTTTTGCATTTTGTGGCCAGGACATTTTTTACTAATTTCCAAGAAATGACCACAAAACTGCAGAGGACCGGGCCAACGATGAACATTGATGAAAAAGATTTCGAGGGTATGAACACGTCGGTTACATAAAGATTTCTTTAATAAAAATGCTATACAACAATTAAATATTAGCAAAAGAATGATATCTGTTGGAGGACTAACCGTACCATTAGTACGAACCACAAGAGCACAAAATCACTATATAATTCAAGGGTTTAAAATTATTCAATAAATAACCCCTAGATATACGAACGGAAGAAAACTAATTTAGCTCACCTAAGGAACAATATATCGGTCTCTAGGTTTCCTCTCCCCTACAACATTGGACTCTTCACAATGCTGGGATAAATGCTGCTGGCTCCATTAAAATATCTGTAGAACAGGTACAGCATACCTACATTGCGCCTGTGAATTAAAGATGGCAATCGGTCTGTTAACAACGGATTCAGAGTTAACAACAGACACCTGCTTTGTAGAGAATCATAGGTGAGATATACGGAGGTGGGCGTACTTGAGATTTGTGCAGGTTTAGCAATATCTTGTTTTGTCCAAATGTGAATGATTGTGATTGTAATGATTGCAGGTGGCGGGCTGGGGGTTCACGGAGTCGGGGGCCCCCTCAGACAGCCTCAATTTCCTGGGGGTCCCGGTGGTGGCGCGTGAGGAGTGCTTCGAGAATCTGCCGACTGGTTTCAATGGATACTCTACTTCAGATAAGATATGCGCGGGGTTCACTAATGGTAACTATAATGCCATTATCAATAATATCTTTTTACATTAGCTCCACACGGGAGGCCCTGAGAAAAATAATTCCCCTCAGGGCCTTTGTCATCCTTGGGGTGTTATGTGGAGGCTATTTTTAGGAGAGGAACGATAAGAAGTTCTAAGAAGGAAAACGGTAAGAGTTGTAGGTAGGAATCTGGTGGTCAATGTGTTTACGAGTGACCGACGTACGAATCCGTCCCTCTCACTGTGATGCAAGACGATTAGAGTCCGGCTGGAGAGGTCAAAACGTCTCCCTCCACCCGTCTCTCCCGATCCTGTCCGTCACGCAGTTGGTGGACAAAAACATTCGCCGCCAAGACCTAGATAAACCTCACCTTGTGAACTCGACTCGGGGTGACTTATGGTAGGGGGTGTTGGTTATCCAATAAATGGCTCCCGCGGCGGTGGTTCCCATGCCCGCCTCCCAAATTGGGTGTTGGCTAAATATTACACTGTAGAGCAGTAATCTAAGTGAGAATCAACTATAGATTTAAAGTTTATATGTATGAGGTGTGGGTAGGAATTTGGGGATAAATGAGTCCAGGAGTGACGAACGTGTGAACCTACCGCACGAACCCGGGCACCCCAGCTAATATACTCGTACCTTACCCTATCTGCCTGAATTAAAAGTGAATACACATTACTGCAAATATGAAAACATATATGTTTTTTTACTAAAATACGAGGGTTGTCCGTAAAATAAAGTCTCCAAGGAGCTGCAGTCGCGAAAAACGATTTTACGCTCAATCTTTTAACACTGACGTGTAGCCCGATTTCCCATTGCCTAATTCCCACCACAATGCACCCTCTGTGACGCTTAGTCTCGGCGTAGCAGCCGTTCGCAATGGAGCTTGCGCTCGCCTCACCCGCCAGGGGTAAACACTAATTACGCTCTGTACCTAATTAGTGTTTTTGTGAAAAAAAAACTCTGGTAGAAATTCATTCTCAAGCTACTTGAAGTGTACGGAAAACAATGCATGAGTGCGAAAACGTGCACAAATGGTACAGAGAATTTAAAAGCGTGCCGTACGGCCATCGGTTTCAGACAAAAAAAATGTGAAAAAAACAATGGTTGCAGATCGACGGGTGACGGTTCGGGAGCTCTGTGATATGATCCCTGATGTCAGTAAGACCACTATTGACAAGATTTTGACAGAACATTTGGGAGACCACAAAGTCTGCCCAAGGTGGGTCCCAAAATGCTCACAGAAGATCACAAAAAAACAACGGATTGAAGCAGGCCGCGAATTCCTTGAGTGCTACGAGATCGATGGTGCAGAATTCTTGGACTCAATTGTGACTGGGGACGAGACCTGGATACACTACATGACACCACACACAAAGGAACAATACCACAACATGTCTTAGCACCACATCGTGTCATAGTAATATACCACATCAAGTCTTAGCAATATACCACACCATATCTTAGCAATATACCACATCATGTCTTATACAATATACCACATCATGTCTTAGTGTAACGTCGTTGTAATAATTGTTCCTAATTCCTATTGTTTAAGACGCCATACCATGTTTCACCTGAAAGCATTGAAAAAATAATACTACATGTCACCTATTTTAGCCCTCGAAAAAGTATTTAATAAGATAGAGTGTGCCGAAGTAGACATTTTCTTCGATAATTTATATGAATTAAAAAAAAAGTTGTCCTTTGCTGAAAAAAGTGTAACATTTTTCGAGCTAATTAATATGTAGGTATCTCTTGCCTTTATTTGATAAAGTTTTTTATACATATATATTTTTTTAAACAAATATTGTGTTTGTATCGCTTTGTCGGAGAGGCTTTCTCGGAAGATTTTTTCAATGTAGATGAGTGTTTCAGGCTGATATAATTATTGCTTATAATAATTGTTACCCTTTGTGCTATGCATAAAAATCTTGTCTTAAACGTTAGTTTATCATTAAAACAAATAATAATTTATTTACTTTTTTTATATATCAACTGAGTTTTTGGTTTAACCAGTATAAATAAATAAAAACCACACTTTCCATAATATCATCATAACCAACACCTCTGCCAGAGGTCATCCCAAATAGTTCGCTACGTTTGGCGACTTAGCAAGGGTGCCCGGGTTCATTGGGTGAGGTGCGACAGGTCTTGGCAGCGGATGCCCCCGCTAGCTTAGCTGCATGGTATGCCGGATCGGGAAGTTGGTTTAGGGAGACCCTTTGACCATTCCAGCTGCTCTATCTCGAACCATCACCTTACACTGCAGTTAGAGCAATGGATTCAAACGTCCCATACATACCCATCCCCATGTCCTTCCTTTCTTTTAAAAATACTGTCCACACAGCATCACTTTAGATGACGTAGGCCGTGAGGAAAATTGTTTTCATCAGGCCCTCTATGTATATATTTATAAACAAATACCACGTTTTGCAATTACAACGCCAATGTCGTGTGGGAGACAGGAAGTTTGAAATTGCCGTCGCTCATTGATTGCCTGTCAATATGATGTATCGTAGTCCAGCGGTAAGGCTCTTGACGTCATCGAAACCCGGCCTGGCAAATAAATTTTATTTGATTAATTTTTGTTATTTCACAATTTACTTATTTAAAATAATGTATAGTATATTTGCGGCACGTTGTAGAGTGGAAGATACTCTCAGTATCGCCCTGGTGTAAGACCACCATTCAGAATTGAAACTTGCTTGAAATGGCTTTAGCCGTGTTTGGTGACCAGATCTGAATAGCCAGGAACTACCCCAACTTCCTCTTCCCTATCTCCTTTCCCTCCCCACTACCTTCAGCCTCACAACATACCCCAATTGGGGATGCCATATTCCCACTGGCTCCAGACGGGAGAAGTTGGGACTCTTGTGCGTTATTCATGTAAAAAAATATATCAATTGGTAGAAGGGCATGGGTACCGCCTCCCAAAGAACCATTTATTGGATAACCAACATGTTTCATTCCCTTTCAGGAACAGCCGTGTGTGTCGGAGACGGCGGGGGCGGGCTGGTGTTTCCGCTGAACAACTCAAGTGCAGGTAGCCAGAGCCAGCGCTGGTTCCTGCGCGGCGTTCTTAGTGTCGTGCCCACGTACCGCAATCCTAATGATCTCTGCCTCAGTAACTTCGCCCTCTATACAAATATATACACACATCGAATGTGGCTGTCCACCCAGATAGATGACAATCTATCCCGAGGTTAATACAATTTCCTGGAATTACAAAAAGTAATTTAAATTTTATTTAAAAATGTTATTATTGGTTCTGCGAATATTTTAGTTTATTTTACTTTTATGACATCTGTTTTAGCTGATTGTGGTTAGTCCACTTCGAGACGACTTATTAATTGATTTATTACCGGTTAAACCGACTTATTGGGAAGATAATTGTGACGGGGTACTTTGAAATCTATTTTCCCCACATTAAATGTAATGTCTTCTTAATTGTTTAGTAATAATGTGACTGCTATTGACATGTTTAAATGGGTAATATTTTTTACTTTTTGTAAACATGCTGAGAAGCGGGAAATAAATCATTTTCCTTACTTTATTAATTACTAGGGTTAGGGTTATTCGTTTGTTTTGTATGAGACCAACTTATTTGATTTATACAATACTGTAAAACTTAGGCGGCTGGACCCCAATCTTCACTTCTGTTCGAGCGATATTTTGTAACAACTCGGAAATCTTTTTCGTAACGAACTTATATTTATTTTCAGTCAGCTTTTATATTAAAATATTCGCGCACCTGTTCTAAGTTTTAACGTAAACGTGTTATTGTTTTTATCGCTGCACGTGCAAAGGATGATTAATTTGTTTTCTGTTTTTCCAGCAGGTGTTCAAAATTAATATTAGTTGTTAAGTGCTTTTGTACTGAAAAACAAACTGGTCAGTTTAATTTTAAATGGGCGTCGCAAATTCACTCCTGTTACAATAATAATTTTGAAGAAACACGTGCAGCCCCTCTTTATGTAGACACCAGCTACCTACCATTTTTCAAGTAAATAACATCTGGCAGTTGTTCACTGAACAAGAATCGTCTTGTACACGTGTATTATTGTCAATTCAGGATTTGTCAATTGAAAATGTATTGATTGCACTTTCTAGTACAAAACCCTAATACGTGTTAATTCCAGGGGCCTGAAAAGAGGCAGTATATTTTAAGAAACTTGCAATACGATCTGACCAAAAAAATTTATGAGATTATCATATAATATAATGAAAGTATGAGTGCACAGAAACTATTGGTAAACCCTGTTTTCCACAATAAAATTAAGAATATTGATGTCAGATATTGCTATAAAGAAATTATAAATAATGAAAACAATGTTAGTGTTGATTATTTGTGTAAAAGCTTAGGTGCAGTAAAACATTATAAATATTTGAATGCTTTAGAAATTGTTAAAATGTAATTCTAATTTTATTATAATATGTTCTTAAGTAATTTCTATTTTAAGTGGGAGTGTTATAAATATGAAAATATATGTACTACTAGCACCATATTATATATTTAAGACTGAACTGTACTGTCATGGTATTCTCGCAAATAAAGAATTGTTCCAGTTCTCAGACATCAACCAGTATTTTATTAAAATAACCTTATAAAGTGTGTTAGTATATATACGTACTTTGAGTGTATGCATACCTGCTAGCTTGGGTCGACGGCCAATCTACATGTACCAGGTTCTAAAGGTACGAAAACATTGCTCGCTTTACTTAAAGTCTCAGTGCTGATTTTTATAAATATTGTTAAAAAATTAATAATCAATACTGCCAGACAACCGTCGCACAGTGGACGGAATGAAAGAAAAAAACACGAATTATTTCTTTGCTTACTAAATATTAATGCTTTTTTATCTTATTAATGAATTATAACCACAAGCAGCTAAAAACCCGCTCCGCAGGTTTTTGCTGCTAGGCCCTGCGGGCGGCTTTTAGTTTGACTTCGCCTGGGCGAAGAGTTTGAGTGTATTTTAAAAATTTGATAAAAACTGCTTACAAAAATAGTCAGTTCCTCGAATCCATTGTGATTCAGTGACAGCTAGTCACCGAGTTAAAGTAACCGTGACAGGCAATGAGATGAGGCAGAAAGATACTTAAATTCTATAAATCCGTAGTACAAATATAGCGTATAAATAAATCCGTAGTACATATATATAGGGAAGAAACGACAGAAGTAGTGACACCTTGTGTCGAATTCTTGAATTCGGAACCGAATTATAACAGTAGCTTTGATAACGTCATGTGAAATTCCACAGATGTTATTTGTGGCACGACTCATATGGCGTGACGTCCGACGTGCACTCGTAGCTGGGTTCTGAATTTCAACCACGCAGACGCAAACCTAATAATACTGTTCGATTTTGAAGTAAAAATTATTAATTTACTCTTGCGTAGAAATTTACAACAACAAAATAATACGTTTTGAAGACATACAAATATGTAGGCAAATAAAACACTTTAGTTTTAAATTTTACATATTATATTTCGTAACACAAAAAGCCGTCAATAATTAGGTTCACATATTTAATCGGAAAATGGTGGAAAATCTAAGTGCTAAAGGTGTATCCGTTGTCATTGGAGTCTAAATCATCACTCAAATTTCCAGAACCATTGGACGAATTCTTAGCAGACTTAAAACTTCCGTAGTTAAACAGAAAATTTTTTTAGGAAATGATCGCAAATTGAAAGTTTTTTTTTTTTGGGATTTTCTTTTTTAAATTGTAATCTGATTGGTCTGCAGTACCTTGCAGATGAAGGCCATGGGTTTTGCCATATAATAGTCTTGCTTCTTGAGTTTCCTTCGCTGTAAAGCTGAAGTAGCACCAACGACGTTGTAGCTAGATTAGAGTCATCATAATATTCTCCATGACTACACCTTTGCTTGTAGTGACTGTGACTACCATGACCATCACAGCCCCATTTGTACATTTGCACAAACTCATTTCTGCTGCTAACTGGAGTTCATCAAGAGTGCGAGACTCTAACCCTAACAGATCATGCACTTTTTTTCTTTCTTGATCTAGAACCACTTTCTTGAAATACTTTTATTGGTCTACCCAAAGATTTGGACACAACTAACTCCAGTCAAAATAGACTATCCACCTCGCATTAATTCTTAATAAGCTGGATTTTTGTATAAGTCTTGAATACGTCATTAAGAATGCTATGTCAAAAGTCCCTATCGATCTCGCTCTGGCAAGGTTTTTTTTTCGAGGTCAAAGGTCACCATTTTTTGTTTTTTGCGTATATCTCTGAAACGGTAAGAGCTATTGAAAAAAATATTGAGTGAAAGTTGTAGATTGTAAAATTCTCTACAAAAATGATATCAATACTTTTTTCTCTACGAAGCACCGTTCTCGAATGATCGCGATTTCAGACCGTAGGTATGCACACCACCCACCACCTTTGAGGTAGTGTACTTGGCGCTTTTTTTTAATGTGGTTTCCCTAGTACGAATACTCCACGATACAGGGTGTCCGGGGGTAAAGTGCATTAACTTCAGGAGGAGATTCTACACGATAGTACAAGTAAAAAAGATAAATACCTTTTTTGAAATTCAAATTTTTAGAGGCACTTTTCAGGTAAAATTCGTCCGGTGTGTGCGGCCAATTGTAGCAGCAAGAAATATACATTATTCATTATCAGATTCTACATTATCACTCGTTTCTTCTTCCTCGCTCTCTTCTTCCTCGCTCTCCTCTTCCTCTTTTTGCTCAATTTGTGTTGACTACTCTAAGAAGAGAGATATATCAGTTAGATCCTCATCGTTTTCGAACGAATCTTCATCTGTTGCATTTGATTCAGCATTACTGCAAGAGTGACCTTGACAGTTGGTACAGACTGGTGAAAAAAACAATCCAACTTTTCTGCATCCACAATTGTTCGTACAGCCTTTTTTGCAATTACAAAAAATTGTATTCAGCAGTTTCTCTGGGGAAGGTGGAAGTAAAGTACGGATTGGCTCCAAACTATTATTCATCAATTTCCAGCCCCAGTCTTCAGGATTCAGTTGATTGCCCAGCCACACTTGCACTTGGTAGAATACACGAAACGCATGTTGATAAGCAGATGTTGGAGGGAGACACGATAACTGCACTCTTTTATTGTTCCTTGTATTTTTCACGAAATTCAAAAATCTCTACTTGTCTATCGATTCCATTTTTTTCGGAGCTTCATATAAAGCAAGGAGAAAGCGAATTCCGTAAGTGAGGATGACGTCTGCTGAAGATTTGGTGTTTTTAAATACTTCTGCGTTATCTATCAAATCATTACGTTTTTCAAACAATTTAAATACTGCAGTTTTTCCCCTTTTGAAAATTGCTGATGTCGTATCGCGGCCAGTTATCGCATGTAGGAATAAAATATGAGCCCGACATTTTGGATATGCAGTTAAACTTTGTGACGAATATATTTTTGTTTGAATTTGAGCTTTCCCAGGTTTTAAAAAGTAAATGATCGTATCACTTGGAGTTCGTGCAGTCAGTATTATTAATAAATCTACATCTTCTCCAACAACAATAGTTATATTGTTGCTACTGAATTGATCTATTGCGTTTTCAATAATGAGGAAATCAGCATCATTATTAGCTTGTTTCACAAGAATTTTGGCAGCTGCGAATTCTTCACACAACATCGAAATCAAGCGAGTTTTATTGTGAACATTAGCGAGAAATTGTTGTTGGTTTGTTGGAACAGTCATTGATCGATCAAAAACTATATCAGACGATGAAGATGTTTTTGTAGCTCGACGACGTTGTTCTGCAGCTTTGATATTTTTCATGCAATCAGTATAACCATCAAATACTATGGTAACGTTGTGACCGAAGTGTCTACTAACATACTGAAGATATTTGTCCAAAATATCATTGAATGTGTCCTCTCGATCCCATACAACACGATGTAACAGATATCCTCCATCGATGACGTAGGTAGCATTTGTGCTCTCGACTTCAATATTAACACATTCAAAACAATCATAAATGGTAGACAAAACAATCATAAATGGTGTCTTACGCATTCCAATTGCACCAAAGAGCGATAATGGGTAAGGGGCTAATTCATACTCAAAGAATTTTTCAAGTTCATCTTCAAATGTCTTCGCAATACTCATGCGTTGAAATAATAATACAGGATCTATCGGTACCTTCTAATCATGGATTTTAATGGTACTGTTCATGGTTAATAGAGGTAATACTTTATCAGCGCGTTTCAATTTAATATTATTAAATGTTTGGCTCGTCATTTTACTGATGGAAGCAATTTCCACTTCACGAGCATTATGACAATTAATTTTATCATTACCGACGACTCCACTGGCAATGGACATGATTTTGTTGAGATGCATGCCATAAATCCATTTACTTATGACGCTCTCTTGCGTACTTCTCCCTCGTGCAATACCTCCATTTGTTTTCATTGACTTCATCATAGATTGCTCAATGACCATATCCGAAGTGACCGAAGTATCCAATGACCATATATGAAGTACCACAATTTAATTTATCAGAACGTCTAATAGTGAAAAATCCTCGTACAAATCTTTCATAAACCTGAGGATCATCATGAATCGATTAAAGTTTTCATCCCACGATCAACAACCACAATTTCTCCTTCAATCAAAGATTTACTGCAAATGAAGCAAACTTCTGACATTTTTATAAAATTTTTTAACGGCACAGTTTAAAATGAAAGTATCATCAACAAACACGTCTATTCACTACGAAAAACCGTTCAAAACTGACTGGATTCACTAGGGTTATGTCCCTCAAAAACGCCGGTTCTTCGGAAAATCCGAAAAATGCAGGTTTACGCCGGTTCCTATGGAAAATCCCAAAAATGCAGGTGTGCGCCGGCAGTAACAAGCAGACATTACTCAGGCCAACCGACTAATGAATTAGGGATGGACGTTGATTTACTCAGAATCGTGTATTTTCCACGTATGAGTCACAAAAACCAATATTCCAATATTTTTTTCTTCAGATGGATGACCCGATGATGTATACTGGCCACATACGTGCATATTCGTATTTTCTAGGTTTGAAATCGGGATAACACGAGAACGGTGTTTCGTAGAGAAAAAAGTATTGATATCATTTTTGTAGAGAATTTTACGATCTACAAACTTTTACTCAATATTTTTTCGATAGCTCTTACTGTTTCAGAGATATACGCAAAAAACAAAAAATTGTGACCTTTGACCTCGAAAAAAAAAACCTTCCAGAGCGGGATCGATGGGGACTTTTGACATAGCATTCGTAATGACGTATTCAAGACTTATACCAAAATTCAGCTTATTAAGAATTAATGTGAGGTCAGCACCTTTTTTCGTCTATTTTGACTGGATTAACTATCATTTCTTGCAACCACTCTAAATTATGTTGCACAAATCTCACAATAGTAACTGCGGCTTTTTCTCCATTTCTTCATTGATTGTAGTGAAAAATACTTTACAGTTTTGTAAAATGTTCAAACATGCCACTGTGTAGTATTGTTGTGTTAGGTAATTAATTAAAACCCTTTTTCATTTCACAGAAGTGGCATTTAGTATACCCCGTACCTCGAATAATTCTCTCCTGGAAATTCTCTGAAAATTCGAATTCTTCCTGAAAATAAAAACATTGTTCAAGGGAGGACAAAAGAGGATCACAATTTATATATGATATAAAAAGTGAAACTTCTGTCTACCCCGTTTATTCGCAGGAGACCATATTTGTCCCACAGCACATAGGTCTCATATAAAACGTTGTAACTCCTTTACTATCATAGTTAGAAATATATTCTAATCGATTTTAGAAAGGAAAAATACCATGCTTTATATTTAAATCTAAAAAATAGCCACCAAGAAAGTAAAATGAACCCTTTTATGTACACAAAATTTTGAATCGCAAAATGAATAAAAAATTGAAACTTCGGGAATTTTTTATAAATTATTTTTACATAGGGCGACAAAAAAGTGAGGTTACAATATGTGTTTGTTGTACATTTGTCTAATAAAATATTTTTGTGTTTTTATTTTTTTTTATTATCAGTAACTTTAGTTAGAAAAAACGTAAGGTTTAAGGTTTTAAGCATTTTGAAAACTTTTTTATGTTTGTATGCAAAATTTTTATAATTAAAAAAAATATGTTTACTAAGAATTCTATAATTTAAAAGCGTATTTTATCACCTTTCTAAAACAGTTTTCGGTTTTTGAATGTGCTCAGAAATATTCCAAATATTTGCATTTTATTGTAAAGCGAAAATATTTTGACCATCTGAAAAAAATGCCAAATTTTTGAAGGGCTACAATAGACATAGAAGAAGTAGGTTGTCATTAATTTTTAGGCAGCATCGCGTTCATTAGTCAAAATATTGTACATATATTTTCGTATCGGTGATCAATGAACCGGTGTATGCAATTTTTAGCCCTAAGTTGTTTTTAATTGTTTGTCTAGCATTTAGTTTTTTTTAGATTTTAGAAATGTATTATAAGTTTGTACAGCGTCCTTGAGGTGATTTTTCACAAAGACGGCGCTATATAAATCATCCAAGTATTATTATTATAAAATAGACGATACGAGAAGAAGATAGAAGATTTCATTATACGTATTTATTTGTATGTTTATTCTTCATGCTCCGATAAGTATTTATTAACATAAAAACAGACGCACACACAAACACACACATACACACATACATCTCACAATGCAGGACATCACAGACTGATGTTACCGAAGGCCGACTCTGTACCAAGTTGACAAGACATTAGTGGCCGCCTCTTTCCGAATAAGGATTCTTCGTGGGTTCCTTATTCCCAAAAGGTTATTGCGGAAGAATTCCAACTCCGGTTGCTGATGTTGATGTACACAATATGCACCTTTAGTATGGTTTTTAGATAATAAAGAAGAAGAAGGGGAGATTTTTGTTGTTTGTTTTTGGGGTGTTATGCCGTGTTACGCTACCTCCTCCTTTAGCCAACGTTTCGGACAGCGTTACAGTGTCCATCATCAGGGCAGATGCGTAAATGTTAGTGGTAAAATATGTGCTTAAGTACTTCGAAGCAGTACCGTGTTGCCAGCTCCACCCCACTGCGAGCTGGAATTAACGTAACACGGCATAACACCCCAAAAACAAACAACAAAAATACTTTTGGCCGTGAAAATCTAAAATCAGAAAGGGAGATATTTAAATACGAATGTTAGAGAGAGCGCGCTAATATTAAAATTGATAATAAAGCGAAAATTCATTTAAAATAGAGCAAAAATCTCATACGAAATGTCTCAAATAGCATTTAAAGAAACACTGTGAATTTTTTCACAAATATATCACCTTTAAAATAACAGAAAATAAATGTGTTTATAATTCTAATCGGATTGCGATTTTTTTCTATTGAAGAAATTCCATATAATTACTGATTCGGCTATACAAATCTTTTTTTATATGAGTTCCACACATGAGTTTCCTGAGGAAAATAATTTCCCTCAAGGCCTATGTCATCTTTGGGCATGCTGTGTAGAGGGTTTTTTAAGGATAGGAAGGAGAGGGGAGTTCTGGGAAGGAAAAAGGGTTTAAGGGGTGGGTAGGAATCTGGGGTTCAGTGTGTCCTGATCATCCGCCTCCAAGACCTAGACAAACCTCAACCATGAACCTGGGCACCCCTGCTAAAACATCAAAAGTAGCGAACCACTTGGGTTGACCTATGGCAGGGGTGTTGGTTATCCAATATAGGTTCCCGGGGCGGCGGTACCCATTCCCGCCTCCCAAATTGAAAAATGTATAAATATTATTTCCAAAAATAACAAATATTTCTTAAATAATGTTTAACATGAATGTTTATTTGTTTGTCTCTAATGCGTACCTTAAACATTCATCTGATTGCGATGAAAATTTGGTGATTTGCAGTGCGCGTACAGTTTGCAGTGGTTTTCCTATATAATAGGGGGCTCTGGCGTTATTAAATTATTTCCTATACAATTCATTTTATTGCGATGAAAGAATGTTTGTATTTCATGTAGTTTAGTGGCAGGGAGGGAAAAAGAAATGTGAGAGTGAAAAGTGGGAAGCGGGAGAAAGGAGAAGGAGGTATTGCAACGCATGCCGGGAACTCGCTAGTATGTTATAAAATGGTAGAATTTCTGATGTCCGCGGCTTAATATTAATATTGATACTTGATACGACCAGTATGAATACTTCTCTAGTGGCTAGTGGCGCACCTCAAAGTAAACATCAGTTCTGTTGATAACTACATATCTAAACAGGATTGTGATTCAAGTACAACTTACTTTAATATCGCTTGCCAGTAGCGAATAGATGACGTACAGTGAAGCAAGTTAAATGTTCTGCATTTTAAACACTTTTTTAAAACGTCGAGAATAGTGAAGTGTGTATTTATTGTGAAAGGCATTGTGGGCGTGTCCATCAGTACAAAGTGAGCAAAATATTTTCTTCTGGTGAAATAATTGGTTCAGCGTTTAAAACAAATTAAATCTCAAGAAGGTTAACAGTTTTTTAAACCATCTGTTAAATAACAGAAGAACTATTTTAGGAAACAGCAAATTCCTTTGTATGGGCAGCTTATAGTTGGATAGTTTTATTATTATTTTTTTACATTAGCTCCACAAAAGAGGCGCTGAGGAAATTAATTTCTCTCAGGACCTACTTATCTTACGAGAGGCTATGTAGAGGGTTTTTCCAAGGAAAGGAAAGAAAGGAAGTTCTGGGAAGGAAAGTTCTGGTCTGTATGTCCAGAAGTGACGGACGTACTCCAAAGACCTGAACAGAGCTCAACCCGGGCACCCCTGCTTAGTCGCCAAAAGTAGCGAACTCCTAGGGATGACCTATGGCAGGGGTGTTAGTTATCCAACAAAGTGCCCGGGTTCATGGGATGAGGTTTCTCTAGGTCTTGGCGGCGAATGCGTTAATCCACCTACTGAGACTGGTTGAGGGAGACATAATCTAAACTTCTCCAGCCGAACTCTCTCGATCCATCGCCTTGCACCGCAGTGAGAGGGATGGATTAAAATGTCCATCACTCCTTGACATATTGACCTCCAGTTTCCCACCCCTGTATATTTTTCCTTCCCATAACTTCCACTCCGTCTTTTCTCTAAAAAGACCCGCCATGATTTTTTATGCCGATTTTTTATTCCTTGTAATATTTACATGAAATAATCAAAGTGGAGAAATAAGTAACAAAAAGTCGTTTTATGGAAATTTTGTGTGTTCGTTATGAATTATTTTAAGTTCATTAATAACTTTGAGGTGACAACTAAAATGGCGCAAAGTCGTTGAATTAGATTTCAAAAAACGCTGCCTTATCTCTTCTAGTCTGCGGTCACCAAATTGGGTATTTACATTACATTACAGATAACGCTACTAACAAATTACTTACAAAACATATTTTTCGCGTGGATAATGGGCTTGTTATTCACATTCACCAAGTGATTGATATAAGGAAAATCGTTCTGAAAGGAAGCACTGTTCTTATCTCGTATGAATAAACATTTATTTGGTGAAAAATAAAATATAATAATAATAATAATAAAAATAACTTATATCATTGATGTAGCTATTCCAAATTCCTGTAATATTCAAAAAACTGTTTCTGAAAAAATTAGAAAATACACAGATTTAGGAAATGAGATTAAAAGAATTTGGCATTCTCGGACTATAAAAATATTACCATTTGTTATTTCGGCCACTGGCATAATACCTAGGAATCTGATTCAAAATTTAAGCATATTAGATTTGTCAAAGAATTTGTATATAAAAATGCAAAAAGTAGTAATTTTAAATACATGTAGGATTACAAAAGATTTTTTAAATATTTATATTGAGGGATCAGTAGGATTTATAGGTTCAATTAGAAATGCCACAGAGCCGAACCCTCTGATATGAAAATATCTGGAGTCGGTGAATTATATTCCCATTTGGTCTCTAGTAGGTTGACATGTTGTTCTTGTATTGTTTTGTATTTATAATACTTATATAGTGCAATTGCATAACGTGGATTCACTAGATGATCATTTGGGGAAGTGTATGAAAGGGTTTAGTTTTTCCTTCTTTTTTTTTTTTTTTTTTTTTTTTTTTTTTTTTTTTTTTTTTTTTTTTTTTTTTTTTTTTTTTTTTTTTTTTTTTTTGGGGGAAAATTTAACCCGGACATTTAAATCTGGTGCGTAAAATTGGACAATGTTGTTAGCAACGCTAGCCTCGACGTTTGCTTGTATTTTAGCTCTCTGATTTTTTATTGTATCAGATAGAAAAAAATTAGCTTTGATCCCAAAACATATAAATATTTGAAAATAAGTATATTAGATAACGTAATAAATAAACTGCCAGTGAACCGTAGGATATTTAGGTAAATAAATACAATATAAATTTTTCCTTTTGTGAGGACTTCAGTAACCAAGGTAATAATAATAATAATAATAATTGGATAATTTGTATAGCGCCGTTTTTGTGAAAAATCACCTCAAGGGCGCTTTACAATTTATTATAAATCCTAGGCTCTATCTAATTTTATTATTTTCAAATAGATACAGAATCATACTTACCTGCAGGACACTTCCGACAAAACACACTTTATTAGAAAGTTTATGCTTATGCTATGGGGAAGATACGACTTTGCACGTGGAGGACATTATATTCAAAACACTGGACATTGCATGAGTTTTACATTTATATTTATATTTAACAAAAGATTAATGCCAAAGTTGAGTTAATATTTATTTTTAAAGTCTGGAGAATTTTAAGAATTTGCTTTTACACACTTAGTTATTTACAATGTTGCGAGCCGTGAAGGCGAAGGTGAAATTTTTTTTAACTTATTGATACGACTGTCTGAAAAGATGAGTTTTAAGTTTAGCTCTAAATTGCGCTGAATCTGTGATCATTCTTAACTCGTGTGGCAGTCCATTCCAGGCTTTAGGTCCCGACACTCCGAAAGCACGCTCACCGAATTTAGTATCTGGTGTGCGCTTTGGTTCCTTCAACCTTCCAATCGCTGATGTTGCTGCTGACCTGAGGGTTGATTGTCGAGAATTGGAATTTTCTGGAATACACATTTCCGATAAGTAAGTAAGGTAAACAACTATATTTTGAGATTACGTTGAAATATATTTTGTAGGTAAATTTAATTGTATATTTTATTTTGATAACATTATTCTATAATATAATATATATTATAGATTTGTAGTATTGAAGGGTAGTTTACATTAAAATATTTAATTTGGAGATATTGAAAACTATTTGTTGAAACTAGGTAACGACGACAGTTGCTTGGTTACTGGAATGTAGGAATTAATAATAATTAATAAATCATTTCCAAGTTGTTTTGAAAGGTGACACAATGTCATTTTCAACCAACGGAAATGAAAATGGGTTTATTATGTCATCTATACAGATGAACATTGATAATCTGAGACCCCAAAAAACAAAAGCACGTATTCCTAGGCAGCGTATGAAATGGACGAACGATGTCAAAATGTTCATCGTTCGTTCATATTTTTATGTAACTAAACTAGAAAAAGATATGTTATTGTATAGGAAAAAATTACATTTACTTTTCTCACAAAATTATCCGGTTGCCCAAGTAAACGAACAAAGATTAGCTGACCAAAAAAGGTCAATTTTCAAAAATAATTTAATTCCTGTAGTAACATTAAATCAGATAAGAAAAGAAGTAGCAGATAGATTGCAATTGGAGAATAATTTAGATCAAATTAATACGAGTAGTAATGTTATATTAGATGCATTGAATGAAGATAGTTTAGATAATATTCTAGTAGAAGAATCCAATGATATTAGAGTAGATTCAAATAACTTAGACATTATTCATAATCTTAGGGAAATCAATATTGCAAATTTAAACTTACTAGATGATAATGTAATAGAATTAGCTAACTTGCTTCAAAATAATATAAATAGATATATAGATATAGAGCCCACAGTTAGACCAAAATTACCAAAATTGCATACGTCAAAGAAATTATCTAAATTAATTTGTGAATTAAATAATTTAATTTTACCAAAAATAATATAAGACGATATTAGTTTTTTAGATCTTCATACAATAGTGTACGCTAGTGCTATCACTATATGTAATAAGTTAGGAGTAAATTAATGTCCTCTGATGATAGATCATATAGTTATAGTAAACCAGAATGGCAGATTAGATTAGAAAATGATGTAGTATTTTTAAGAAGTAGTATAGCTAGAGTAATTGAATATAAAAATGGAAATAGAAGTAGGAATATTTTGAGATATGTAGATGAAATTGGGAGAAAATTTGGTTATAGCATTGGTAGTAATAATAATGAAAATATAATCAATGATTTATTAGATTTATTAAAACAAAAATTAGGTGTAAAAGCTAGTAGATTAAAAAGATATAATTATACTTATTATAAAAGAAATAATAATAGATTATTTCAGAAAAATGAGAAAATATTTTATTCCAAACTTGACGATAAACAGAATATTATTTCGAATAATAATATTCCGTTGCCATCTGAATCAGATATGCGCGATTTTTGGACAAACATTTGGAGTAAAGATATAAAACATAATGAGGCAGGTAACTGGATAGAAAATGAAGAACTCAATTGTTCAGACATTGAACAAATGAGTTTTTCTGATATATCGGTTGAATTGTTAGCCAAAATAATAAAAAATACTCATAATTGGAAAGCCACGGGTTGCGATTGGATACATAATTTTTGGTACAAACGTTTAACTACTTTACATCCTCTTTTTGCAAAAAATCTTTCAAAACTTGTCAGAGAACCTCAAAATTTTCCTAATTTTCTAACTAAGGGCATTACTTATATGTTGCCTAAAAGCGAACATATTAATAATCCCTCTCAATATAGACCCATTACATGTCTACCGACAATATACAAAATTTTAACCTCTTGCTTGACAGATTTAATATATACTCATTTGGATGAAAAAAATATTTTATCTGAACAACAAAAAGGTTGTCGCAGAAAACATATGGGATGTAAAGAACAGTTAGTTATTGATTCTGTAATTTTAAAACAAATTCAAAATCAAAAGCGTAATTTACATACTTGTTATATAGATTATCAAAAAGCTTTTGATAGTGTCCCGCACTCGTGGCTAATCAAAATATTAAAAATATATAAAGTTAACCCAATTATAATTAGCTTTTTGAAAAATATTATGTCCTTTTGGAATACAGATTTGCTAGTTAATTTAAAAGGTAAGAAAATAGTAGTACCGGGCATTTCAATAAAAAGAGGGATTTTTCAAGGAGACTCATTGAGCCCTCTTTGGTTTTGCTTAGCATTGAATCCTCTTTCTAAAATGTTAATTAAAAGCAAGTTTGGAATAAAAATTAAGGGTAATACAAGAGAGAGTAGTATAGTTTCACATCTATTATATATGGATGACATAAAATTATTTTCAAATTCTGAATCAAATTTAGAGAAAATGATTAAGGTAGTTAAAATTTTTTCAGATGATATTAAAATGACTTTTGGTTAAGATAAATGTAAAACTATCCATATAGAGAAAGGCAAAATTGTAGATGGAGACGAGGGTATATTTAGAAATTTCAAAATTCAAAGTATGAAAGGGGATGAGGTTTATAAATATTTAGGATACCCGCAATCGAATAGATTAGATCACACCAGTATTAAAAATGATATTAGGATTAAATTTCAAACTAGGATCAGAAAAATTTTAAAATGCAATCTATCTGCTAAAAATTTAGTAAAAGCAATAAATACTTGGGCAATACCTCTACTAACGTACTCATTTGGCATAATTAAATGGTCCAATACAGATTTAGATAGTTTAGAACGATTGATTAGAACTACGTTAACAAAATTTAATTGCCATCATCCAAATTCAGCTATAGAACGAATTAATTTACCTAGAAATTTAGGAGGTAGAGGTGTAGTCAAAATAACATCTTTGAAACACAATCAGGTAGAAATGCTTAGAAATTTTTTCCATAGGAAAGCTAATAGCTCAGAAATGCACAAAATAATTTGCAAGGCAGATAGAAATATTACACCTTTAAATTTATATTACGAGAATGCCAACATTCTTATAAATACTAACCAGGAATTATTAGATTAATGGTCAAATAAAATTATTCACGCAAAACACTTCAATTATCTCAACCAAACGTATGTTGACAAACTTTCGTCAAACAAATGGTTGAGTATTGGAGAGTTGAGCGCAGAAATAGAAGGATTTATGCTTGCCATTCAAGATAGAGTCATTAATACTAAAAATTATAGAAAGCATATAATCAAAGATATAAATCAAATTGATGATTTATGTAGAAAATGTTTGGCTTTTCCCGAAACTATAGAACATATTATATCGGGATGTTCTATATTAGCGCCTTCCGAGTATACATTTAGGCACAATCAGGTTTTAAAAATAAGTCACCAAAGTTTGGTAATTAAACATAACTTGATTGACTGCCGTAATATAGTACCATATTATGAATATGAACCAAATTCATTTTTAGAAAATGAATTTTATAAAATGTATTATGATAAAACTATACTAACAGACAGAACAATTAGTCATAATAGACCTGATATAGTTTTACATGACAAAATTAAAAAAATAACTTATATCATTGATGTAGCTATTCCAAATTCCTGTAATATTCAAAAAACTATTTCTGAAAAAATTTGAAAATACACAGATTTAGGAAATGAGATTAAAAGAATTTGGCATTCTCGGACTATAAAAATATTGCCATTTGTTATTTCGGCCACTGGCATAATACCTAGGAATCTGATTCAAAATTTAAGCATATTAGATTTGTCAAAGAATTTGTATATAAAAATGCAAAAATCAGTCATTTTAAATACATGTAGGATTACAAAGGATTTTTTAAATATTTATATTGAGGGATCGGTAGGATTTATAGGTTCAATTAGAAATGCCACAGAGCCGAACCCTCTGATATGAAAATATCTGGAGTCGGTGAATTATATTCCCATTTGGTCTCTAGTAGGTTGACATGTTGTTCTTGTATTTATAATACTTATATAGTGCAATTGCATAGCGTGGGCTGACTAGATGATCATTTGGGGAAGTGTGTGAAAGGGTTTAGTTTTTCCTTCTTTTTTTTCCTTTTTTTTTTTGGGGAAAATTTAACCCGGACATTTAAATCTGGTGCATAAAAATTATTATCATTTTTATTTTGTGTGAAAAATAATAATAATTGAGCGCCGTTTTTGTGAAAAATCACCTCAAGGGCATTATATTTAGAATTAAAACCGAACTACGCAATACACAGAGATAAACTAACGAGCTTCAGTAACTGTTGGACGGTAGTAGAATATTTTAAAATATTGCTTTTTTTTCCAAAGTCAATAATCCATAGGTTATGGAGCTAAAGTAAACTCGTCACTTTAGCTCCATAACCGGCCAACAGGGCCGGCCTATGAAACAGCAGGGGTAGGCCGCCACACCAGTCAAACATCGCCCATTAGCAGTACCGGACTGAGAGTTTTTGGAAAAATTTGGACTTTCAAGAAAAATGTTTTAAAGACAAATGCGTTCATTGGAATTGTTAATTTACATTAGCTCCGCACAGGAGGTCCTGAGAAAAATACTTTTCCTCAGGATCTTTGGAGATTGGGCATGCGGTGCGGCGGGTCTTTTGAGGAAAGTCACCGGCCTTAGTGAACCACTTGGGGTGACCTATGGCAGAGGTGTTGGTTATCCAATAAATGGTACCCGGGGCGGCGGTGCTAACTACTGCCTCCCAAATTGTAAATGTTATTTTTGGCGTACCTTGCAGTTGGGACTCTTGTGGGGTTTTCAAAAGAAAATAACGCTAAATATTCAGAAGAGCGATTCTGTATCTTTTATGGATAAGGAATCGATTACATTTGTAATTGACTGTCAAATTTATGCGATTATCTATGGCTTGCAATTGCTTTATCTACGGGCTGATATGTCATCTGTCGGCACTGTCGCCGATTTTAACTAGTAGTATACAAATGATTATTTATTCATTTAATGTACGTTAAAGTTGCATACAGTGGATTTGACACTAGCAAAGTTTTAATCAAAATACGCATGAACTATTTAGTTTGCCCAAATTAACCTTTAACTGCTGACGTGATATTTTTTTTACGTATACTCTGACATTGGGGCCTGGGAGGCCTGTTACTATACATGTTTATAATATTTATAATATTAGAAATCCATGCAAATTTTGAACACGAAATTATTATTTATTTAACAATTAAAATACATTTAAATTATAATAAAATACTTTTTTATTGTATTTGATAATTTGGATATTACATTTTTTTTGCAAGAATCTGTATTATCTGTTTTACTATGTAGAAACAATGAATTCACTTTTATTATATTTTTATCATATTTTTATTTCAATAGTGTCTCGAATAAACTAGACAAATAAAACTTAAGTAAAGTTGTTTATGTTTATTTGTACAATGTAAAAATCAACTTTAAAAAAGTCACGTTAGTACTGACGATGGGTCAGAGAGACCCGAAAAAAAATTGAAATGAATTTACTTAGGAAGATTTAACTTTAAAAAATAAAAATTTAAAACTTACGGCTATGGCGTCACAAAATTCGAAACTACTGGAAGCGGCGCGGCGTATGCGCGGGGGAGGGATTATATCAATATAATTATTGTTGCTAGGACGGAGCGGCCCCCACATCAGCAGTTAAAGGTTAAGAATCTGACAACCTATTTTGTGCACGTTAATAGTTGTTTCTTGTAGTAATTGTTGAAATGAAATGTAATTACCGTAATCCGTGCCTAATAGTGCGGCGGTTAATAGAATAATTAATTTTTTTCGTCCCCAAATGTTCAATTAGCTGTACGTGCGTACTGCTTAAAAAAGTGTGCCTTAAGAGGATATAATCAGAGAAAACCAGAAATATGTAACTTTTAAATCGGATTTTAGACGTATTGACTCCTTTCTACAAAAAATTATAGACTGATTTCGAAAGATTTTTCTTTTATCTAGGAAACGCATGTTTTAAATTTTGAGAAAAAATGTTAATTTTTAGTATTATAAGGTTATACCATAATTCATTTGCAGATTTCTTAAATTTTCAAAAAAAAATTCGCATTATACAACACCTATTTCAAATCATATAATTATGTAGCAAAATAGATCAATACATTATCTTAGTTTAAGAATTTTTATTTTAGTTCAAATAAAATCATTATAAAATATATTCGTACATGTATTTCTTGACGAAAATTTATCCATTTGTGTATTTATTTACGCACTTACAAACGAATATATTTCATATTTCTTTACATTCTTATTTATCTTAGATATTATTGAAAAATGATAAATACTTATGATCAAAAAGTACATAATTTTAATAGTTTTATCATCACGCCTTTCAGCATTTTTGGATGTAGGTTTAAAAAGGCAAATTTGGAATGAAATGAAATCGGTATTGAGTTATAATTTTAAAAAGCTGGTCCGGAAAATAAGTAATCTTTCTCATTGGAACCGCCCTGTACGATCATAAGAACAACTTTCGACGAAAAGTGGATTTTCGGCCGCTGGCTGGTTCAATGTTCTTAAATAGGTTCTTAATTTGGGCAAAGTAAGTAATTCATGCGTATTTAGATTGAGACAAAGCTCCACAAAACGGCAAATTCATGGTATGCAATTTTAAACTTAGATTAAATGAATAATTAATCTAATAGAGTATAGTTACAGCATTTCCTGCTTTCAACTAGTTGAAATCGGCGACAGTACCGACAGCAGTAGCTGACATATCAGCCCGTAGAAAAAGCAATTGCAAGCCATAGACAATCACATTTTTTGGAAGAATTCGGAAAAAATTTCTAGAAAAACTGCAATCACCATATACAATTCAATTATTGCTCCACACTTCAACTACTGCTCAAGTATACTTTTCCTATGTAACGAAAGAGAACAAAATAAGTTACAAATTCTCCAAAACAGGGCTATGAGAATAATTCTCCGACGAAACAGATTTTCAAAAATAATTAAAATGTTAAAGGAACTAAATTGGTTGACCGTGAAACAGATGCTGACCTTGAACACGATGGTATTTATCCACAAAATATTGAACAACACGTTACCAAAATACTTCTCAAATAAAATTGTATACAATAAAGACATTCACAGATATAACACAAGGACGTGCAAGGAAATTAGGCTACAAAAAAAGGACAAAGCGAATACGCAGAACAGTCTACTGTACAAGGGAATGAAGTTGTATAACACACTACCAGAAACTTTAAAGTCCACACCAATTGGAAAGTTCAAGATGTATTGTAGGAGCTACATAAAACTTGAAAAAATATAGTGAATATGAAATATTTTAATCAATTAGAAATTTGTAAACTTCAATGTACAAATTACTAAAATAAAAAATTATTATTATTATATTATAAAATTGAGAGTCGATTACGTATGGATTCTATTCCGTATCCACAGAAGATACAGAATCGCATGGCAGGTCCCTAATAATGTCCCTATCCTAATAGACTTGTGACGCGAACTGCAGAACATCTGTAAAACCTGTTGTTTTATGTTTATGACTTTTATTGAATTTAGCATATTTAAATTATTTGAAGTCGGGCCCTTGCTTGGTGCACCACTGCGCTGTGTGGACTTCATATATTCTTATCTTACTTATGTACTCGTACATCTTATGGTAATAAGTTTTATCTCTCCGAGTCTAAATTATCGTGATTTATTTTTGGGGTATTATGCCGTATTGCGCTACCTTATTCTTTAACCAACGTTTCGGTCAGCCTTACAGTGTCATCATCCTGTAATGATCAATGTAATCAATTACATTTTGGGAGGTGGGTATGGGTACCCCCGCCCCGGCAACCATTTATTGTATAACCAACACCTCTGCCGTTGATCGCCCCAAGTGGTTCACTACGTTTGGTGACTTAGCAGGGGTGCCCGGGTTCAGCAGTTCTTTAGCAGGGGTGAGGTTTTCTTGTCTTGGCGGCGAATGCGTTTGCTCACCTTTTTTTTTTTACATGAGCTCCACACAGGAGGCCCTGAGGAAAATAATTTCCCTCAGGGCCTATGTCATCTTTGAGGATGCTGTGTGGAGGGTTTTTTTTAAGGAAAGGAAAGAGAGGAGAGTTCTGGGAAGGAAAAGGGTTTAAGGGGTGGGTTGGAATCTGGGGTTCAGTATGTCCTGGTCATCCGCCTTCAAGACCTAGACAAACCTCACCCCATGAACCCGGGCACCTCTGCTAAATCACCAAACGTAGCGAACCACTTGGCGTGACCTATGGCAGAGGTGTTGGTTATCCAATAAAGGTTCCCGGGGCGGCGGTACCCATTCCCGCCCCCCAAATTGAGCCTACCTTTTGATTTCTCCTGCTGGACTCCATCGACCCATTGCCTTGTACCACAGTGGGAGGGATGGATTCATACGCCCGTCAATCCTGAATATTCTGACCCCCAGATTCATATCTACCTCTCATAGCTTTTTCCTTCCCATAACTTCCTCCCCTTCATTTCCTTAAAAAGACCCTCTAAACAGCATCCCCAAAGTAAGACCCTGAAGGATATTATTTTACTAAGTGCCTCCTGTGTAGAGCAAATATAGAAAAAAATGCCTTAACTATCTGTTAAGCGTACCTTGTTGTGATTTATTTTTGGGTTATTATGCCGTGTTGCGCTATCTCCTTCTTTAGCCAACGTTTCGGACAGCAAGTTACAGTGCCCACCGCCCTGTAATGATCAATGATCAATGTATTCAATGATGGACTCTGTAACGCTGTCCGAAACTTTAACTAAAGTAGGAGGTTGCGCAACACGGCATAATACCCCAGCTACTAGCCGACTGCTAGCCGAGCATCCCGCTCGCCTGGTAACAACTTTGTTTTTTATGAGTTTTTATGCATTGCTAAAAATACTTTTCCCCAGTAACAATTTATCTCGTGTTTATACCAACTCCCTCCATATCAGGGGTCGAACATTGTTTCTATCTTAAATCATATTTTTGGAACATATTCATTCGTCATCAATCATCATTAAATCGACACTATTTTAGGTTGTGCGTCTGTCTGTGTGTGATATAACTCAGTTTCAATGATTTCGGATTTGTTTGATTTAAGTGTCGTTTTCAAAACAGGAATTTTTAAATTATTCTGCAGGAATTATCCCCACTCTTTTGTTTAATCTACATAAACACAATTTGGGAGGCAGATTTGAGTACTGCCGCTCCATCCCTCCGCCAACATCCCTGCCTTAAGTCACCTCAAGTGGTTCGCCCCTAGCAGGGTTTACGTGATGAGTTCTTGGCGGCGAAAGCGTTTTTCTACCTACTGCGTGGAGGGTCGGAACGAGAAAGACTGGTTGATTGAGACGTTCTGAACTCTCCAGCCCGACTCTCTCCACCCATCTTTTGTCCTCTAATATTTGTCCTCTCCTAAAAAAAACAAAGTTACAGCTTCACAAAATCTAATATTACAATACATTATATTTTCAGGTCTGCGTTAGTATTTCCACCGCCTATCTAATTAAAATTACCCACGTAATAAACAAATTTGTGTTGTTTGAAGAGAAATAATATAAGTGTGCAGATAAAATATTCTATTAATTAAAATTATTTATTATTAATTGAGCATTCTGTATCTATAAAGTATCTTGCAATAGGTACTTATGACGAACTTCCATAACACAACGTTCACAATATTCTGTTCCTGGTTCCATAACACAACGTTCACAATATTCTGTCCCTTGTTCCATACATCGTTCACAATATTCTGTTCCTTGTTTCATAACACAACGTTCACAATATTCTGTTCCTTGTTCCATAACACAACGTTCACAATATTCTGTTCCTTATTCCATAACACAACGTTCACATTATTCTATTCCTTGTTCTATAACACAACATTCACAATATTCTGTTCCTTGTTCCATAACACAACATTCACAATATTCTGTTCCTTGTTCCATAACACACCATTCACAATATTCTGTTCCATGTTCCAATGCGAAAATGCTCTGACTCATTCCGCCAAAATCCATTATATTGCCATCCTTGCCCCAACGTCAGCTGCTATATTGTTTGCTGAGAAGGCTTTCTGTAAACGAGGCGTGCGTAGGTGAAAAAGACGTTTATTTCCAAGAGTTTGCACATAATTCGTACTTTAAATCGACATATGGGCACTCAAACACCAAATACAAATGGTGTTTTAATGATTGAGAAAAGAATTGATAAAACATTTATCCTTGCGGTGTTTTTAATCTTATTCTGTATATTGTTTCGAAAGAACTCTGAAAATGTCAGAATATGTACTGCGGTTGTGCTTTCTTCAGATTCACAAATATATACTTAATTTTCAATAATTAATCACATAGCTTAAACACGTTTACATTATTTATTTCTGCTAAAAACTAATCTGCTAAATATCGCCAACAAAGAATTCTAGAAGAAAGTCATTCATTTATCTGTAATCTATTTATTGAACTTAAATATTCTTATTTTGTAAGATTCGACCTCAAGGGAGAATATTCAGACTCAACCGAAAATATGTCGATCTCACATCTAATTCTAAACGTATCGACTCTTTTCTACAAAAAAAAATATAAATTGATTTGGAAAAAATATTAGATTATCGAGCGAATATATGTTTTAAATTTTGTAAACATATGTTTATTTTTATCATAAAAATGTATATGTACATAGTACATATATGCATCGGCAGAATTATTAAAATTTCAAACAAAATGTTGTATTACATAGTACACATTTCATATCATATAATTAAACAGTAAAATAAATCAAAAAAAATATCTGGGAAAGTTACTTAAATTTTAATTTTATTAAAATTCAGAAAATATAAAAAATATAAATTTTATTAAAATTCAGATAATATAATTCAGATATCATTTAAAAACATTCGCCAACACGTCTTGCGAAGAAAGTACTTCAGTATGTCTATTTATTTACGGTCTTACAAACTAACATATTTCAGATTTTTTTACACTCTTATTTTGCTTAGACATTATAGAAACATTATAAATACTTATGATCCAAAAAAAAATACAAAAAAAACATAATTTTAAGAATACTATCACCTTGAGTGTAGGAATATATCAAAGCAAAGTTTGAATGAAATTAAATCGATATTGAATTAAAAGTTAAAATACTGGTAAAGAGAATAATCAATCCTTCTCGTCGGAACCGCCCTGTACAGTTGCAAGGTTTTTGCAATTTGAATTCTCAGACTCAGGTTTATTAACGGGCCTTCGATATTATTTGTATGAAAGTTTTTCAGTTATCAGGCAATTGAGACTTTTGTAGTATTTATATTTTTTTTATTTCCACAGGTGGCTCTGGAATCAGTGCACCCGAACTACTGCTGCAGATATTTAAATATATAGCCGATCATTTAAAAGCGCTGACGGACCGCTGCATCAGAGAATTTCAGTGACATAAGCTAAAATGTTTAGTAAACTAGTTTTACTATCCTGTTTAGTGTTGTATGCTGAAGGAAGATTTGAAGAAGGTAAATAAATATAAATATAAAAAAAGGTTGAATTATTATTATTTAAAAACATTATTTTGAAGATCGCCATTTGAATTTTATTTTTTTACAGTTTTTGAAAGCAAATTGAAAAACTTTTATTGATCTTTTAAAGTTTGGCTAACAATTTTTTAATGCTTGATAGCTATTATGCTTTCCAAAGGCATAGATCAAACTCTCTCAAAGGTGCAGTTAGACAAACCCTTCAAAAAGATATAATAACGTAAAAATAATTAAAATGAAGATTTTTTAAACAAAAACACGTTTTCCGAATTATTTTATTAATAAAAAACAATGCGTTAAATAATACTCTTAAAATTTTATTATTCTTGATTTTTGGGAGCAAAGTGCAGCTACTTTTTATTTATTTTTATTTAAGTACGTAAAACATGCATTATGCCCAAACATGTATATACATGGATGATTTACAGAAATGTTTTGAAGTGTTTAAATGTGTTATTAAAAATGTCAATTTCATTATTAGAGCAGTATATAGTGTTATAATGTTTATAGTGTTTGTGTAAAGGGGAGGAAATATCATGTATTTGTGTGGTAGGAGATATATAGAAAATATCTTGCATCCTCCTTGTTAGATTTCTTGAGTCTTGACGGTGTGTTGATTTGGAATTAAATGTTTGGTGTATCAACTGATGCATATGTAATTTTGTGCAGAAGCAATACATCGGAAAGTTTCTGTCTTCCTGTCAGAGAGTATAGTTTATAGTGTAGAATTTGGTCGTTATACGTTCCAAATTGATCAGATAAACCTTCGCGATAAGCAATCTAATACTTCGGGGGAGAGTCTATAAGATAGAACAATTAATAAAATATATTAACTTTTTTTCCATATCTTGCACAAGATAGTTTTCAGGCAAAACAATTTAATTTACAATTATTTATTCGAATAATATAATGTAAACGTACCTTATATAGATCAATAAACAAATTGATTGTTATATTTTATGAAGGGAAAAAACAATGGAATTTCTAAAAAAAGTTGTTTTTTTGATAAATTTGTTTATTATAGTTATTATCACGTTGAATTACCTCCCGAAGTTACTGCATTTTAGTCCCGGACACCCTCTATACCTGTATACAGAAGATTCTCACTTTGGACTAAATAATTCAAAGTCAACATGAAAAACGTATTTTGGGGAAAACTTTTTTCATGATTGGCTTTCTGTAATATTATAATGTTACTTATAGGTAACCTTATAAATTTTAATTAAACTGCATTAAAAATTGTAATTAATCATAATTTTCGTAATTTAATTACGTTCAAATAAAAGAACATTTGAAAAAATGTTAAATGTGGATATGGTCCATAATTGTCTACGGGTTACTTTGTCCCGGTGACTTTGCTATTACTGTACCGGTTACATTATCTCAGTGACTTAGTAATTCCTTTATCAGTTACATTGTCTATGTCTAAGTAATTTACTGATTCTTTCACCGATTGCTTTGTCCCAGTGACTTCCTTTATCAGTTACTTTGTCTGAGTGACTTTGTTGTAACTGGAACTGCAAATATTTTTTCGACCTGTTCTTTTTTTCCCAAAATATATAAATATTTTCAATGATCCTGAAAAATTTAATGTCACTTGGAAACTACCTCCCCCTCCCCACTATGGAATCAAATTTCGGTAACCGGTTTCACATCGGGCACCACTGACTGGAACACAAGTCTACGATCTATAAGTCTACTATCATCTCTCAGTTTTGAGGTGTTTCAACTGCAACGGATATAGACATAAAGCAGGTGATTGTAGAAATAAAAAAGCATGCGGAAGATGCTCTAATGCACACGATACGTCTGAATGTAAGGAAGATATTGACAAAATCAAGTGTGTGAATTGCAAACTCACAAATGATAAACTTTCATTACACTTAAATGATAACCACCATGCATGGACCAAGGAGTGTCCTATTTACAAAAGAAATATAGAATCGAAGAAGAGAAAAATTGATTTTTTAGGATAAAAAGAAAAGCAACCATATACTACTTAAACATTTCAAGTCTTTTGGCTCATGTAAATGAAATTGAAGTATTATTACAAGAACTCAAACCAGAAATTTTAATGTTAAGTGAAACGTGTATAACTAGTGATATTTACGATTCTGAAGTATCATTTATAGGATATTCAACTGTAAGATGCGATTCATTTAGTCGGCATACGGGAGGAGTTGTTATGATTATAAAAAATAGTATATCCTTTAAATTAATATCAAATGAGGTGTTTGATGAAAAAAATACTTGGATACTGGCAGTACAAATAAGAAAAAACTTGATAAAAGGAACATACGCTGTATTATATCACTCACCAAACCAAAGCCATTCAAAATTTTTGGATTTCTTCGAAAGTTGGTGTACTAAAAACATGAAAAATCAAGATTTATTTTATGTAACCGGTGACTTTAACATTGACATGAAAGCCACAAATCCCTGCAGTAATAGACTTCAAAGTTTAGTGAATAATCTAGGACTGAAACAACTTGTGACCAAACCAACTAGAATATCAAATACATCAGCAACCATTATTGATTTAGTAATAACAAATAATTTTTATTTGAATGTTAATGTTACGGATACTCTAAAAATATCAGACCACGAAAATATATTAACAATATTTGAAACGAGTATAATTAAAAATGAATCAAGGGAAATTATATATAGAGATAAAAGGAAATATGATCCAACAAACTTTTGTGAAACTTTACGAAATAGTATTTCTCAAGTTACCGAATCAAATGACCTAAACGACAAAGCAGAGAACTTCGTCAATATTTTGACTACAACAGTCAATAAAATTATGCCAATGAAAGTGGTTAAGTTTAAAAACACGAATAAATGGTATTCAAAACCGTTACACAACCTTCAGCAACAAAGAGATAATGCATATAAAGCGGCAAAATTGGAACCATCAGACGAAAAATGGAATGCATATAAAAAAGTTCGTAATATTTACTCCAAACAAATTAAACAACATAAATGCGATTATTATAAGCAAAAATTAGAAACACAACAGAATGAACCAAGAAAACTTTGGATAACACTAAAAGAAATCATAAAGGGTAAACAAAAATAAATTGTTAAGTCAATTGATTTCCCAGATGGAACTGAAGAAGAAGTAGAAAAGATAGCGACTAAATTTAACAAGCATTTTATTTCGAGAATAGATCTTATAATCGAAAGTATTCCACAACATCCTGAGAACCAACTAGACGAGCCTACACGCACCCATGAAGAATTTAAATTTAAAAATATAGATTTACCGTACTTGAAAAGGGTGTTGAGTAATATGAAGTCGAAGGAATCCCCAGATGGTATCACAATAAATATAATCAAAGACTCTATACATATTATTGGCGAATCGATGGTCCAAATTATCAATGAATCTTTGAATAGTGGAGTATTCCCCAAAACTTGGAAGACATCTGTAATAACTCCTATCCCGAAAATTGATAACCCAAAAAAATTTGACGACTATAGGCCGATCAATTGTTTACCCAAATATGAACAAATACTGGAACACATTGTAAAGGAGCAATTAACTGAATATATTGAGGCCAAGCAGATATTAGTTCCACAACAATCTGGTTTTAGAAATAAATGTTCGTGTGAAACCACTATTAACTATGTAGTAGATGAGTGGAAAAATTTAAGAGATAAAAAATGTAAAATTATTGCAGTATTTCTAGACTTAAAGCGGGCATTTGAAACAATCGACAGAGATAGATTAATCAAAAAATTAAGTAACATTGGAATTAATGGTAAAGAAAGTAAGTGGTTTGCAGATTACCTATCAGAAAGAACACAAATAACAAAATATGGTGGTATAACATCTGAACCACATAGTACTAATAAAGGCGTTCCGCAGGGTTCTGTCTTAGGTCCATTGTTGTTCATTATATACATGAATGATATTATCAAAGTGTTAAAGCATTGTTCAATTAAACTATTTGCTGATGATACGTTGTTATACATAGCCAGTAAAAATTTACAGGACGCTATTGAAAAAATACAAATTGATTTAAATTATGTAGCGCTTTGGCTTCACCAAAATAAACTGAAACTGAATGTAGCGAAAACAAAGTTTTTAATTGTGGACAGCCTAGGTGGAAACGAGCATGCAATACTAAAAATTGATAACGAAAGCATAGAAAGGGTTAACAGTATTAAATATCTGGGTGTAATATTAGATGATAAATTGAAATTCGACGAACATTTAGAATACATAACAAAGAAAATTGCTAAAAAAGTTGGATTCCTAAAAAGGATCAGAAATAACTTGGATCTGAAGACAGCGCGCCTTGTTTATAATTCTATTGTAACTCCGCATTTAAATTATTGTTCTAGTGTTTTATTCTTATGTAACGAAGCCCAAAATAATAAACTACAGGTTATCCAAAATAGGAGGATGAGGATGATTTTAAAATGCAACATTTTTACTAGAGTTAAAATTATGTTACAAAATTTAAATATGATGACTACAAAACAACATATAATATATAATACATTAACAATGATTTACAAACTTAAAAATAATATGCTCCCAAATTATCTGCAGAGTACTATTGTGTTTCAAGAAAATGTTCACAATTATCCTACGAGAAGACGCGGAGACTTTAGGCTTCCCAAAACTAAACTTTCGTGCACACAAAATAGCGCATTTTATAAAGGGCAAAAACTATATAACAGTCTGCCAAATGTTGTAAAGGAAGCCTCAAGTCTCAGCACTTTTCGAAGGATATGTGCATTATATGTAAAAAATAGTTTTTGATTATTTACCAATGTTATTCTCAAATCTTATTCTTTTATTTTTTTATTTTTATTTTTATTTTTTTTTTTTTAATTTTATTTTAGTAATTTGTACATTTAAGTTTACAAATTTCTAATTGATTATAATATTTCATATTGCAGTTTTTTTTATTTTTTTTTTATTTATAATATTTTAAATTCACAAAATTTTTGAAATCACAAAATTTTTTGTTTTTGTTTTATGTAGCTCCTACAATCCATCTTGAACTTTTCAATTGGTGAGGACTTAAGAGTTTCTGGTAGTGTGTTATATAACTTAATTCCTTTGTACAGCAGACTGTTTTGCGTATTCGTTTTGTCCTTTTTGTTTAATCTTATTTCCTTGCAAGTCCTTGTGTAATGTCTGTGAATGTCCTTATTGTATACTATTTTATTTGTGAAGTATTTTGGTAACATGTTGTTTAACCTCTCGGAGAGTGAGCTTTTTCGAACAAAACTGTGTCCCAGGAGTGAGCATTTTTGAAGTATACAAATAAAAAAAAATTAAATGCAAAACCATAGTTTGCCCAAAATCTAGCAATAGAAAAATATATAAAAAAATATTATTACATATATAGTCAAGTTAGAGAAAAAACTTATTTACCCTATTGAAGGGTTCGTAAACCATTGGAGATGAACCACCATAACGTGAATACAACAAAAAATATATATACACACAAACTACAAAATATTACTCACCACCGCATGATGTCAGGAGAAAACGATGGTAAATCGTATCCACTTTGGTGCATTGTTGTTTGTTTGTTTGTTTGTTTTTTTTTTTTTTTTTTTTTTTTTTTTGTTTTTTTTTTTTTTTTTTTCAATATTGTTTTTTTGTGTGGTAGTTTTCAAAACATGGATATATACATAGAGCCACATTGCATTCAATGCACATGAACCTAGTATATTTTCTCTTTTTTGGCTGAAGTTTGGTGTGGCTGCAAACGTGACACTTTCTTTGTGTTCGATTACTCTGGGCTGCCGTTTGCGGTACAGGTCTCATGAAATGTTTTTCCGAGAGACGAGTGGGAATATCAAACACTCTTTGACCTCCAGATGATACTGGTCGTAAAGTGTGGTATTTTTCCACCAACTGTGTTATTAGGTTTTCCAGAAAATCACTAAATGACAGCGTTTTTTTAGATTTTAGGTGGTGCAGAAAGAAAGCATTTAGTGTGCCAATGTCTATCAAACGAAAAAATATTTTCTTGTACCACTTCATGGTTTTTCTCGAACTATCCACGAAGCCAAGAATTCGATCCACTTTATCGACAGCTCCCATGTTTTTACTGTAATCGACTACTGCTTCGGGCTTTATTTTGTACTCTCCTGTGGTGTAATCCATTTTATTTGTTGTAATCATTTTATTCGTGTGAATATTTGTCAACATGGTAACATCTCTCTTGTCGTGCCACTTTAGAGCCATCAAATTATTTGAATTGTAGAATTTTACCTCGCCTTTTTTCATTTTGCCTGTGCCAAAATTGGGCATATGTTTTCGACTTGTTCTTACAGTCCCACATGCATTTGTTTTATTTTTATAAAGATAATCAAACAAAATGGGACTTGTATACCAGTTGTCTAAAAATATTATGTGACCTTTTCCCATATATTCCTTCAACATTGTAGTCACAACAGACCCAGAAATTCCAATATTTGGATCCAGATTTATGTCCGTTTCTGAACCAGTATAAACAATAATATCCAGTACATATCCAGTAAGTGCATCACAGTGAACGAATAACTTGATTCCAAAACGATGGCGTTTGGAGGGAATGTATATTTTGAAAGAAAGTCTTCCTTTCCACAGCAAAAGACTTTCATCTATGCACAGATTTTGGTAGGGATAAAATGTGCCTTTGAATATTTTGATCATTGGATCTAATAGATTTCTTATTTTGTGTAATTTGTCAGTACTCCTTAATTCGTTGTTGGAAAAATGCAGGCATCGTAGTAAAAGGAAAAATCTGTCTTGAGAAAACATAACTTTGAAGAAAGGTGTTTCAATAATGGGTTTATTGGTCCAATACTTCTTCAAGCTGTTTTTTCCGACGAGGCTCATTAGCATTATAGTAGATAAAAAAATATATATTTCAGCTACAGTAGTGTCCATCCATTTTCGCATTTTTGATTTTTCTGCTGTACAAGGTATTTGGCCAGCGTATCTGTTGGTTTCTGTCACAATTGTCTCCACGATTTCTTTTGTAAAAAACAACTCAAAAAAATCTATTTCAGCAGAATTCTCTGTCAAGGTTACATGGGGCTTTATACCGGAATTGCTTCCATCGAAATGGTGCAAATTTGGGGTAAATTCTCCCTCATTCCAAATCCGGCAATCAACTTTTCTACGTTTAGGAGTTGATGCTGATGCAATAGCTTCTTCTGTGTCAGAATCATCATCATCAGATTCATCAGAAGAGTTTTCACAACGTAAATCTCCCACGTCTTCCAAAATATCCTCATCTTCACTTTGATTCAAAAAATCTGTTATGTCCTGGTCACTCAGAAAGTTAGCCATTTTTAGAAAAAAAACCTTGAAAAATAACAGTATCGAACACAAATGTTATAGGTATTTGAAAACAAAACGACCACACAAAATTTAAACAAAGAGGAGAAACAACACAAGTAGAACACAAAATAAACTAGTGACACTATTACACAAAAAAAATTCGTCAAACACTCGAAAAATAATTGACAAAACGGTATGTTACATAACATCAGAATAGGCGAAACTCAAAACCACACAATAATACGTAATTGTTCGAAAATAACTACAAGATCCGCGAAAACAAACGTCAAACAAAACTTTGCAAAATATTTCGCCAAACACTCAATAAAATGTCGAACAGAACGATATTTTTACATAAAATAACAATAAACTAAACTCAAAACCTTGTAATCATACGTAATAGTCCGATTCGTAGCGAAAATAACGATAAAACAGCAAAAAACTAAACCAAAACTTAGCAAACACCCACGCTCTCAAATCAACAGTTGTCAACTGAAGAAATGGCGGTTGATGACGTCACGTGTTTTTTAAATTTCAAATAACAACGTCGGTAAATGTGTCAACTGCTCCAAATCTTCGAAACATCCTTCGAAACAGTCAATAGATGGCAGTACACTTCACATTTTATGAATAAATCGCGTGGGGCACGATTTATGCACTCGGCCGTAATATTACGGCCATACTCCTTAGAGAGTTTTTTCTACTCGCCGTAATATTACGGCCATACTCCCGGAGAAGTTAATATTTTGTGAATAAATATCAACGTGTTCAAGGTCAGTATTTGTTTCACTGTTAACCAATTAAGTTCCTTTAGCATTTTAATTATTTTTGAAAATCTATTTCTTCGGAGTATTATTTGCATTGCTCTGTTTTGGAGAATTTGAAATTTATTCTGTTCTCTTTCATTACAAAGGAAAAGGATACTTGAACAGTAGTTGAAGTGTGGAGCAATAATTGAATTGTAAATGGTGATGGCGGTTTTTCTGGAAATTTTAGGCCGAATTCTTCCCAAAAAAGATATCTTTTTGCCAATTTTCTTGTGGGTATATTCGGCATGTCTATTGAAGTTTAGTTTGGAATCTAATATGACTCCTAAGTATTTCATTTCAGAAACATTTTCAATAATTTCACCATCAATTTTAATTTTGCTTTCACTGGATGTCTTCTTATATCCAATCACCATACATTTTGTTTTTTTTTGTATTTAATTTAAGCTTATTTATTTTTAGCCATCTTGATACATCATCTAGTTCATTATTTAAAATATTTATTAGTTCTTCATAGTTATCTCCAATTAAGTATATAAGTGTATCATCGGCAAAAAGTCGTACTTTGCATTTTGAAAATATTTTCACCATGTCATTAATATAGAGTATGAACAATAGGGGTCCAAGGACCGATCCCTGCGGTACTCCTAATTTATTTTCCATTGGTTTTGAGAATTGATTATTTATTTTTGTTACCTGTTTTCTGTCTTTCAAATACTCTTCTATTAATTTAATGGCTACAGATGAGAAACCAATTTCTTTAAGTTTTCTTATTAAGATTTCTCGATCTATAGTTTCGAATGCCCTTTGAAAGTCTAAAAATATTGCTAAGATAAATTTATTACTATTCATTCCTTCCTTCCATTCTTCGACAATTACGTTTAATGCTGTTTCACACGAGTTATTAGATCTGAATCCTGATTGCTCTTGGCATAGAATATTGTGTTTATCTAGGTATTGTAAAATTTGTTCTTTTATTATCACTTCAAGAATCTGCTCATATTTTGGTAAGGTGTTGATTGGTCGAAATTCTTCACATTTTCTGGTATTTTTAACCTTCGGAACCGGTATAATGGTAGATTGTTTCCATGACTGTGGAAATTTTCCTTCTTCAATCGTCTCATTAATAATATTTAATAGTGTAGATCCAATTACTGGAAAAGCTTCCCTTATTATACTAATAGTTAATCCATCTGAACTATTCTTTGATTTAATTTCATTTAAGACTTTAAATAAATATTCTACATTTATTCTTCTGAAGACCAATAATTCTTTGTTTGAGTCGTTATTTTCATTTATGGGGTTAGCAACAATGTTGGGTATTAATTTGTTGATTTGAGTGATGCTTTCAATAAAATATTTATTAAAGCTATTAGCCATGTTTTCTTCGTTTATCTCTTTTGGGAAGTTTACAATTTTTATGTCGTCTTTGTTTTCGCCATGTACTAATTCTTTTATGCTTTTCCAAATTTTTTTGGGATCCCCTTCTTCTGAGTTAATTTTATTTTTTATGTACTCATTATGCGTTCTTTTTATGTCTTTGGAGTATTCGTTTCTCGCTTTTTTGTAGTTATCCCAATCCATAGTATTATTAGTAAGGCGTGCTCCTTTGTAAAATGTATCTCTATCGTGCTGCATTTTGCGTAGTTCTTTTGTGTACCACTTATTATTATTTATTTTATGTATCTTCTGTTCTGGGACTACTTTATCAATAGATTTTTTTAAGTTTAATATCATCTGGTCCGCTTTTTTGTTATATTCCATTTGATTTATTTCATTCCAATTAATAGCCTCCAAGGTCTGAATGAAAATTTCTTTATCATATTTTTTGTAATTTTTAAAAGTTATTACTTTTGTTTCTTTGCTGGAGTTGTATTTTTCTCTGTCATTTAATAGAATCTGAATGATGTTATGGTCGGTAATTTTAGGATTATCTAGTATATTAATATTTAAGTTGAATTTATTTGAGATTACAAGATTAATCACTGTTTTCGAGGTTTTGGTAATTCGTGTAAAATCTTTAACCAGTTGTTTCATCCCTGCAGCTTGAATAATATATTTCAATTTTTTTGTGTATATGTCTGCCTTTGCTTTGACATTTATATTAAAATCTCCAGCTATAATGTTTTCATTTTCGTCTTGTAAATTTTCCATACACCATTTTTGAAAATATGTTAAAAAGTCGCACTTACTTGTGTTTGGCGATTTATAAATAACAGTATATGTACCTTTCTTGTTTCCTGTTTTAATGGTGATGGCTAAGATCCAACAAAGTTTTTCAATTTGCTGATTTGATATTACTTCAAACGGGTATTTCTTACTTAAGAGAATCATCACTCCTCCTGTGTGTCGACTATGTGAGTTACAACGGATGGTATTATAATTTTCAAATTTTATTTCATTATCTTGAATATCTTCTGTCACATAATTACTGTTTATAATGTATTTTTGTCTAGCTATCTTTTTTATTTAGTATTCTTTTTTAAAATGTATTTGTAAATGTTACTGTACATACTTGTTAATTGTATTTTTTTATATTTTCCCACTAGATGTATGAAAATATTTACGTACATCTAAATAAAAATTTCAAAAACAAAAAAACAAGTGAATTTCAAAAATCATCCATACTAAATTGACTAATAAGTTGCATATGCCCATTTTGTACATTTTAACCTAAATTTGAACATTTTTTCCAGTGGGTACCAAACCAAGGTATTCTCCCTGGAGATAATTTCTCCGTGAAGATGACGCTTTATAATTAATCCTATAATATTTGAACGTGGGACGATTTTCGCCTATCAGAACATTTTTTCCCAACGAACTAATTTCTGATAATTTTCATGTTTGATGGTTCTTGCAAAATATAAGATTGGTAGCCGGTTGGTATCAAAAGTCTAAATTAAAAAAAAATGCGTTCCACTGTGCATGCGCGGCCCCTCCTAAAGTGCACTCGTGCGCTGAACCGCTAACAAAATTGAACAACATTTTGCAGCTCATCGTATTCCTTCATAATATTTTTAATTGCTAAATTGCGCACAATCTTAAAAAAAAAAAAAAATTAACTACCAATCTGAATATACATAAATTTGGCAGAGAATAATAAATTAATATAGCGGCGTTGCTTCCCGCGCTCAAGTTACGTAGGCTAGGTTCCGCGCATTTCAGTGAAGCGCCCCGCTTGGGAATTATCATTTCATTTGTATGAAGTTATCAGCAACATGTTCAGACCGTCAGAATACACAATCTTATCGAAAAAATTGCTACTGCCGTGCGCCGCCAAGATGACGGAAATGCCCGAAGAATTCCGAAGAAATTGTTCCGGCAAAATGACTATAACTTATCTGACATGCAACTTAAGAAATTGTCGAGTGATATTGGCTCTACTTTAGACGCGTCGTGTTTTATTAAATACTTTTTGTATTTTCGATAAATTAAAATCGCTTTTTTTTAATTTTAGAGCGCTCTTTCTTACATTCGTATTTACATGTCTCCATTTCTTCTTCTTTTTGAACGCTTACTGCCGAGCGTTAAAGAAAATCTAGTTAGAAGCCTAATTGAATATAACTCGGTAGTTTGGTCTCCATCTTACAAATTTCACATTAATAACATTGAACGAATACAAAAAAAATTCTGCGTTTTATAAATTTTAAATTAAATATCCCACTAGAAGACTTGAAATATAATTTATTATTAAATATTCTAAAAATACACACACTAGAAGACAGACGTAAAATAAACGACTTAACATTTTTATTCAAAATATTTAACTCTTAACTTGACTGTTGCGAACTACTACAACTCATAAACTTACGAATACCGACAGTAACTACACGACAAAATACACTATTCTACTGTAGCATTCAAAAGTGGAACTACATTGCCCAATCTCCGATACAACGATTTCACACTATGGGAAATTAGTACTTAGGTGATATTGACATATTTAGTATAAACTTGGCGAATTTTGTTGATCTTGTAAAAAACTTAATCCAAAACTATTCCTAAACATATCTGTTTTTCTGAAAACCTATGAAATCGCTGTATTTTTGTATTTTTATGACTTGTGTGCTTTTTTTATCAAATTTTATTTTTATTATTTCTGTACATGTTTAAAAATAATCTGTCATGAATTAATCAGAAGCACCCCAGGACAATTGTTCTTAAACTAAAATCGAACATGGCTAGAAATCTACTGCTAGCTGATGTGAAATCTTTCAACAAGAACAAACCCAATACCGAAGATAAACTTAACACATTAAATATTGGTCTCGCCGGCCCCCGGTTGCCGATCTATGTATCTGAGCAGCTAACATTTCGGGCGAATCAGATTTGGTATAAAACTGGCCAATTCGCAAGACAGAGACAATATCAATTTGCATGGGTCAAACAAGGACGTATCTATCTGCAGAGAGAGACAGGATCAGGCGCAATTCTTATATCCGATGAAAACAAGCTGGCTTCCCTATGAATATCTCAAACACAATATACCTACTTATTCTATTATTATTATTGCCATTATCATATACTGTGATTATTCACATCACTTTATTCACATCATTCAGTCATTCGAACCCAATACACTTACGAGGTTTGCTCTTTTCCACTCTTTACTATATTATTATTATGTTTATTCTGCTACGTACTTCATCACTAACACTAACTTCCTGTGTTCACTTACTTGGGAATACTTCGATTATTATCACATATTTGTATTCATAAATATTATTGTTTTATGTATGTTATACTAATGTACGAAATCAGGTCGTATTTTACTCAGGCATACCGATGACTCGAATATAATATTAATTCGCAACGACACAAATCGGACGAGTAAAACGCCAAACAATATGACTAACGACACAAAGTATGCATAACTCTAATGTCCAGCTACTCCATTATAGTATAATGAACATTAAAAATCTCATTATCATATTATCTCATCACCTACTCTATTTCTTTAATGCACATTATAGTAAAATGGATATAATTTGTACCACTCTGCAGGTTTAATTATTATGACGATATGTTCTAAGGAGATATCAAATTTTTCCTCTACGTGTGAGAATCCACACCTAATTAATACGCTTGTATTATGTTTCCCTACTGTACAACCGCACTCACTCCCAAGTACTGATATACTATATCTTATTAACGACCCAAATCATATCTTAATTGATAATATTATTCCTATCTTGCCTATCATTAACTCCATTACAATAATAAGTATGACACGTATTTGTAACCTTTCAAATCCAACGTACCCTGAATTATTATTTTTTTTTTCCTAGCTTTGCCAACACTGTAAACCTCTTTAATTATTCCTTCTTCATTATATACAAATTCACAAAAACAGCATATAATAACCACATCACTTACAAATTTTCAAATATTTCATAATGAAGTTCTACATTACTTGTAAATACACAAGTCAACACACATGTTACTATATTTGCAAGGGTGAAGTGTATTTCCAGCCGAGCGTCAACATTATTGTTATACTTATTACTACCTCAAAATGAACGACTTTATAATAAACGCAATCGATAAATATAAAATAGACGAAAGAATTTTTGATACGGTAAATAAAACAAACGATTTTATAGATGTAAAACCTACAGCCAGCCTAATAATAATACACATGAACGTGAGAAGTTTGGAAATTTTTTTTGAAGAATTTATTATAACAATTAGACAATTAAATAGACTTGATTGTATAATATTATCAGCGACGCATTCATCGAGCGAAATTAATTATAATATACCGGGTTACTCGTACTACGCCACAAAATATAAAATTAACAGAAATAGCGGCGTTGCCATATTTGTATCTAATATTTATGCTGTCACAAGTGTAGATGAAATAATGGTGAACAATGTTAATTTATTAAACTTGGAGATAAATTTTATGAATAAATCATTTAATATCATTGCTATTTATCGGACACACTCTTCTGTTCTAACCACATACATAGAAGAATTAAAAAATATATTACAACATCATAAAAAAAAGAACAATAATCATCGGACATATTAATCTGAATATTGCTAATGACTAATGATTACTACTCTAACGATAAAGATAACTATCTAAATATGTTAGCAGAATTAAATTACATTTCATGTATAAATTCATATACCAGAAACATTACTGGACAACGACCACCTTGTATCGATCATATATTTACCAATACCAAAGATATACAAAATACATCAAATGGTGTAATAAAAATAAACTGTAACGGATCATTGTGCATGTATATTTAAATACGACTACAAACATCAAAACCTCTCATTACCAACCACAACTCCGGTTAATAATACTGACAAATACAAACATAGTATTAATATAAATTCTCTCACCAAAATATTAAGTAACGAAAAAGAATGGCTAGAAGTATATAAATGTAACGATGTAGAAGAATGCTGCAAAATATTTGATAAAAAACTGAGTTTACACATAAACGCCTGTAGGAATAACACATCTCAAAAACCATCCTCAAAATTTAAGCCAATCAAACCATGGATAACCCAAGGATTAATCATCTCAATTAGACACTAAGAAACACTCTATAGACAATATACAAAACAACCGGAAAACATAACATTACAAAAACATTTCAAAGCTTATAAAAAAAACTTACATATCTTATAAAAAACATAAAGGATGACTACTACAAACAAAAACTTGAATTAGCGGAAAATGACAGTAAAATGACTTGGTCCATCATAAATGAAATTATAGATAAAAAACAGATTTCGTAACATTCAAGAAAAAGGTCAAATTAATCTTTAAAAAAATCAACAACCATAACAACACCAATCAAAATGTTATAACTTCAATTTCATAGCATATCAAAAATTAACATCACAACATAGTTTATACTTATTGTATACACTAAGTAAAATGTATGTTATAAAAGTGAAAAATAGTAGTTTATATATTATATTTATATATTATAGTTTATATTTATTGGAAAATGTAAGTAAAATGTATGTTATAAAAATGAACTAGCTGTAAAATAACTCCTACGCCAAGCTCAAGAGCTAGTACTCTTCATTGGCGTAGAATTTCATAAAATCATGTATATTTTCATTAAATAAAAATATATAAAAAAACAAAAAAATGCCGTTGGGATGTACAATGTACATAGATATTAACACTCAATTAGAAATGTTCACAGCATGCGTCATCAATGTTTAGTTGTTACTAAGCAGAGATGCTCGAAGTGTAATACAGAAATAATGATGATGTCTTTATATTTCCAGAGTGCGGATTGGAAGCGGTTGATTCAACGCCCCTCGTAAGGGGGGGACTAGGAGTGAAAGCAAATCAGTTCCCGTGGCACGTGGGCATCTTCCACCGAGAAAAAAACAACGAGTTCGAGCTGGATTGCGGCGGCAGCTTGGTGCGGAGTAATCTGGTCATAAGTGGTGAGTTCTAAGGCAAAGACTTCCTTTAAACAAGGCCCGAGCTAAAGATCCCAACGTCTGGGCGGGAGGGGGACCCTTTTCTGACAAATATATTAATACTAGGGTGCGGCTAGGTGCCAAGATGGTACAAATGGAAAGTAATTTTTAACAGATTGCCTAGGGCCCCCACTTTGAAGGTGGTATACATTGAAGATACAGTGTTGAAGTCACAGAGTCATCCTGAAAGTGTTAGGATAATCATTTTTAAATCAATATTTTTGAAAAAAGGAAAAAAATGTGAGAAGAACTCTTCAGATTCACGAAATTTAAACCAAAACATAATGTTTGGAGAGTTCACTACTCTAGTAAATAAAGGATCTAGAATCTAATGACGAATGATTCTTTATGTTTTTCCGTAAGAGCAATGTAAAATTTGACCAACTTCGAAGTATTATTGGATAAGACATAAGAAAAGAAAATACACGTCTTCGAAAGTCAATAATTGGTATAACTAATTGACTTCAAAAGACCTAGACCAAAACCTAGAAATTGATGCTGCTAGATCCCCACACATGTCCATTAAAAGCTCGCTTTGTTTTATAGCAGCTTTATAGCACGTTTCTCCGACCAAGCTCAGAGCCACCAGTTCCTTCAGGCGGACTATCAAATAGTTGGACGAGTCTTCTCCAATTCCTGGAATTAGATACCCACACATTGAAAGCTAACTTTGTTTTGTAGCCGCGCATTGCTTCTCCAACCGTGCTCACAGCCACCAGGTCCACGTGGCGGACTATCGAATAGTCGGAGGAGTCCGCCTTTCTTCTTGGGATTCTACAGATACAGGCAGACAGGAGTCGGAGGTTTGTTTGTCTTTTTAAGATAAATTTCAACTAGACCTTTATTATTTTTGTTTCTAAGAAATACAAACATTCCCGGGTTGCGAATAACCCAACAATGTTTGAAAATCTCATAAGCGGAAATTGGTTGTGTCGTGATGGATGACTTAGCAAGTGAGGAATTAAACACGTGATGCCCGGGTCGCGTGTTCGATTCCTCAGCTATCGGCAAAAAGCTATTTCCAAACAGCTTAATTAATTTCTATTCATTTTTTTATATACGAAATGTGAAGGCCATAAGGTATATGTAAATCACTAGTGTGAGTGAAGGTGATGCACTGTTAAGTAATGATTTGAGTTAAGGTGATGCACTGCTAAGTAGTGGTGTGATTGGAAATGATGCACTGCTTAGTAATGGTGTAAGTAAAAGTGATGCACTGCTAAGTAATGGTGTGAGTGAAAGCGATGCACTGTTAAAGTAATGGTGTAAGTGAAAGTAATGCACTGCAATGTAATGGTGTGAGTGAAAGCGATGTACTGTTAAAGTAATGGTGTGAGTGAAAGTAATGCACTGCTAAGTAATGGTGTGAGTAAAGTGATGCACTGCTAAGTAACGGTGTGAGTGAAAGTAATTCACTGCTAAGTAATGGTGTGGGTGAAGGTAATGAACTGCTAATTAAAGTTTGTGTGAAGGTGATGCTCTGCTAAGTAGTGGTGTGAGTGAAAGTGATGCACTGCTAATTAATGGTGTGAGTGAAGATGATGCACTGCTAAGTAATGGTGTGAGTGAAAGTAATGCACTGCTAAGTAATGGTGTGAGAGAATAATTATGATAATTCTTGGATGATTTATATAGCGCCGTTTTTGTGAAAAATCACCTCAAGGGCGCTGTAAAAACTTATAATACATTTCTAAAATCTAAAAAAAACTACAAGCTAAACAAACAATTAAAAACAACTTATGGCTACAAATTGCATACACCGGTTCATTGATCACCGATACGAAAATATACGTATAATATTTTGACCAATGAACACGATGCTGCCTAAAATTTAATGAAAACAGGACCATACTTACCTGGGAGGTCGCTTGAAATTAACACTGTATGTTGTCTATTTAAAGAAATTTTGGAAAGTAAAAGCAACATTTAATGGTGGGTGGTGCAGTAGTACCTATAAGGATTTGATCTTCCGAAATATGATTCGTCAAGAGACAGATTGATGTTTAAGGGCTGTAGAAATTTAATTCAGTAAGAAAAGTGTGATTAAGACATATCATAGGCAATGCAAGTATGATACTCTCAGATAGGTATATTTAAATTAAGGGTATGATAGCCCTAAAAGGTAACTTCTTAATTTGGACCTAAATTCTGTTGGGCTTATTATGCATCTTAATTCTGGAGGGAGTCTATTCTAAGCCTTAGGCTTTCGTTTAGGTTCTATTAATCTGCCTTTAGCAGATGAAGTTGCTGATCTAAGGGTTAATTGCCTCGGACCGGTATTTTCCGGGACGCATAATTCGGAGATGTTGAAGAGATTCGGAGTGAAGGTTATGAACTGCTAATTAAAGTGTGTGTGAAGGTGATGCACTGCTAAGTAGTGGTGTGAAAGAAAGTGATGCCCTGATAAATAATGGTGAAAGTGAAATTGATGCACTGTTAAAGTAATGGTGTGAGTGAAAGTAATGCACTGCTAAATAATGATGTGAGTCAAGGTGATGCACTGTTAAGTAACGGTGTGAATGAAGATGATGCACTGCTTAGTAACGGTGTGAGTGAAAGTGTTGCACTGCTAAAGTAATGGTGTGAGTGAAAGTAATGCACTGCTAAGTAATGGTGTGAGTGAAGGTGATGCACTACTACGTAATGGTGTTAGTGTGAGTAATGCATTAAGTAATAGTGTGAGTGAAAGTAATGCACTGCTAAGTAATTGTGTGAGTGAAGGTGATGCACTGATATGTAATGGTGTGAGTGAAAGTAATGCACTGCTAAGTAGTGGCATGAGTGAAGGTAATGTACTGCTAATTAAAGTGTGTGTGAAGGTGATGCACTGCTAATTAAAGTGTGCGTGAAGGTGTTGCTCTGCTAAGTAATGGTGTGAGTGAAGATGATGCACTGCTAAGGGGCTATCCATAAACTACATCACACAAATGTCATGATTTTTTTACTCCTTACCCCCCCCCCACCCCTGTCACACATCGTCACATTTGTTAGACCCCCTCCCCCCTAGTGTGACGTCACATATTTTGCAATTTCGCATCAAAAAAAGTTTTGCATTTTAATAATTTAGAACTGATGACGCCCCCCCTATACCCCTTGCCTTATTGTTAGGTGAGGTTGATTAAAACTGACGTATTTGAACTCACAATTAACGATTTTTTTAGTAAATTTTAGGATCTGTCGGTGAAACCCGAGGTGTTTCAATATTCAGGCTCTACAGTGGGTAATAGGATCTACTCACCAACCGATTTACAGAACTGCATGTATGACAGCATGCTGAATCGCCAACAGATTTTTTAATATTTCCATGGCCAGACGAAGAGAAAAACAATAATTCGGTTCGCGGTTTTGCGTACAAACGATCCGTCTTGCAGTGCCCTGCATGCAGTTCTGTAAGCAGTTTGACAGCCGGCATAGTCCAGCGGTAAGGCTCTTGACTAGTACTCCGAAGGTCGCGGGATCGAATCCCGGCGTGGCAAATAAATTTTATTTGATTTAATTTGTGTTATTTCACAATTTATTCATTTAAAATAATATATAGTATATTTTCGGCATATTCCAGAGTGGAAGATACTCTCAGTATCGCCCTGGTGTAAGACCACCATTCAGTATTGAAACGTTGCTTGAAATGGCTTTAGCCGTGATTGGTGACCAGATCTGAATAGCTAGGTACTTCTCCACCTTTCTCTTCCCTATCTCATTCCCCTCCCCACTACCTTCAGCCTCACAACATACCCCAACTGGGGACGCCATAGTCCCACTGGCTCCAGACGGGAGCAGTTGGGACTCTTGTGCGGTATTCATGTAAAAAAAAAGTTCTGCAAATCTGATGACAAAAAATGTTGCAGGTCCGCGAAATTCGTTTAGGAGAAGAGTACGGATCAAGTATCCGAAATTTTGAAGATGACATCTCCATTATCTACTTAACGACGAGGTTCACGTTCTCCGACACGGTGCGCGCAGTCTGCCTGGACTTAACAGACACGGACCTGTACACCAACCAGACCAGGCCGGGTAGTGTGGGCAAGGTAAATATCTTATTTAATAAGTGTGGAGAGTCTTAGACTCACCTTGAATGTGGAGACTTGTCCGCAACTGGCAAGGTGACTCTTCCATTATTCAACTACTGACGGCGTTCGTCTACCGGGACGAATCGATAACTTTAGACCATCGGATCGAAAGGCGTTACTTTCGACGATTTTATGTCGATATACCGAGCATGGATTCACTGTTGACAGTTGATCCGATATTGACAGGAAATAAATGAGAAATCATTATTCACAGGCAACTCTGGAGGTATTTTCTAAGAATTCACTTTCTGAAAGATAAGCCGCAAAGCAATTACATTAATAAAAATAAATAAGTATTTATTGATTTATTCATAAAATTGGCAATGTTGATTTAAAATACTAACCTAACTATGTATTGGCAGTCTGCATTCATTTTTTGACACTAGTTAGTGAGGTCTTTAGTTGTATTTCAACCATTTTCATTTCTGGAAGATCGAACAGAATAAATAGATCACATTTTAGGTGATTTATGATTTAGGTCTATCGATCGTGTAGACGTCTTATTTCAATTCTAAGAGCTTCGTTAGTTCAAATCATTAATTAAATTTACCAGTAATTTTGCACAACCGAATTGACCGAAACTTGTCTAATACTACGGAGGTCGCACTAATATTTATCAATCGTCGGTCGGAATATCTGTAATCAATCGTTGACCGTGCTCGCAAAAATTGATAACTGACCATGGATGACGAATTTGTTCAATGTCGTAGTGATATTTAGTTTCATGCTCCTCAGACATTCGGGAGTTAAGCACAAATGTCTGAAACCCTACCAAACCTAATACCAATACGCTATTGACTAAATTCCACGTATACTATTATTATCTATATTCGTTGGTATTATATTTATTTATTTATTAATTTATTTATTTTCGGGAAATCGACAGTTTACATTTTTACAGTTTGTACATGTTTGTATAGCCAAAATAAAACCAATTATGGATTTCCTCCATGTGACTTTACCTCTGATTAACAGCATAATAAAAAAAATTAAATAATAAATTTATAATAAAGCATTATGAGATCAAAAATTTTATAAAACAAAAGATTAAGTATATAAAACTAAAATTTACATAAAACATAAAATATCAATACATTGGTAACCATAAGAAGCCAGATTGTACATATAAATCAAATCATAACAGAATTAAAGATAAACGATAGAAACATAGACACATAACATATTCATGAAACATCAGAGAAATACTCTTTTATGTACCCCTTATATTTGGTAGGTTCGGAATTGAAAATGTCCACCTTGGATAATATGCTATTGTAACTATTGCATAGTCTGTTCAGACAAGAATTTTGCTTGCAGTTTGTCTTGCATTGATCAACCCTGAACAGGACAGAAGAGCGTGTTGTACGCGCAGGTACATTAAATTGAATTTTATTTAGCAACTCTGGGCATTGAATATTATTGTTAACTAATTTATACAGGAATATTGCATCCTTATGATGCCTTCGTACACTCAATGAATCAATTTTAAAGTATGAGGCTGCCTCTGCATAATTATTAAATCTTACATATGACTTGTAACAAAGATATTTGAGGAATTTGTTTTGAATTGCTTCAATTTTGTTCGTATGGATTTTATATGCGAGCACGGTCAACATAAAAGTCGGTTGACAAAAGGGCGGCCTCCTGAGTGTCTCAGATAAGCGGTCAACATACACAACTTTTTAAAGAAAGTCCTTCGTTATGCAAAATAACTGGCTTATTAATAAATGCAGATGAAAGACACATTGTCATATGAAAACGGGTCGTTTCTTGAGATCAAACGAGCAGGAACGATATGTCGGCTTCTGTGTGTCCTCTCTTCTATAACATGGGACTCTTCGCGATGCTGGAGATTAATGCTGCTGACTCTATTAAAATACCATACCCGTAGAACAGACTTAGCATGTCTACATTGCGTCTGTGCATTAGAAATAGCAATTGGTCTGTTAATCAGACACCTGATTTGCACAGAATCTAGAAGGTTTGTCAGTTATTTTGGGGCTCCAACCCAAAGATGGCTTCCAAATTTAACTGTCGGACGTACTTGAGATCTGTACAGGTGAGCTATAGATACGATTTTAGATTTTCACGGCCAAAAATTATTTTGTTATTAGGTGAGCTATATCTTGTTTTGTCCAAATGTGAATGATTGTGATTGTGAGGATTGCAGGTGGCGGGCTGGGGGCTCACGGAGTCGGGCGCCCCCTCAGACAGCCTCAACTTCCTGAGGGTTCCGGTGGTGGCGCGTGAGAAGTGCCTGGACAAGCTGCCGCGTGGCTACAGGTCATTCTTTACATCAGATAAGATATGCGCGGGGCTCACAAATGGTAATTTTATGAATAATGCCACTATCAATATCTGGTACCGTTGTCCAGGAAACTATTGATTGGATAACTAACACGTTTCATTCTCTTTCAGGATCAGCTGTGTGCCAGGGAGACAGTGGGGGCGGGCTAGTGTTTCCACTGCAGAACACGAGTGCAGGTACCCAGCGATGGTTCCTGCGCGGTGTTTTGAGCAACGCACCGACTCCCCGCAATCTTAGTGATCCCTGCCTGGCTAACGTTTTCGCTCTCTATACAAATATATACAGACATCGAATATGGCTGACTACGCAAATGGATGAAAATCGACCCAGAGGTAAATATAATTTCCTAAATATTGAAATTGTAATATATAACTAATTAGCAAGTTCCCGGCATACTTTGCAATGCCACTTAAATAAACAAATGGTTTTTTCTTGCGTGTCCTTTCCCGACCATTCCCTTTCTTTATACCTATCTTCTACCTGGTCATCCGCCTCCAAGACCTAGACAGGCCTCACCCCATGAACCCAGGCACCCCTGCTACATCACAAAACGTAGCGAACCACTTGGGGTTACCTATGGCAGAGGTGTTGGTTATCCAATAAAGATCCCCGGGGCGGCGGTACCCATTCCCGCCTCCCAAATTGTAAATCACTATTATTTATATACAAACCATCCCGGGCAAGCGCACATCAAATTCCCCGCCATCGAATGAATGGTTTAGAAATGCAAAAAGGACAAACAAAAAAATATTGATTTTCATATAATATATCGTAATATTATTACGATTAATGTTTTTTTGGTTGAAGTTGTTGCCGTTGGTTTTTATACGAAAAATGTAAATATTTCTATTGTCGCTGTTTACTTTTGAACATAATAAAGTGACAGATTCCTGGTCTGGTGATGAGGTGAATTCGAAGTCACTATTAGCATTCACTTTCCTTTCAGTCCTCATTCCCTTATGGCTTTCACCTAATGGAAGACTTTGCGTGCAGAGTAGAGGATCGAACTCCAATGCCCGGATATAAACACGCGTTTGGTCACACTACCATAACAAATCACTATTAGCATTCACTTTCCTTTCAGTCCTCATTCCCTTATGGCTTTCACCTAATGGAAGACTTTGCATGCAGAGTAGAGGATCGAACTCCAATGCCCGGATATAAACACGCGTTTGGTCACACTACCATAACAAATCACTATTAGCATTCACTTTCCTTTCAGTCCTCATTCCCTTATGGCTTTCACCTAATGGAAGACTTTGCGTGCAGAGTAGAGGATCGAACTCCAATGCCCGGATATAAACACGCGTTTGGTCACACTACCATAACAAATCGGTGATGTTTGTGGCGTTGTAGCAAAAGTAGACATGTCTCATTCCCTTATGGCTTTCACCTAATGGAAGACTTTGCATGCAGAGTAGAGGATCGAACTCCAATGCCCGGATATAAACACGCGTTTGGTCACACTACCATAACAAATCGGTGATGTTTGTGGCGTTGTAGCAAAAGTAGACATGTCTCTTTAGATTAAGCTACAACATCCAGATGTGTGACTTATCACGTTTTCCCTTCTCATGCAGAGTTCCATCTATAAATCTCTCGAAGTTTAGTTGGATGTATCGCGAAATCGAAATCTATTTTAACTTCATTACTAAGTTTTAAGATAAACTTTAACACCTCATGTAGAAACCTCAACACCGAAGGATACGTGGATATGTGTGGAGGGTGTTTTGTGGAGAGGAAGGGATGAACATTGGTCTAGAAGAGACCTGTGTTGTAGGAAGGCGGCTCGTTCTCATGTGACAAATGTCAACCGTGTACATATGTTTGGAACGCGTTTGGCGTGTTTCCCTTCGGCACCGGGAATCAATGCGTGGATGTACGTATTCCTGGATTTGGAAAAATAATTCCCGGAAAGTTGGAAAAATGGAGGAATTGTTGATACCGCAGTATTTATAAGAAAGTCCTTTATTTCTAGGCTTTCAAAAAGAATACCAATGCGTATTACATAATATCTTGAAGAAGAAGACAATACCAATAATCAAAATCAGTTTGTTTGTGTAATATGGCAGAATGGGATTGCACTATCCTCCCAGTCCTGCTGGAATAAAAACTTGTATATAAAAAAAACCGAAACCGTTATCTTTTTATTTTCTGCGTCTTGTTCTTTTACATCTTTTCATTTAGATTATTAGTGTTATTTTCTTATTCAATGATATATTACGTTGATGTGAAAAACCTTCAAAGGTTATAAAAAGGATGTTCTAAAAATTGTATATTATATGATTTATTTTTTAACATTTTTTCATTCATGTTTTATCAATTTTTTAAAACAATTATATTATTATGAATCACGTAAAATTAATGTATTCTTATAATATTGCTTTCAGTAGAAAGTGACAAGCGTTTTTAGTTTTAACGTCTTAAATTATCAAATATTGCCGGTGTTAAAAATGACATAACTCAAAAAATCTCTTTATCAGGAGAGGAATTTTATTTCGAATATTTCGTTTGAGTTTGTTAAATCAGTTTATTAAAAAAATAACAACAACATTCCTTCACAAAATTTGGGTAATCGTTGTACAATTTCATTACATATCGGAGTTTTAAAATTTTCAACTTATATCCCAAAGCAGTATAATGAATCAGGCATGATTTTGTGAAAAAAATGTCATTTTAATGTTTAAACTTTGTTTTATTAATAATAACAACAACAAAAACCATAAAAAACATTATTTCATTTATGCAATAGGATACACAGTAGGTATACAGTAGTTACAAAAAAATAATAAACATCATCGGCTGTAGTAGTATTAGAATCAGCAATAGTGGAAACACTTAAATTTGTTTAAAATATAACATGCAATTTTTTTGAGGTTTGCATTCTTTGTGGTTTTTAGAAGGCTATTATTTTTTTTATGGAAAACACTCTTTTATTCGTACTATACCCAGGTTACAGGTAAAATTGCAAATATGTGATGTAATTAATGATAAAATTAATAAATAAATACCTACCTACTATTATTATAATGATTTCAAAATATTATCCAAAAAATAACATAGATATTATGCGAACAAAACAGAGTGATGAATATTTATAAGACTGTCATTTTGAAAGAACATCTTTCTTATGCCGGGTCTATTGATAATTTATTTATTTATTTATTATTTAAACGCCCGTACATAGGGCTATTACATACATAATACAGGTGTATCGAACATTTACGAACATTATATAGAATAACATACAGTACATACATACGATGCATATTAGTACAACAAATATTTATCATTTTACAAACATATCGGTTACATAAATAACTAGTTATTTTTGCTTTGATGCAAGACGGTGAGGTTTTGAAAATATCGAAAAGGTCTGTATATGTATTGGCAGTTCGGTGAAAACGCACTAGCGGTGAATGATAGGAATAGTTAGTGCTATGGTTGTCACTGTGGAAGAGGTGGTGGAGTCGAGTTGATTTAACAGGGACACGAATATTTATAACACTTAACATTTGAGGGCAGTCTATGAGATAATACTAAACATCCACAAAAATGATAATTTAAAATGCGAAAACTTAATAATTTTTACGTGTAAGATATATCAGATTCAATTATAGAAATTATTTTGAACCAAATCGGTAGAGAACACGAGAAATTTAAGATGGATGGCGAAATTTTGAATTTTGATTTTAAATTCCAGATCATTTCACCCCGAGCTCCTCAATCCCGATTTTGAACCAAATCGGTAAAGAACTTGAGAAATTCAAGATGACCGAAATTATGCATTTAGACATTAGATCCGAGCAGTGACGTGGCGCGGGTGTCAGCCGCCCAGGGCGGAGGAAAATTTCGCCACCCCCCTAGTTAGGTATTCAAACCGCAGATTTTCGAGTGCCGGAAAATTATTTCTGTATTACGACCTCATTTTATGACATTTTTTATATAAATTCCTTGATGTATCCATTATTTAGGAACCCATTCCTTAATGACAGTATTATGTTTTTGCTTCTTGCAGAAGGCTGCAGAGTGAAGAGGTCTACCGGGATATGCCGGGAGTATTCCGAGTGCCTGGCTGCAAGGCAGCAGGCTTTCCTTGGAATTCTGCCACAGGTATAATATTATATTACCAGATAAGTTACCACTTCTGCTGTGTGTGGGTGACCGCTAGTTCTAGCCCAGTCAATCTAGACAAAAACGGGTCCTAACTGGAACAAAATAGGGGAAAGCTGAATTCTTGCTGGTAAGTAGTATCTACTCCAGGGAGTATTTTAATAAAAGTCCTTACTCCTCCCCCGCTTGCTTCCCAACCCCTCCATCCCAAACAATAAAATGTGGGGTTTTACTAAAGCGATTATATCTTATAGACTATAACATTTATCAAAAAACAAATTTATTACTGAACTTCTTACAAAACTACCTAAAAATTGTATTTTATATAAAAGAAAGATATGTAAATTATATATCTCCAAAATATGGTGCAAATGTAATAATATTTTTATGGTTATTCTGAAAACCCTTCAACAAAACATCAGGAGGATTCAAGAATAGCTGCAAAAAGATCATCAAGTGAAATTATATTGTCTGATGACACTGTTTTTACAACACCTCAGGTAGAATTTCTCGCCAATTCTCAAAAATATGAAGAGGTTAATATGAGCTCTTAAAACTAAGTATCATGCTGCAAATATACAGACAGTAACAGCAAACGATGATGCTGATACGGAGATAGTGGGTCAGGCAATTTATAGCTTGGTAGCACTATAGTGATTGTTGGAACAGACACAGATTTATTGGTATTACTAGAAGCATTAGCCCCTCCAACGGAAAACAAGCTGTTTTTTTGGTCGCCAATAGCCGCTTCTACTAACACCGCTTCAGTGTATTCTGTTCAGTTTCTTGCATATATGTTTGGTGATCAAAGGAAACTCGCATTATTTGCCCATGCTATCACGGGATGTGACACGACCTCTGCTTTGTATGGTGTCGGAAAAATAAAGACTGTAAGTCTAACAACTACACCGACAGATTTTAAAGATGCGGCTAAGCATTTCATTAAGGCACACGTGGAAAAAGACGAGCTCTACTAGATTAGATTAACAACATTCTTGATGAGGTTAGATATTTTAAATATTTAAGCAATTAAATGCCAAGATGTCTCTTAAATCTAAATTTGATTTAGCAAGACTCCCACCAACAAATAACGCCGCCCGCCAGGATATCCCTCCAAGTTACATTCTTTTATTGCAAATACTTTTTAGTATCAAAAGTGTTTTTTTATATATTTTTTTTATATCGTGAATCAATTAAAATGTACTCAGTGTTTCAATTTAAAACTATTGATAGTGCTCCTAAGCACAAATCGGTCACCTTCAGCAACTGCGGGCTACGCCAGACCACTGCGCCTCGTCACCTGCACGCCGCGGTTGTGTCGCCCTGCGATTGAATCAGATTTTGACCTGTATTAAGGATAAAAGTAAGCAATGTTATATCAGATACGATTTTAGATTTTCACGGCCAAAAATTATTTTGTTATTAGTTTTTGGGGTATTATGCCGTGTTGCGCTACCTCCTTCTTTAGCCAACGTTTCGGACAGCGTTGCAGTGTCCATCATCAGCCCTGCCCTGTCCGAAACGTTGGCTAAAGAAGGAGGTAGCGCAACACGGCATAATACCCCAAAAACTAATAACAAAATGTTATATCACTTTAAAGCTTATTAAATTTGGCATAGTTTGTTTGAAACATTTTTGCTTGTTTCATCAGACAAAAAAAAATATTCATCTTTAAATTAAAATTATACGAAAAAAATTTTTTTTTTGCATTTGGTATTGGAAACATCATTATTATTTTCGCCAAACCGTAGTAGATAACAAAAAATATATTGTGTCTATTTTTAGACAGCTTTCTATGAAGTATAATGGTGTAATTGTTTCAGATATGCATTATACTCTACAATTCAACAACTTTAAAAATTTAAAGTTTTATGGGGGATAGGGGGGGAAGCAAGCGGAGGAGGGGTGGGAACTTTCTTGGTAAATATTCCCTGTAGGAAGAACTATCCAACTGCAAAAAATCAGCTTTTCCCTAATTTGTTACAGTTCATTGACTGGGCTATTCGGACAATTACCTCACTTACTTACCAGCCCCGGGAACACAAATGCCTACACGCACACATACAATAAGCAATTTCACTTACACTTATAATAATTATACATTATTAGTATTAGACAAAGGGGGTAATTCACCATCCCCTGGAGAGCTTCTTCATAGAGTAGTGCACATTTTTGATTGATGATTTTTTTATTTATAAAGTCCAAGTTGACTATTCGGTACTAGAATCAATAAATAATGGCAACATATTGGAAAGAGCAGTGTAATACATAAGATATCAACTCACAATGGAGGGCCTGCAAAAACCTTTTAACAACAGCTGCTCTCGAAACCCTGGGAAAGAAATCCCTATAAGAAGAAACCATTGGTTTGACTCAGACTGCGCAGAGGTAAAGAAAAAGAAAAATGAACTCTATCAAAAAACGTTACAACAAGGCTGCATAAGACAACTTATGGACACCTAGAGGGAAACAAGGAAGAAAGAAAAGAAGATTCGCAGGAAAAAGAAACGCGAATATTTACAAAAAGAAATTAGAGAAGCTGAAGCACTCAGGCTTCAGAATGAGAGTAGGCTTTTCTACAAAAAACTAAATAACATGAGAGCTGAGTTTAAGCCAAAAATAAATATATGCAAGGACGAGAACGGAGTGATATTGAGTGAAAAGCCTGACATCCTAAGGAGATGGGTGAGGCACTTCGATACGGTTCTCAATAACAACTCGGCAGAGGTGGAGCACAACACGATGGCGAGCACGGGAGATAACTTGCACATTGACAATGTTGAACCCCCTTCACTGAAGGAAGTGAAGCAGGCAATAAGAAAAATAACAAATCCCCCGGGTCAGACGAGCTGGTGGCCGAATTATTTAAAGCAGCTGGTGGAGAGTTTACTCAGTACCTGCATACCCTTATTCAAAAAGTATGGACAGAAGAAGAGGTGCCCAAAGAGTGGAGACTAGGAATTGTGTGTCCACTACATAAGAAGGGCGACCAACTCGGGTGTTGTAATTACAGGGGAATAACGCTATTAAACACCGGCTATAAAATTATGTCCAACATCTTGTACAAAAGATTGCTTCTAATGTCTGAAGAATTCATTGGCAACTACCAATGGCATTGGCAACTACCGCCACCGAAATGCCATCGGCAATGGCATTGGCAACTACTGCCACCGAAAAGGCTAACTTACTAGGTAAAATGTTTGCGGATAACTCAACCCTCGATGACCAAGATGCTGTCCCGACGTCGGTTCCTCACTGCGGTTTTCGTATGAAAAAGCTGAGGATCCGGCATCGGGAAGTACTCCAGGGCTTGATGTTAATAAAGCTAGTGGGCCTGACGGAATACCTGCCCTGGTACTGCAAAGGTGCGCTGCAGAAATAGCTCCAATTTTGACGAAGCTTTTTAAACTGTCCCTGAAGACTGGCTCTGTGCCCTCTGGTTGGAAAAAAGCGGTTATCCATCCTATTCCAAAGAAGGGTGACCGCTCCAACCCGGCCAACTACCGCCCCATAGCGATCACATCAGTTCTGTCTAAGGTGATGGAACGTGTGATCAACGACAAACTGCTCACATACCTCGAGAAGAACAAAATTATTAACGACCGTCAATACGGATTCCGGCGGAACCGCTCGTGCGGTGATCTTCTCGCGTATGTGACGCTTGTTTGGGGGCGACGCCTGGAACGTTTGCACTGGACATATCCAAGGCCTTTGACCGGGTTTGGCACCGAGGACTTGTCAACAAACTGCATTCTTACGGACTTCCCGCATCCTTGTGTACGTGGATTTCCGACTTCTATGGTAGTCGATGGTTTCACCTCTTCCTCACACTCGATAAATGCTGGCGTCCCGCAGGGATCGGTTCTGTCTCCGACTCTGTTTTTGTTGCACATCAACGACCTTTTGTCATGTGCACCAATTCATTGTTACGCGGATGACAGTACAGTTCATGATAGCTTTTTGTTTGACAAGCCCCCAAAGGGCTCACAAACTCCAACAGCTCGTAAGGCTTTGAAGCAAAGAATGGACGGTTACCTCGAGAGTGTTTTCTCTTGGGGTAAAAATAATCTCGTTGAATTTAATGTTTCAAAGACCCAATCTTGTCTGATTACGTCTAAAAGGGATCGAAATGAAAATCTAGTCTCTTTCAACGGAAGCAATCTTCCGAACAGGCCCTCCATTGATATGCTTGGTGTAACCCTAAGTGTCCAGCTCAGGTATGGGGGCTCCATCGAAGCCAGAGTAAAGTTAGCCTCCCAAAAACTGGGCGTACTGTACAGGGCCCGCAGATACTTTAATAGTACACAACTGCTAACCTTGTACAAATCACAAGTACGCCCCACGATTGAATTTGGCAGTCATCTCTGGTCTGGAGCTCCAAAATACCTGAAAAATACTCTGTGCAGAAACGGGCGGTCCGTTTGATAGATTCTCCCATCTTAACAGACGGATTGCAATCTTTAGAGCACAGGCATCGAGTGGGAATGCTATCCTTGTTCTACCGGTATTACAATGGAAGATGCTCCAAGGAACTAGCATCATTGATCCCTTCGGCACCGGTGCATAGTCGGGAAACACGCCAAACGCGTGCCGGACATTTGTACACAGTTGACATTTGTCACATGAGAACGGGTCGTTTCTTCGACTCGTTCTTGTGTTCAACAGCTCGGCTGTGGAATGATTTGCCGGCCTCTGTGTTTCCTCCTTCCTACAACATGGGTCTCTTCATTCCTTCCTCTCCTTAAAAATACCCTCCACACAGCATCCCAGATGACATAGGCCCTGAGGGAAATTATTAATTAAATAATATAAAAAAATGTGGCTTCAGGCCAGGCAAATCATGTATTGATCAAATTTTCTCCTTAAGACAGATCTTGTAAAAGACGCTAGAACACAATGTCGAAACACATCATCCCTTTGTAGACTTCAAGGCCGCGTACGATAGCATAAATAGGAACGCATTGTACAATGCCATAAGTAAGTTTGGAATACCGCGTAAGCTGATCAATCTGGTGAAATTAACAATGTCCCCAGTAATTTGTAGAGTCAGGGTTGGCAATGATCTGTCCGAGCCCTTTGAAGCGCTCCCCGGGGTGAGACAAGGAGATGGATTGGCCTGCCTCTTATTCAACATAGCCTTAGAAAAAGTTATTCATGACTCAGGCATCGAGATAAAAGCAATGATATTGGATAACTCTGTGCAACTATTGGCTCACGCTGATGATATTGACATAATCGCGAAAACTCCAGATGCTTTACATAACGCCTTCATAAATCTTGAAAGTTCTGCCAAAAATATGGGTCTCGTAATAAACCAGCAAATGACCAAATACATGGCCGTAGAATGCACCCAACAAATCCCATCTCTCTCATGTGGAAACCAAAATTTCGAAACGGTACCAAGATTCACATACCTAGGCTCCCTGATAACAAACGAGAATAATACCACAGAGGAGATCCAGAAGCGCGTAGTGAACGCAAACCGCTGTTATTTCCGCCTACAAAACCAATTAAAATCCAGACTGCTGTCCAGAAACACGAAGATATTAGTGTACAAAACCCTTATCAGACCAGTACTTACGTACGCAGCTGAGCCTTGGGTACTTACTAAGAGGAATGAGCGAGCACTGGACGTTTTTGAAAGAAAAATTTTGAGGCGCATCTTCGGACCAGTTCTAGAAAATGGATTTTGTCACAGACGTTATAACAATGAGCTCTATACATACTTTGTTTAAGGAGCTAAACGTCGCAAAATTTATAAAACTGGGAAGAATTCGGTGGCTGGGTCATGTGGAGAGAATGACCGAGCATCAAGCACCAAAGTCCCTGCTGAACTCAAGACCAATAGGGCGAAGGAGCCTGGGAAGACCAAGACTAAGATGGAGCGACAACGTCCTCAAAGACATCTATCTTGGAGTTTCTAAACTGGAGAGAGCTGGCACAAAACTGAGATGAGTGGAGGAAGATTCTTGAGGAGGCCAAGACCCACCAGGGGTTGTAGAGCCAATAATGATGATGATGATGACATATTGGATAAGTCAGCCGAGTTATATACCTATTGCCAGCATTTTTATTTTTTTTTTTTTAATTTTTTTTTTTTTTTTTTTATTAGTTTTTGGGGTATTATGCCGTGTTGCGCTACCCTTGCAGTGTCCATCATCAGGGCAGATGTGCCACACATCTGCCCTGATGATGGACACTGCAATGCTGTCCGAAACGTTGGCTAAAGAAGGAGGTAGCGCAACACGGCATAATACCCCAAAAACTAATAACAAAATAATTTTTGGCCGTGAAAATCTAAAATCGTATCTCATTTATTTATTTGTTTATTTATTAATATACGTTATTCAAAGGACAAGCTAGCAAGAGGTTGGTGAAATACCGCTATAGGAATGTGAGCGGCCTTTATGCTTAGCGGCAATTTCCACCCCCCAACCCAAACACTACCTCCTCGCGATTACAACATTATATCTTATTATGATTTTTTTGCATTTCGGTGCCACAAGAATAACAGTCACTTATCATCATTATCATTATCATTACATTATTACATAGTATAAAATGAAGTCGCTCAAAATGGATGTGCGCGTTAATCTTTTAAACTACGCAACGGATTTTCATACGGTTTTCACCAATAGATAGAGTGATTGAAGAGAAATGTTTATATGTGTAATATATGTAAATTATATTAGAGAAAAGCCGAGAAATTCAATATTATATCATAGAAAACATATTTTTGTGCGATTTAAAACGGCTGGCGGGCCGTACAGTCACTTTTGAAATTCGTTCTACGGAAGACATTGGAAAATAGATGTCCTAAAGTAAGTAGGTATTTGATTTGAATTATTTTATTTGATGAAGTCGCTCAAAATGAATGTGCGCATAGATCTTTTAAACTACGCAACGGATATTCATGCGCTTTTCACCAATAGATAGAGTGATTCAAGAGGAAGGTTTATATGTATAAAAATTTGCTTATTATAGTATAGAAAAGTCGAGAAATTCAAATATTCAATTCAGACAGCGGGCAGCGGGCAGCTGGCAAGCGGGTGGTGTGGATTTTATAAAGGTTGGGTAAAGGCGTTGTGTTTCGTTAGCCACAGCAACGTGTGGCCGGGTCTGCTAGATCACTATAAACGACCGAAGTTAACTAATAACCACCTTCCTATTACCTGCTCCAGGTGCCTGAAAGAACTACCCACAGTACTAGTTCAAATATATTTAGTAGTGACCGACCGACGCACAGTGGTTGGAAATGCTCATTATGGTCTCATAAATCTGTAACTTCTTTGTTTCTTGTCATAAAACAAATAAAAATGGTATGCTGATTAAAAACTGACCATTCTTTTTTTTCATATTTTTATTTAGTGAATTATTATTATTTTGGTATAAAACATGTCATTTCCAAAACAATTTATCCTTTTTTAGTACTGCGACAAAGTAATTTTCTGATACAAAAGAGCAGCGGCAAAACCGTTTTTGACGCTGTTGCGCAAAAAATCCGCCTTTTTTTTAATGAAAACATTAAAAAAATGTTTTTTTTATGAAATGGTGTTTTAATAACCACAGTGGAAAACCCTGCGACCAGTTGAAAGTTTACCTGAACTTAAAATCCAGTTTAGGTATCGTTTGCTTAAAGGGATGTTATAAATCATTATTACATTTTTATTTTTATTTTTTTTTTATTGGCAATGCTTATAAATACATATAAAGTTAAATCAGTTACATAGTTACTTACATAAGGTTAACAAAAAAAAAAATTGCTTTTCCTCACCATAAAAAGACAATGCTCTTGGGTTTGGTGAAAATATATTTCAAATAATTACATAAAACTAAAATATTTCAAATACATATTATTTTAGCTTAAAAATCAACCTTAGTGGTGATATATAATAAATTTATATAAAGTAGATCAAATGCTTTAAATTTTTACCACGAAAAATTCCACATTTTGATTCAATTAAATATCTCAGCCTGCTCCCGCTACTTTGACATTATTTTAAATATACAAAGAACAAAAAAAATTATTTTTTTTTCCAAGAAATAAAACCACTATAGATAATATACGAAAAAAAATATCGTTTTTCGATTTATTAGACGGCCTTGTTTCGGGCCATTTCCATAGTGGGACGGTTCGGTTTCGGCAAGTTTTGGCAAAAAAATCTAATTTCGGCATCAATTTCGGTTTCGGCAGATAATCTGCCGAACCTTCGGCCGCCCCGAATCTCTGCGTTCGTGAATTATTATGTTCGGCTGACTTGGGTGAGTTCGTGGCTCGTGTGTCACGCGCCGTCATCGGCTGAGTTCGCCGGCCGGTCCAGCGTGATTGTGTTGTGAGTTTATGTTATTTCTTGCGTATAGTGATTAGGTAAGTTTTTGTTTTATTATTCCTTCTGTCTCACATATTGTATCTTCAATTATTGTTTTTCATTTTATTTAACACCTGTAATAAGAATGTTGTTCGAGTCCGATTCGAGCCGCGGTCAACAGTGGTTGTGTGTACCTTACCTAACGCTTAGTGCCGTTCGCCCGTTCCTGAGCCTCATACAGATAAGATATTATTGTTACATTTCATTTAATTGTGTTTATCGTATACCTATTTGTTTACTTTCCTACTTACGGCTAATCCGTTTTTGTTTGTACAGTCAATGAAATAGACTGCGTATTATTTTGTTCAGTTTAATTTTTAAAAGTTAAGTTTTTTTTTATATTATGGAGGAAGACGAAGATAGGCCTCCCGACCCAGGGTCGATATTAAATTTTTCTGATTCGGATTCTAATACTAGCCAGGTTTCTATTACGCTCCCATCTCGTAAACAGCGACCATCGCATAGTCTTCACATTCCATCGAAAGTTAAATCTATACCGCCGATTCAACAAACCTCGACATCTAACGACCTTAACACCAATAGTAAGACCCAGACAAGTACTTTAACTAGCGATTATACAAAAAATACTGACTTACTTTATCCTGCTTCCGCTTCCGGTCCTTTTATCGTTATGGTTCAGAGAACTGAACAAGGAAAACTTATTCATCCTTTAGATTTTGGAAAATTTATATTTGACTCAAAAAATAATAACCTTGGTATTGTTAACGGTTCAATTAAACCGGAAGGGCGATATAAATTATCTATCGAGCTTAATACTGCCGCTTCCGCAAATGGATTTGTAAAAAAAATTGACTCACTCTCAACCCATAAATATAAATCGTTCATCCCGACATTTAACCTAACGAGAATGGGTCTTGTGCGAGGAATTCCCGCGGAGATCTCAGAGGCTGAAATTGTTGATGCTTTGAATAATTCCCACGGAACCCCGAAAGTATTAAAAGTACGTCGACTGAACTACAAGGATTCTTCTGATGGAAAGACGATCTGGAAACCTTCTCAATCTATCATTATTATATTTGAAGGGCAATCCCTACCGTCTCGTGTCTTTATTTATTATACCTCGCTTCCCGTCGATGTTTATAAATTCCCAACTATTCAATGCTTCAATTGCTGCCGGTTTGGACATTCAAAACCCGTATGCCGCTCCCCTCCACGTTGTTACTTTTGCGGAGAAGGTCACCCATTTGATCAATGTCCGAAATCTTCCAATGATCCCATTTGCATTAACTGTTCGGGTGCACATACCGCGGTCAGTCTAGCCTGTCCGGAATTATCAAGACAGAAGAACATAAAACATAAAATGGCTACCGACAACATTTCGTACTTCCAGGCCTCAAAGTTATTCTCTCCTGCGAAAAAATCATTCGCAGAGATGACATCGTCCTCAGCTCCTTTCCAAACAACCACCTTTTTAAATTCATCATCATCTTCTCACAGAAAAACCATTCTCAAGCCAGTCAAACCCAACCCAAAATATACTCCTTACCTTGATAAAAAACAATTGAATAATATTTTGGCCAGCCCGAATGGGAATGCCAAATCCCAGTCGCCCAATGGGTGTGCCATTAATGGTAATACTTCCCCTCCTGCTCTCCCCGAAATAATGAATAATAATTCTTTTATACAAACTTTAATTACCCTTTTAATTTCAATCCTTACAAACAACAATACTGTACCGTCCAACGCTGCCGATTACATAAAATCTTTATTATCTTGCCTCCCCAATGACTTCGAAACTGAACAAAATCCTTCAGTGGAACAGTAGAAGCCTCTTCGCTAATAAATCTGACCTAATTCAATTACTCGACGAACACGACGTTTCAGTAGCCGCCATTTCTGAAACGTGGTTAAAACCCTCCTTTCACTTAAGAATTCCAGGTTATTACTGTCTCAGACACGACAGACCGGATGGTAAAGGCGGCTCGGCTCTGATAATACATAATTCTATCCCGTTTAAACAAATAAATATTCATACTCCCTCCGACGATATCCAGATAACAGCAGCTGTCTTATCTGATATCACAATTTTATCAATATATATTCCTCCCTCTACAACTTTTATTGAAAATGAATGGGCACCAATCTTAACCCAGATTTGTTCCCCTTATATGATCCTTGGAGATTTTAATGCACATTCCCCTTCTTGGGGTAGCAAAATAACAAATCGTTCTGGCCGCAATCTTTTAAATTTTATTGATACCCATAACCTATGTTTTTTAAATGACGGATCTCCAACCAGATTCACCCCCCCTCGTCAACGGAAAAGTGCTATTGATTTATCGCTTTGTTCGTATTCGTTAGCATCTAAATGCTCTTGGGACATCCTAAACGATCGCCTCTCTAGTGATCATTTCCCAATTATAATCCGATTCCACCATCAATCTAACACTTGTCCCCCCCCCAGTTAAAAATAATCTGAAATTTAGAATAAAAGATGCGAATTGGAGCACTTTCTCTTCTGAACTAGATAACCTTATTAATTTTACAAAATCGTCCCCGGGAGACATCAGAATGCAATGCGAGACGTTTCCCTCTATGGTTACAAATGCAGCAGAAAAATCCATCCCGAAACACAATGCGAACATTAAAATAAAACACTCTACTCCGTGGTGGGACGAGGAATGCACTCGCTCCGTCAACTCTCGTAAAAAAGCAATTTCCTCTTTTCGTAAGTGCATGTCACTAGAAAATTTTTTATCAGTTAAAAAAGCCCAGGCAGAAACCAAACGAATTTTGAAAAATAAAAAACGCGCTGGATGGCGGAAGTTCTGTGAGAATCTGTCTCCGGAAACTCCCCAGTCTTCAGTTTGGTCTAGCTTAAAAAAATTCGGATCATCGTATTCTCCGCCGAGAATCAAACATATATCAGAAGAAATTCTTATAGGATTTGCGGATAAAATAGCCCCCCCATCGGTGGCCGGATGTGAAGAAATGCCTTCTATTAAACCATATCCATCTCATTCTAACTGGCTAGATGCTCCTTTCTCCATTGATGAGATGAAACGAGTTATAAGATCCCTTTCTGACTCTGCTCCGGGTCCCGATGGAATATTTAATAGTTTCATTAAATCATTTTCTGATATGGCGGTTGAATATTTCTTATCTCTTATTAATAATATGTTTGAAACAGGACTAATTCCGGATGATTGGAAAACTCAAAAAATCATTCCCATTTTAAAACCTGGAAAGGATCCATCTGAAATTTCGTCTTATAGGCCTATTGCTCTTTCATCATGTTTGATGAAAGTAGCGGAGCGTTTTATGAAAAACAGATTAGAATGGTTTGTTGAAAGTCAAGATATTATCTCACCAAATCAGTATGGTTTTCGGAAAAAGAAATCTACAATGGATAATTTAAGTTTGTTCACAACTGATATCCGAGTTTCTCAATCCCTAAATTCTTATACATTGGCCACCTTCCTTGACCTTTCATCAGCTTACGATGATGTTTTACTGGATGTTTTGAATGAAAAGCTAATTAAAAATCAAATCCCCCCGAAATTGGTCCAATTTATTATTAATTTGCTCTCAGATAGGTCCATTATTATTGAGTCTTCCTCTAAATGCTTAAGGCGCAAACTATGGAGAGGTTTGCCCCAGGGTTCTGTTATTAGTCCTCTGTTGTTTAATATTTATATAAGCGACCTAGACTCAGTAATTCCTTTTTCTATCAAGCGACTTTACTTTGCGGATGATATCCTTATATATTTGTTACATAAAAATATTATTCTTGCAGCTAAGGAAATGAATTTGGCTTTACAATATATTAAAAGCTGGTTGTTAATAAATGGGATGAATCTGGCGGCATCTAAAACAAGGGTCGTGACTTTCACGCGCAAAAGAAAAATTCCCCACTTCTCAATCTCTTTTGATAATGTGCCTCTACAAACCGCTACTCAAATCAAATTCCTTGGTCTTCTTTTGAACCATAAACTTTCCTGGCTTCCACACATTCAGATAATTTCTACAAAGTGTGAAAAGGGACTTAATATGATGCGAGCAGTTTCCAGAGTATGGTGGGGATCTCATCCTACCACACTTAAATTAATGTATAATTCCCTAGTTCGGAGCCACTTGGATTATGGCTCATTCCTTTTTGACCCACTCCCTAAATATTTAGATAAGAAAATGGAAAGAATCCAATCAAAAGCCCTCAGAATGATTATTGGAGCTATGAAGTCTTCTCCAATTAATGCGCTTCAGGTGGAATGTGGGGAGCCTCCATTATATTTCAGAAGGCAATTCCTTGCCAATAAATATATTTTCAAGGCTTTATCTTTATCACATCATCCTATTAAACAAAGTATTAATCGGTTAAGTGTTAATTTGAATTCTAACAAAAGATTGAGAGAAAAACAATGTTTTCCTCTCCTAATTAAAAGTTTTCAACTATATAATATTCTATCATCTTCCCTCCAATATCTTCAAGAAGTTCCCAATCTCCCTACATACAATATTCCATTTAAGGCAATCACTTTTATGCCCAACACAATAACATCAGTCTTTCACAAGAATATTTTTTCTTCCCCAAATAAATTTCAAAATGTGGATGATTGTTTTAAAAGCATTGTGGCTTCAAAATTCCCTGGATTTTCCATCCTTTACACTGATGGTTCCAAATTTGAAAATAAAAGATGTGGATCATCGATAAATAGTCCAGAATTCAACATCAATCTCTCTTATAAATTACCGAAAGAAGCTTCCATATTTACAGCTGAATTCTTTGCAATTGAACAAGCGCTAAATCAAATCCAGGTTCTCAACATTCATCGAGCCTTACTATGTACTGATTCGCTAAGTGCTCTAAATAAAATTAGGTCAAATATTCTATGTTATCCGGAAGACAATATTATATGTAAAATAAAAAATCTTCTCAATTCTCTAAGTGAATCTGGGTTTGAGACGATATTGGCCTGGGTCCCTGCCCATTTGGGTATCGAGGGTAATGAGATGGCCGATTTTCTCGCCAAATCTGGTTCAGATTATTATTAACTATCCCACTAAATTTTAGAATTCCTATCTCCGATGTCTTCCCGATTCTTAAATCCAACATGACTCGTGCCTGGGAAGAAAATTGGGCAGTCTCCAAAATAAGAACTGGATCTTTCTATGCTGGAATTCAAAACCATATCCCTGCTAAGCCATGGTTTCACGGTAAAAAACTTTCAAAACGATTCATTTCATGTATTTCGAGAATGAGAATTGGTCACTGTTCAATTGCATCTCACTTGTCTAGAATTAGAGTTTTAGATGATCCGGTCTGCCAGTGCGGTGTGGAAGAGGAAACCCTCGACCACGTTTTCTTTAACTGTAAAAACCATTCATCTTTCAAGAACATATACCGCCTGCTTATTAAAATCACACACCAGTCCCCCCGTAACATTTCATACCTTTTATGTCTTAACAATTCTCGTGTTCATACAGCTTTATGTAAGTTTATTAACCTGAATGAATTCAATATTTAATTTGTTTTAGTCATCTAAATGAGTCCAATATTTAATTTGGTTTATTATTTTACTAATAGATTAACCGAATTTTTTTATCCACTTTAACTATTACCGGCACAAAGCACTCTTTTCAGGGTGAATTGCCTAAAACCAAAAAAAAAAAAAAGAATGTTGTTATTGTACTCGTAAACACAATTGAAATTAAAATACTCAAAATTAATGAGGTTGTTGATAATAGAAAAAAAATTGTTCCAAGAAGTAGTTAACATGTTTGTTAATTTATATAAATTTTGTTTGTTTTATAGTAATAATATAATTTTTTTTCACATACTTCAAGTATTGTTAATAGCCTGTATAAGTGTAAAAAAAAGCCAAATTTCAGAAAACAATAGATTTTTAGCATGTCTAAAAATGTTTCGGTTTTGGCTAGAACTGTTTCGGAATGAATCTCCTATTTTGGTAGGACACTAAGTAATATTTAGTGAGGTGGCGGGATATTTTATGCATACTAAACTCAAAATAATTTTGTAGTTATGCAAATGCAATCAATTCACTTGCTTCTAATAAAATAACAGCTTTCCAAATTAGTTAATCTCAACTGTAGCCCCCAACACATTTCTGTTATAAAATCGAAATAATTCTGCTCACCAAAGCTGATTAAAATTGATAATGCTAAAACAAAATGTTGATTTTTAATTGAATTATGAACGAGTATTTAAATAATAGTGTCCCTTTTCCCAGTACTGCCCAGCCTCCAGTACCAAGGTCTGCTGCGTGGAGTCTTCTGAGCCCTGCCCTCCCCTGCCACTTTCAACCATCAGCCAGCGGAAGACGGGCTCAAAGGCCAAAGACTGTAAGTGACATCACATTGTATTTAGTCTGACTCTAATAATAATGCACACAGATAACTTATTGCCTAGATATATATAATGTATTGTATCATAAACGGAAGTCTAAACCTGCCAAGGTTAGCATCACAAGCTATCTCCTCTAGTGGAGCTACGCTGGGCATATAACACGCTGGCCAACACTAACATTGTATTATAATATGCGAGCATGGGGTGTGTAAGTAACCCCAGACTGGACAGACAACTGGAGTAGAATTTACAAAGAATTGCAAGATTTTCAAAACCACCAGATAATGTGATAATTATTCACTGGTCACAATAATACTTTTAAATAAATATATTTTAACTATACTATTCTTCCAAATCGACAAGTGGGCGACATCTCTGGTTCATTTGGTCAAGCACGATGATTAAGTAGTTTTTCGAACACTATGTTTTAGTGTCTCTGAAAAAACCAAAGAGATCGCCACCATCGCCATATTTTTGCAATTTAAATATATTAATAATTTTTTGTCGAACAAACAAAAAAATATTACATTTCCTTACCAAGCATCACAAGCTCCCTGGTGGGCATGTGACTTGCTGGCCAAAATTAGCATCATAAGCTCCCTCAACTAGTGGAGTTATGCTGGGCATGTACCACGACCAACGGAGGACCCTTGGAATCTCAGTTTGGCTGGGAAGCATTTAAGGGAAGACTATATATCCAAAGCTGGACGCCAGAAGGTTCTAAAGTAGAAGAAAAAGTGACAGAGGCGAAAATTCCATATATTTTTTTTACATTAGCTCTAAACAGGAGGCCAACTTGACCCCGTGAGCCCGGGTTAATAAATGGTTCCCAAGGCGATGGTATCCATACCCGCCTTCCAAATTAAGACTTAAAAGCTTTATCTTTGTTCGCTTTAAATTTTTTTGAATATTTCTAATTGCATTGGTTCATTGGTAAAATCTGAAAGACTCTTTCATCTGCTGTCAAGAACAGTTTTTTTTTTAAATAATTATTCGTTTTAACAAAAACAGTTTTTTATAAAAAAATTCTGCTGTTTAATAATTATTACGAGTGACAGCTGTTTTGACTTCTGAAGGCATTATCGAACTGTTTTTTTTTTAATAATTATATAGTTGGAAGTTTGAAAGACATAAAAATTAACATGGTGTTTTACGAATTAAACTTAATAACAATAAAAAAAATTATTCAGTTCTCAAAATATGAGACGTACATTGCAAAATGTCAGAAATTTTAGGGGTTTATAATAGAATATAAAAAATATCTACACGAAGAAAACTGCCATCGGAATTTGAAATTCGTTTACAATATAAATAAATAATAATGTATCCTCATTGTTTTCAGACTGCCTGGATCTACCCAAGAAGCTGTACCCGTGCCAGCAGAATGAAAATGGCTGGATTAGGGGGGACCTCTGCGGACCCGAGCCAGAAAAACATAGCTCAGCGTACTGGATTCGCTCCATTCGTGAAGTCAGAACCTCGAGGATCCGGCAGTATGTGAGTTAATTACTTTATTTTTATACTTTTGTAAGTATTTATTTATTTTTATACTTTTATGGTTAATTACTTTTTATTTTATTTTTTTATTTTCAAATTTTTATTTTATTTTTATTTTTATTTTTTTTTATTTTTATTTATTATGGAAAATCAACAGATATTTTACACTTATAATAATAACATTAATAATATACATAATATCCAATGATAGATTTTCACATAATTAAAATTATAATTAAAAGTAATACAAAAAAGTAAGGGTCCTGTACCCGTAAGAACTTAACAAAAATATAAAAATTATTCAAAAAAAAGATTTAAAAACACAATATAAACTATAATAATCTGCTTACTAAATTTTAAACATGAAGTTTACGCTTAATTAGTATACGCTTGCCCTGAAGAAGGAACGGTCGTTCCAAAACCGGTTGGATTTACTCTAATGAGTATATATATAATTATAAGTGGTTCAAACAAAGTTAAATTGTTTCTTCTTCAAACTTCGCAAATTTATTTTGTGGCATCATTTTTCATATAATGAATAACTTATTTCTTTGTATAAAACCACTATTTTTAAAACAATATCAACATGTTTCGACAACAATGTTGTCTTCATCATGATATGTTACTATGATAAATGACGATATTTATATATATATTTCATTTATCATAGTAACATATCCTGATGAAGATAACATTGTTGTCGAAACATGTTGATATTGTTTTAAAAATAGTGGTTTTATACAAAGAAATAAGTTATTCATTATATTAAATTGTTTCATTTATTTTTATTTTTATATTAATTCCACACTGGAGGCCCTGAGGAAAATAATTTAAGATGCTGTGTGGAGGGTCTTTTTGAGGACAGGAAAAAATGAACATTGGTCTTGAAGAGACCCATGTTGTAGGAAGGAGGGAACGCAGTGTACAAATAATAAAAAATAGAAAATTAAATACCACGAATAGGTTTGAGGCTTTTGACATAATATGACTTCACCGGAGAATACTCAAAGTCCCATGGACCGACATGATCACCAACACAGAAATTCTCAGGTGGGCTACAGCAGATAGAAAACTGCTCACATTGGTAAATACCAGGAAAATTTCATGTCTGGGTCACATATTTCGAGGGGAGAAATATCACGTGCTCCAATGAATATTAAAAGGAAGGATAGAGGGTCACCGAGGTAGTAGGAGACAGATTTCGAGAAAATATTTATTTATTTATTTTATTTTATTTTACTTTATTTGTAAGAAACAAACAGCTTATATACATACAACAGGCATAAAAATATACATGTTAACTGCAGTGAAGCCAAAAGAGTTTCTTATGCTAATATTGTTTCTAGATGGAGTTTTAATTGATCTTAAGCTAAATTTTAGATTTGGGAAGGGGAGAGGAAGGGGAGAGGAGGGGAGGGGAGGGAGAGTATAGGATAAGGATATGAGATGCTCTCGATATCTTCCACACCCCGTATCAATCCAATATCGCACGCGTTACTTCTATTCGATACTTCTGAAGGTTTAAATTAAAAATGTCCACGTTGTGAAACAATTCATTGTATTGCGCACATATTTGAGGAATCGGAGAATTTTTTCTAAAGTTTGTTCTACAAGTGGGCAAATGAAGTAAATTCAATTGTCGGGTTAATCTTGAAGGAATATGGAGTTTTATTAAATTGGTAAGCCTGGTGAGTCCAGGCCATTGTTTATTTATTTATTTATTTATTAACAGAAACAAACAGTACAAAAGATAATTTGTTTAAAAAATTACAATTTATAAGTATATTACATGGTAGGTACCTATTATGTGTTTCATTGTAGTGTCTTATTTATGGTATGCGTATTAAGTAATTACCGGGTGATGTATGTAGTGGGAAGGTGTGTGTGTGAGTGTGTGAGTATGTGTGTATGTATGTGTGCGCATTGAACAAATTATAATATTCGCAAGATGCTCTTTTTAAATTTGGGCAGTGAATCAGAGAAAATGTCGATGTTGGAATTTAGACCAATAATATTGAACTTATGAAGAGCACGATTGATTGGTGAATTAGATGCTGCATTTGTCTTGTAATTAAGCGTGTGGAATAGTTCTGTATGACGTGTACGTCTTAAGGGTATATTAAAATTAACTAGGGAAAGAAGTTCGGTACAGTCAATGTTATTATTTAAAATTTTGTGTATAAATGTCAAATCAGCTATTGCTCGCCTTTGTTGCAATGTTTGAAATGTGCATTCAAAGTTATTGTTGAATTTAAAGGTAAGATATTTTATAAATTTGTTTTGAATATTTTCTATGCTATCTATGTATACTTTGTATTGCGGGTTCCAAATTGGCGAAGCATATTCCAGTGTACTTCTGACTAATGCAAAATATAACATTATTACTGTACGTGGGTTATTGAACATTTTACTTATGCGAAGAACAAAACCAAGCATTTTATATGACCTGTGAACGATTGAGTCGATGTGCTTATTAAATATAAGTTTGCTATCGAGGTACACACCAAGATCTTTACATTCCGTTTTCGAGATGACAGGTTCATTATTGAGTGAATAAGAGTACTTAATAACATGTTTATTTCTGGTGAATGTCATAGTATGACATTTGGAAACATTGATATCTAAACAGTTAACTTTGCAATACTTGCAAAGCCTATCTAGATCACTTTGTAACGCATCACAGTCAGAAAGAGAATGCACAACTTTGAATATTTTCATGTCGTCAGCGTAAAGCACAAATTCGGAATTTTGAAAGCATGATCCAATGTAGTTTATATAAATGTTGAAGAGAAGCGGACCTAGGTGGGAACCTTGCGGGACACCGGATATTACCTCCATAGACTTAGAGTAGACACCGTTGATTAATATTACCTGATTGCGATTACTAATGTAGGACTTAATCCATCTTAATAGGTCGCCATGTATACCAAGTAGGATAAGTTTTTTCAAAAGAATTGAGTGAATTACGCGGTCAAAGGCCTTAGAGAAGTCTGTATACATAGTATCAACTTGCTCCTTATCGTCCATCTTGCTGTGCAAGAAGTTAATGAAAAGGGCGAGGTTGGATGTTGTAGACCTACCTTTCATAAATCCGTGCTGATTCGGCATAATGTTTGTCGAAATAGTCGAGTACAATTGATCAAAGACGATTTTTTCAAGAACTTTGCTTAAAATAGGGAGTTGGGAAATTGGTCGGTAGTTTTTAACGTCGTGCTTATCACCATTCTTAAAGATTGGTGTAATGACAGCTGATTTCCACATGAGAGGAAACGATCCTTCCGTTAGTGACTTTTTATAGATGGCGCAAACCGGTAGACAGATATATTTACTGCAGTTGCGTATAAAAATTCCAGGCAGCCTGTCTATTCCTGGTCCTTTATTAATGTCTATGTTTGATAGGTACTTTAAGGTGATTTCTTCATTTATTCTGATTGAGGATATTAATGTGTTATTAAGAGGATCTTCCTAACTATCAGCATCATGAGTTGGAATTTCATTTGTAAAGACCGTTGAGAAGTAATCAGCAAAAAGGTCAGTAACTTGTTTGCTGTCATGTGCTGTTGTGGAATTATACGTCATGTGTTCTGGTATAGTGGGAGATTTTCTTTGTGTCTTAACATAACACCATATTTTTTTAACATTATGTTGTATGTCGGATTCCAATGTAGCAATATAGGTTTTATGAGTAAGACTAGAAATCTTCTTTTGTCTTTTGCGGAGTAATGCAAAAGATTGATAATCCAATGGATTCTTGTAGCGTTTCCAGGCACGAAAAAACTTTAATTTTTCTTTCGTTATATTAATTAAAGCCGCCGAATACCATGATGGAAATTTTGTTGATCTAGTTACTTTCTTTGGAACCAGATCATCTATTAGGGCATTAATGATTCTATAAAAATTGTGTACCGCAGTGTCAACGTCTTGTGCATTTACAACAGAAGACCAATCACTATTTCTGAGAGCATCATTGACTACTACATAGTTAGCTTTGTTAAACAATTTGATTATCTGTGATTTAAGGCTAACAGCAGGGAGGGGAATATTGAGTTCGACTATGATAGATTTATGATGTGCATCTTCAAATACCAGTGGAGAGTCGGCAGCGGAGACGAAGACTGTGGTGTTACAAAGCACAAGATCTAAAATACGTCCATGATAATTGGAAATTGCATTATATTGTGTTAAATTGGAGAACGAAAGACACCTAAGGAGAGTAGAAGCACAAAGGTCGGTACTACATGGTTGACACGTAGGGTTCCAGTTCACGTTTGGCATATTGTAATCGCCTATAATTAGAAAAATGTCATTTGGATATTCAGTGGTTAAATCAGATATGGCAGTTGTATGACTATTGATGATAGAGAAACGCTGCGCATTAGATAACTTAGGACTAACTCCCGGTAAGTAAGAGCAACAAATATGAACATTCAAAATGCGATGTTTAGAATGTCTTAATAATAGTGAGATCCATATATCCTCGGCTTCTGAAGACCACGATTTTCGTGACCGAACTTTAAAATCTTTTTTTATACCTATAGCAACGCCTCCCCCTTTAGTTTTACCCGTAAGAGTAGTATCTCTGTCATTTCTGTATACGTTGTACCGGCAATCAAAAAGCTCGTCGTCGGATATGCTGTCAACTAACCACGTCTCACTAATTAAGATTATGTCAAATTCATTGATTAGGACATTTTGGTAGAATTCATTAGTTTTGGATCGAAGGCCCCGTGCATTTTGATAAAAAATTATAATGGTGTCATGCATTGTGTGAGTGGAAAATAATTATCTTGATTCGATTTGAAATTAATATAAAAATTAGTCAAATTAAAGCATAAGTCGAAATGAGCATACTATGATAATTATTACTCAGCAGCCCAAAGTCCACTGAGGTTAGTATATTTGTCAATTTGCGCAGACATGCATGTATGTGTTTGTGATGTATTGGGTGAGAAGTTGAGTCATGTGTGTGTAAAGTTAAGTTGAAAAATGGTACAGGTTGAAAATCTAAGAAAAAATATAATTTAAATTTAAGACAAATTACTAAATTAAATTGTTCAGAAGGGTTTGAGCAGAGACAAGGATAGCAGGAGAGGTGACATTCTTTCTTAAGTAAATTTTCGAGTTTCGCACCCATAAAAAATCATAATTATTTACATTTTTGAAGTCTTTGGCTGACCTCAACAGTAATTTGTTTTTTCTGGTAAGGTGGTCGTTGATATAAAGTTTACCTCCTGCAACACCTAGGCTCTTACAGTCTACACCCTTCTTCTTTTTAATGGCCGCTATCAGCTCGTCCTTCTTCCTTTTGTTGACGAATTTAGCCACCACGTTTCGAGGGCGGGCGTCACGGGGAGCTGCTGATATTTCCTCTTGAGAATGTCGACGTGGATTGGCTCTAGTAATAAATTCAATGTCATCTTCCTTAATAATCTGACCGACATTGGATGCAATTTTAATTAGAGTGGAAGCAAGGTTTTCGTCTTGCTTTTCAGTCAGACCGAAGATTTCAATATTATTGATGAGCAGCTGTTGTTCTCTATCATTGTTTGTTTTATCCAAATATGTAACGAACTTTTTTAATTCAATTACTTCGGCTTCAAGTTTATCCATTTTTTTTAGTTTTTCTTCCAAAACCAGAATTTTATTGGTGTAGTCTTCAATTGTGCTGTTATTGTGAACGATTGTTTGTTCGAATGAAATCAGTTTTGAATTCATTGAGTGCAGTTGTGAAGAGAGTTTCTTTATTTCGCTAAGAAGAATTGACGAGTCAACAGAGTTGAGATTGCTGGAGAGCGGTGATTGTCCTGTTTTACAAATAGTGCACATCCATGACTCCCTGTTCTCATCAGACATCTTCCTAAAAACGGCAGAGGTAATTTTGGCACAACTGAGATGCATTTGGTTTTTGCAACTCATGCATTTCATACAGTCAGCTGTTTGCACTGACTTGCCACATTGGTTGCAGGTAGAATTCATGGTAACAATAAATAATGTCTGCGATGAAAAATTTTCAATTATAATTTTTATAACCTCCTGCCAATTAAATTCACCAAATTAAATGTTTGTTACACAGAATCACTATTAAAGTAATTGTTTACACACAATATAGCACTTAGCAGTACAGGATAATATTTTTAAACACACTAATAACTTTGACACTTCAAAATGATGTTGTCACACCGGTAGTTGTAGTTGATATATGTTGTCACACCGGTAGTTGTAGTTTAAAATTTTAAATAATAAAATTTGATCAAAAATTAATCGTCGTGTATGAAGGGAGTTGAATTGATGAAATTTAATAGAATCGGTGTAATTTAGAAAGTGTAGGTTAAGTTTATAATTTAAGTGTTTAAAATTTTTTTTTGAATCTTTCGATCCTAACAATATGGGCTTGGTAGAAAGGAGTCCAGATCGGTGTGCAGTGTTCTAAGTGTGGGCGGATATATGCGGTGTAGAGAGAATATAGAGTATTTACGTTTCGAAAAGGTTTCGATATACGAATTATAAATCCCAGCATTTTGTTGGCTTTGTTGATGATATTATAGTGTGTTGGATAAAGTTTAATTTAGAATCAAGCGTTACCCCAAGGTCTCTGATAGATTCAACTTCATTGATAAGTGTCCCGTTTAGTGTATAATCGAATGAAATTTTATTTTTATTACGTGTAAATGATATTTTATTACATTTTGAGATATTTATGACTAGTTTATTCAATTCACAGTAGACAAAAAGACGATTGAGTTCCTCTTGAAGTTTAAAGCAGTCTTCGATTGATTTGACAACTAGGTATATTTTTTTATCATCTGCGTATGCTAGATAATTAGAGTGTAAAAAACATTTGTGAATATCATAAATATACACATTAAATAATAATGGGCCTAGATGAAAACCTTGAGGTACGCCGGAAGGCACGGAAAAGATATTGGACTTTAACGAGAATTAACATACGAGAGTAAAATACGAAATTAAATATACGAGAGTAAAATACGAAATTAAATATACGAGAGTGGACCGTTAATAGAAGTGTAGAGGAGCTGTTCCAAGAAGCGCAAGATAGAGAAACTTACCAGAGTAATTTCCAATGTTGGAAGGACCTGATAGAGCATACGAAGAAGAAGAATAAGAAGAAGAATCTTATACTATCGTTGAAAGACAATAATTTAATATGACGTTGTGACAATATTCTTGAGAGAATCAACAGTAAGTTCGCCGCCACAAGAATTAAACAAACTACATAGTTTCGATTATCTGTGATGATGTGCGTGTTGTTATGTGACAGTTCTGCGTATACTTTAGCTAACCCTGTACAAATCACAAGTGCGCCCTACGGTTGAATTTGGCAGCCACCTCTGGTCTGGAGCTCCAAAATACCTGAAAAATACCCTCGACTCTGTGCAAAAACGGGCGGTCCACTTAATATATAGCGAGATAACTTACCTTAATAATTTTCTTATAGCCATCGCCTCCTCATCAGTAAACTACTCAGCTTAATATATTGTTAATTGTATGTAATAGCCGTGATGGCAGGTGTGTAATAATGTGAGAGTAGGTAGGCTGTACATAAAAGGCGGCAAGGTGAAAGTAACAATTGTGCTCATTTATTAATTTTAAGAAACCATCCTAATATTGCATCGAGACTATATGTAATTAATGAATCTACAGGGGTTCTTGAAATACGCTGATGGCGTATTCAACTAAATGTACGCTTTGATATCAGAAATATGTGGTTTTGCTATAAGTTAGATTCAATAAGAATAGTTAGGAAATCCCAGAATGGGTGCCTGTAAAGAAAACATCTAAACATATTTATGAAAGGAGAATCCTAAACTACGTATTCTAAATAATTAATTATTTCGTGTTGCTAAAAATCTGACATCTCTCACGTGTAATGTAGTCCCGACTCCCGACCTCACAACGGCTCGCTGTTCAGCTGTTCTCCCGTCACAACTTGGAACCAACTGAATTCTTCCCTAATATCGAAGAGGTTCTAAAACTTTCTTCCATCTTCCGGCGTCTGTACATTTTACCGGCGACTGAAGTTTACATTAAGCATCTGCGCGGCTAGAATTCCATTGTAGTTTACGTAAGTACTGGCCGTAACCGCCGCAAATAGGTTCTCCCATCTTAGAGCACAGGCGTCGGGTGGGAATGCTATCATCCTTGTTCTACCGGTATTGGTATTACAATGGAAGATGCTCCGAGGAACTAGCATCATTGATCCCATTGACATTGGTGCATAGTCGGGAAACACGCCAAACGCGTCTCTTCAAGACCAATGTTCATTCCTTCCTCTCCTCAAAAAAAACCCTCCACACAGCATCCCAGATGACATAGGCCCTGAGGGAAATTATTTTCCTCAGGGCCTAACCAAATGTGACGGAACGTAATTATTTATTTATTTGAATTTTTACACCCAGCTGCGCTTTTACACGTTTATTATTTACGACAAATAACATCTATTTAGATTTGCGCACAACAACTCAAAAACATAAAATAACCACAAAATTATGAAAAAACAGTACATTAGGAAAAAGGTAATGAATTTGTGAACCACCACTGGAAAGGGGTCATACATTAATAGCGTGAGCAGTTTTCCTTCCAATCTAGAGCCCTCCCACCTCCCCCCTGGTGAGATATTTTTGGGGCACTTTGTATATTCTTTTCAAGTAACGTCAGATTTTGCTGGAACCCCCCAATTATTTGCTGGTTTGCCCGAAGTAACATCATGCATAGATCACACTTTTATTACTTCAGTGTATGTACATTTTGTACTTATCTCGTCTCTATGGGGAAATTTCAAGGGAATTGTATCGGCGGCCGGTTGGGAGGTGTTGTGAGACGGGTTAAGGAAGAGGCCTAGATGAAATGAGGAAGGGAGGTTTAGGCAGTTTTAAAGAGCCTAGCAGTCCTGAGAGTATTTTCAAATTCGGTGAAATTAGTTTGCTGTTTCGTCGTAACGTCGCCCGTGTAGTTTTTACATATTTTAACTTCGGTATTCTGATTTAAAATTGTACATAATTTCACAACGCTACTTGTAATCTAACTTCCCAATTTCCTCCTCCCGTCATGCTCTAGGGCGTCGACTCTACCATGAAATTCATATGTAATTTTGTTCAGCGCGCATTCGGCGATATCAGGGGTATAAAAGCAGTTTTGTTTTAAATTTTGCAGAATGTGAAAAAATGATAATTTTTCCAATGTAAATTATTACCTTTTCAACACAAATTCTGTATTTAAACACTATAAAAGTGTATTTTGCGGTTATTAAACAAAGGTAAATTAAGGTTACTTTGATGAATCGATAATTATTTTTGTTATTTATATCATCGCAAAGAAAAAAAAAAAAATTTTTGTAATTGTTTTATTTGAAAACTTAACAAAATTAACAATAACGGTTGATTAGACGATTATGCACCGAGAATTTTTATTACTACAAAATGTGTATGCCTATATTACGAGTATAATACAATATTAAATATTCAGGGTATTATTAGGCGTACTTGACGTATTTTAACCAGTTATTTCTGACATTATTTGGAATAAAAAATGTAAATGAAATTTTGGTCTCCGGTGACTTTTTTTTTCAAAACTTATTTTCCTCAAAATCAAACAATTTTTTCCGCATGTCGTCACTGGTCACCCAGCCGAGTAGCCGACCGACCCCTCACCCAATCTCTAACTGTCCAACAACTAGAATTTTTTTATGTTTTTGTAGAAAAAAAATTAAACATGTCACTGTAGACAAAAATTTCATTTACATTTTTTACTCCAAATAATGTCAGGAATCAATGGTTAAGAGCGTTTAACCAGCCAGCGGACGAAAATCCACATTTCGTCGAAAGTTGTTCTTCCGATCGTGCAAGGCGGTTACAATGAGAAAGATTAATTATTCTCCGTACCAGCATTTTTAAATTATAACTCAATATCGAATTTATTTCAATCCAAATTAGCTTTAATTTATACCTTCATCCAAAAATTCTGAAAGGCGTGATGATAAAACTATTAAAATAGTGTGCTTTTGTAGTTATTTTTTGATTATAAGTATTTATCATTTTTCAATAATGTCTAAATTTAATAAGAATGTTAAAAAAATCTGAAATATATTAGTTTGTAAGTGCGCAAATAAATACACAAATGGACCAATTTTCGTCAAGAAACACATGTACGTTCATATTTTTTAATGATTTTATTGAAACTAAAATTAAAATTCTAATACATAACTTTGCTAGATAATGTATTGATTTATTTTACTGCATGATTACATTATTTGAAATGGGTGTGGTATAATACAAAAACTTTTTTGAAAATTTAACAAATCTGCCAACGACCTATGGAAGAACCTTATTATACTAAAAATTAAAAAAAAATCTAAAAATTTATTACATAACTATGCTAGATAAAAGAACAATCTTTCGAAATCCATTTATAATTTTTTGTGGAAAAGAGTCAATACGTCTAAAAACTTTTTTGAAAATGACGTATTTCCGGCTTTCTCAGGTAATGCCCTCTTAAAGTAATTCACGCACGTCCCGTAAAACCCTGTATATAAGCAGTCCTAGTGCTGCATACATATAAAATATATTGATTTTAATACAATATATACAGGTATATTTATATATTTTTTTATTTATGTTTATTTAGGAAGTATACAGTTGTGTATAAGGTAATTTTACATTAAATAGTGAATATAATTTAAACCAGTTAAGGTCAATTTATAATATTTAGTTGTGGTTAATTATGTGGTTATGAATCAAGTGGTTATTAAGATGAAGCCATACTAAATATTGCAAAATCATACAAAATCATATGCTTTTGTTTTGAAAATTTGATGGCTTAGAAGTATTACAGATGCTTCAATTAAATACTGCGTGTAGAACACACCTTGGTCCTTAAAAAAAACGGTTATTTTTTTTATAAGTCTTTTAATAAGCCTATAAAAAATGAAGTATAAGGTCTATGAAAAACACTTTCAAGTACAAAGTCTCCTATTTATAAACCCCAATTCGGATTTGGTTTTATTGTATAATGTGGCAAATTTAGTTTCTTTTATAATAATCGCAGAAAAATTGATATTTACGCTCGAATTTCACAAAATAAAATAAAATAAGCATTTTCTCGTTGTTATTTTTGACGTCAATCAATACGGCCCGCACTCTACGAATTTGGATTCTTGAAGTGACCCTTATGGCATGGGCACAAGGCCCATGAACTGGGCATACGTATTTCGTATCAGTCACGCCCCGGTTGGAGCGGGAGACACTCGCGTGGCTCCGCGTCGCTTAGTTTCGTGAAATTGATTTAAAATTTCCGTTTTCTTACAATAAACAATGCGTAAAAAAGGAATTAATATTTTTTACAGGCATTTACGAAATCAACCTACAAAAAAAAATTTTCTCATACACCTTTTCCAACCTTTCCAAAAGCTTTTTCTCAAGTATTTTTATACTCCTCCCATAAAGGGCATGAATTCCGATTTCGATTTTTTCGCCTTAAACAATTATAGTAGGTATACGTTGTAAGCACGTTGTAAAAAAATATCAAAAAGTGATAATAATCAATACAGAAATAATAGTTTCAAGTAGTTATTTAAAATAATAGCACATAGTGTTAAGTAAAAAGTTATTAAAAAGAAAATAATAATCAAGAAATAATAGTTTTCATTCAAGCACATTGTACGGTTAGTTTGATTTTAAACGATTTAAGGGTACAATGAAAAATGTATATATAATGCAGCACTAGGACTGCACATATACAGGGTATTAAGGGACGTACTTGACTTACTTTAACCAGTGATTCCTGACATTATATGAAGTAAAAAATGTTAATGAAATTACATATATTATATATATATATAAAGCTCAAACCAAAAAACCTTAGTTTTCGAGTAAATAAAGTTTGAAGACTACATTTTTAAGGTTAAATTTGAAAAAAAGTTAAAGTTGCTAAGTGGTTACTGTCAGATCAGACAGCTTGACTATTCACATCTAGTCACCAAACACGGCTAAAGCCATTTAAAGCAAACTTTTAATTCTGAATGGTGGTATTTTACTAGGGCGATATTGAGACTATCTTCCAATCTGGAACGTGCCGCAAATACGAGTATACCTTATAATATTTTTAAATTGTGATATAACACAAAAAAATCAAATAAAATTTACTTGCGCATGCTGAATTTGAACCCGCGACCTATACGGAACGCCAGTCGAGAGCCTTACCGAAAATTACAAAACTAGAAATGAAAGAAATATTTTATAAATAAAGATATGTAAACGTGAACAAAACTATGGTATAAGTGATTAATTTTATTTGAATAATTTAATGACATTTCATTCTATATTTTATACATATTTTCAAAAATAGTTATTTGCCATCGAATAGATATTTCGCATATCATATTTTCTTATTTAAATGTCGGAAACATTTATTTAATTATCATATACATTTATTTAATTATCAAAAACATTATTTAATTATCTTAAACATATATATTAAATTTTAACTTTGAATACCGTCCCATATCTATTGTATCTAACGTAGCGAAAATATTTGAAAAAGTCGTAAAGTCACAATTAACTAAACATATCACTTCAAATAAAATTATTAATGATAACCAATTTGGCTTCAGAGAAAATTTAGGTACGCAAGATGCAATCGCAAAAATAACCTCTATAATATATAATGCTCTTGACTCGGGAAATAAATGTTTAAGTATTTTCATCGATCTAAGAAAAGCATTTGACAGTATAAGCCACATGAAGCTAATCAAAAAATTAGAAAATATTGGAATCCAAGGAACAGTTAAAGAATGGTTTAAAAGTTATCTTCATAAAAGACACCAACACGTAAAAATTAACAATATATTGAGTGAACCCACCTACTCCGAATATGGAATTCCTCAAGGGACAGTTCTAGGTCCAATATTGTTTATCATTTACGTGAATGAAATGCTTTCAATACCAAAAATTGGAAAAATCATATCTTTCGCCGACGACACAGTTTTAATCATAGAAAAAAAAACTTGGGAAGAAGCCTATCGAACTGCGAATATAGAAATAAACAACCTAAAACATTGGTTAGACGATAATTACCTTTCCTTAAACTCTGACAAAACCTATTTCATGACTTTTACATTATCAGACAAAATCCATCCAACAATAAATTCCAATATTACTATTCATAACTCTTGTAATAATTATACGGACAACTGCAATTCACCTAAATGCTCAAAAATCTCAAAAAAAAATAATATAAAATATTTAGGCATAATTATAGATCAGCATGTTAAATGGACCGAACATATTGCACAAACCGTAAACAGAATACGAAAACTTTATTACGTATTCCTCAAACTAAGAAATATTCTACATAAATCTATGCTACTAAAGGTTTACTATGCATTAGCCCAATCAGTTCTACAATATGGAATAATAGGCTGGGGAGGAGCGTTTAAAACCAACTTAACCCCACTTGAAATAGTTCATAGAAGACTCATCAAAATTATTCTAAAGAAACAATTAGACTATTCAACCCAAAAATTATTCGATGAATTCAAAGTATTACCACTAAACAAAATTTATCAAAAAAATGCATTACTTCAAATCCACAAAGATAAACTAAGAACAAAGTCATTTAGCACCAGGCCGAGAACCTTAGGACAAATAATAATCCCTAAACTTAATACAACAACAGCCCAACATCATTACACATACTCAGCCATAAAATGCTTTAACGAACTCCCTAAAGAAATTCAATCTGAAAGGAATTATGAAATTTTTAAACAAAAACTTAAAAAACATTTTACTATTAACTAGATTTAGGTATGTGTTACGATGTGCCAATTATATTTCCGCTATGAACAAAAAAATGCCTACTTATATTTTCTCTACGTGTAAAAAATTTTACATTATCTTTTATTATGTACAAAAAAAAATGCCTACATATATTTTCATTATGTATAAAAATTTTCCATTATTTACAAAAAAATGTCAACTGATTATTCATTTGTTATAAAAAAATTAGTTCTACATAATACATCCAAATTGTAACAATTGTTAAGTATGTATAGTACTGTCAATCTGATAGTGCTCCCTCTCTAAACACGAGAAATTCTCAATTAGGGAGGTATTGTTACCACTAATATTATATATTATATACATTGGTTAATTATATATTATATGTATTGGTTAAATAAATAAAAAAATAAAAAAAAAATAAAAAAAAAATATTCCCGAACAGCGCCGACAGAGCTCGCCCGTGGGAGTAGTGCAGATAGTAAATTAAGGAAGAAATTGTAAAAAGGGCCATTTAATAATTTCGACAATGTATTCAGGTCTAGTAAATGACTGATCTTTTGGGTGATTCAGCTTTTACTTAAATTACTTTAAGAAGCGTGACAGACGACCGTTCCTCTTCGGGCTTGTCAGAGCACTGAAACAATACATTGAAATCTGTTGTTTTATATGATACTAGCAGACCCGGACACACGTTGCTGTGGCTAACGAAACACAACGCCATTACCCAATCTTTATAAAATCCACACCACCCGCTTGCCAGCTGCCCGCTGCATGAACTGAATATTTGAATTTATCGGCTTTTCTCTACTATAATAAGCATGTATTATACATACTAGCTGACCCGACGAACTTCGTACCGCCTCAGAATCAATAACTGTTGAATTAAATTAAGTTTTTTTATTAAGTTAAAAATTAAACAATGAAGCAATTATCGATGCCCAACTGTCCGTATTTTGTTTTTGTCAGTATCAGAGAAGGCGTTGTGTACGGATTTATATTTTTTGTGATTTTCTTACATTTCCACTTACTTACGGGAATTTTTGAAAGGAAGCGGGTACGCGTGCCGTCACCCCGGGAACCATTTATTGGATAACCAACACCTCTGCCATAGGTCACCCCATGTGGTTCACTAAGTTTGGTGATTTAGCAGGGGGACCCGGGTTCATGGGGTGACTTTTGTGCGGGTCTTGGCGGTGGATGCGTCTGCCCACCTGCTGCGTGGCGGGCCGGATCGAGAGAGACTGGTTGAGGGAGCTCTTTTGACCTTTTGACCTTTCCAGCCGGATTCTCTTCACCAATGGGTCGAAAGAGTCCGGCTGGAAAGGTCAAGGTAAAAGGTCAATTCTGGTCAAGGCAATGGCCTTGCACCGCAGTTGGAGGGATGGATTCACTCCCGGATACACTGACCTCCAGATTCCTACCCACCCCTCATGACTGTTTCCTTCCCAGAATATCCTATCCAACCCTTCCTTAAAAAGACCCTCCACACAGCATCCCCTAAGATGACATAGGTCCTGAGTGGAGCTTACGTAATAAAAATGCGTTTAATTTCAGAAATTTATTATTATTGAATTTTTCCTTTGGAGGGGTGCAGAGACATACGTTCACCGTTTGTCTCTTTTTCGATTATTGATATTTAGGGTGTGAGAAAGAGGGGCTACATTATATGACTAAGAACAAAAGCGAAACAATCAGCGAATTGACATTTGACATTTTTGAATTCTTGGATTTCACGCAGAGATAAATATTATACCTATCACAATATTGCTGCAGTTCTTTCAAAATATAAGAATTCGTTCCATACAAAATGTACGAAAAAAAAAATCTTCATAACTTTCTCTCTCGTGAATTTTTGAGATGTTTTAATAGTTTTTTCTGTTATCCGGGGTGGAGACAAATCCAACAAATCGAAGATCATCAAAACCGGTCCAGCCGTAAGAAACTAATTAACTCGCCACTAAATATACAATGCTTACAATGCAACACTGGATATTAGAAAAGGGAAAATCAAATACCCACTTACTCTAGGACATCTATTTTCCAAATTCTTCCGTAGAACGAATTTCAAAAGTGACTATAGTACGGCCCGCCAGCCGTTTTAAATCGCACAAAAATAAGTTTTCTTTGAATTTCTCGGCTTTTCTCTAATATAATTTACATGTATTATACATATAAACATTTCTCTTCAATCACTCTGTCTATTGGTGAAAACCGTATGAAAATCCGTTGCGTAGTTTAAAAGATTAACGCGCACATACATTTTGAGCGACTACATTTTATACTATGTAATGATAATGATGATGAAGAAAATTGATTCAAACCAAATAAATATTTGGATTTTAATACAGATATGTATGTATATATTTTTTTAAATTAAGATACATAAAAAACTGTTTTATTTGATGATATTTTTATTTTATTAACTAACCTGTTTTTTCGTACACTAAAACGATTTTAAAGTTGACTGATTTACGCAGTTTTTTTATAATATCACACCATAATTTAGCTAAAAAGGCTCTTTAATTAAAAAATGCAAAAATGAGGGGTTGAGATGTTTTCTATCCAAATTTTTTTTTTCTTTTTTGTATCTGACCACAGAAGAAAAATATTTGCAGGTCGATTGAGATTTGTTGAAATCAGCTATTTTTAAAACAGTTAATTATTTATTTATTTATTTAAACGCCATAGCATGGCTTTTATGTACATTGAAATTAGTACATGGTATTAAAAGTATACAGTGGTACACAGGAGATTATCAACAATAACAAAGTAGAAATGAACATTTAACAAAGTAGCAAGTATTTAGGTAAAGGATACTATTATGTGTTACTTAACTACTGTAAAGGAAGAAAAAATATTTTTTTGTTAATATATAGTTATATTTTTAGGGATAGAGCGTAAATGTAACTATCATTCTTTTGGTTAACTTTTTTTTGCTTGTACAGTTATGGACACTGGCGACTTCGAAAACGCGCAAAAACCATTAAATATTGAAAAATCTCTCGTTTCATCTTAATAAGGATGTTGGTGACGGGAAGACAGACGGATGCCTATAGAAATAAATATTCGCACCCGAGGTTATCATTTCTATGTTCGGACTCCAGTCCTTTATTAACAAAACTGCAATTCATAGTTTCAAAAATCATTCATACGAAATATCCAGATTATTTTTTAAAGATAGACGACCGGTCCCTTGTTACAAAATAATCAATATTTGTTTTCTTACTACTTATATAATTGGGAGCATTAAGCATTGCTTGTGCAGTGATGGAGGACTCTACTCGTAATTTTGCACCACTAAACTAGGATCGTCTTAAACCAAAGTGAACTAATTCATTTTTTGCAATTTCTGAGTTAGAACTTCAAATGAGGGTTTTAAATTATAATCTGACTTTAACAAAGAGAACCGTCCAGAGAAATACTGACTTGGCCTGACTGACTTGATAGATGATAGTATTTCTCTGATTGGTTCTCTCTGGCAGAGCTATATTATGATTTGGAGCTCTCATTTAAGCTCTAATTTTCTCAAGTTAGTTAGTTTACTCTGGTTTAAGACCATCCACTTGTAACAGTCATTCATGTATTGCCCGCCTTGATGGCCTCCGTGGTCGAGCGGCAAGGCTCTCGACTAGCAATATGAATATTTATAAAGTTTAACTATTGCTTAATAAATGCTCCGAGGAAATTTAATTCTAATTTCTGGCCGTGACCCTGTCTGTCTGTAACTTCGGTTCAATAAACTTTTGCTTTGAATTAAAGTATCACTCGGTTTGTTAGTTTGTACTTTCTCTTTTATACTTCCCATTAGTATAATTTGACCTCCAACGCTCCCATAGCTCTAACGCCGCAACTGTTATCGACCGAATCCAGTCCCTGCATGCTTCTTCTTGAATGATAAAAGTTGAACACGTTTCGACTAGATATTAGTATGCCATAACGCCTCTATGACAATCATATGATTTTTCACGGGTTTGTGCTAGTTATGAATAAAATGATTATTAATTTGGAAGAAAATAATAATACTTAATATTATTAAAGATTATTTAATCTTTTATTATAATAAACTATTATAACAATATAGTTATTGCAGTATATTAATCATTAACCATTAAAAACAAAATATTATAAATGAAACTTAACTGCTTGTTCAAAAACTAAAAATCATAAATGAAACTTTTAACTGGTTTAAATTATATTCACTATTTTTACAATTACTTTACACACAATTGTATGCTTCCTAAATAAACATAAATACATAAGAAATATGACATTTTTTGTTCATGTGTTCGGGTTAGCCGATCCCGGGCCGAACGACTTGAGTTCCGAGAACGACACGCTCCGAGCGTCACTTCTCTTTGTAACGGCTGCGGCTTACTAGCCACAGCTGATTATCAAGTTGATTCATTTATGTCCAACAATAAATCAGATCCTATGAGTTTTAATGACTTTGATAGCACCAAGAATACTAGAGACTCGGGGCCCATTCTAGGATTATTATCTCAGCGGATTATTAAAGGACAATCCGCTAATCTTCAATATATTACAGTTATTATATAAAATTGTGTGTTTTCCAGAGATTTGTAACTTTCGGGTTGGGTGTGCCAATCTTCCTCATAAGTGAGCGCTGGCTCCTTGCCCAAGTATCAGACTGGAACATTCTGCTGCGGTAAGTTCCACTAGTATCTTGCTATTACCCCACAAGAGTCCCATCTGCTCCTTGCTGGATCCACTGAGACTATGACATCCCCGATTGAGGTCTGTTGTGAGGCCGAAGGTATGTAGGAATGGGAAGAAGATAAGGAATAGAAAAACCTGGCTATTCAGATCTAGTCACCAAACACGAATAAAGCGATTTTGTATTCTTACACCAGGGCGACGCTGAGAGTATTCTACTACTAGTTCTTCTATTCTGGAACTTTGCTACTCTACGCTGGAGCGTGCCCTGAATTTTCTGAAATGCACAGGCTGGGGAGACGTCCGGCTTCGCTCAGAGAGGGGATGTGCGATTGAACTGACGTTGGAACCCATGACGGATCTTGCTTTATATACCCCTATCAATGGTTAGCTCTACCCATACACAAAGGGCTTCAAATATGCCAGAATAATGTTCCAGAACATTCCACAATATTTGAGCGTTCTGGAATGTGCCACAATGGTCTGGGATATTCCGGGATATTCCCGAACATTCCAACCTATTCCCCAACATTCCATAACGTCCCAGAATTTCCTGGATGTTCTGAAATGTGATAGAATGCTCAAGAATACACTCTGTGTTCTGAACTTTTCTAGAAATTTCAAGAGAGCGAAATTCCCAGTCCAAATATCTTCAGAAGCACGCCTTTCAGGTAAAAAAATCACGAATGAAGCATTTAAATGTCTCGGTTTTGTGTAAAGATCGACTAAAAATCTAATGTATACAAACACACTCAAAATGCTATACATAACACTAGTCAGAAGCATTTTTTAGTATATTCCTCTTTCTGGTCGCCTTTATACAATGTACATTCACACAAAATTGAAGGAGTAAAACATAAATTTTTAAGGCATATATAAATTATACATTACACATTCCAATAGAAAATTTAAATTATAATCATTTGATGCAATTGCTTAAATTACCCGAATTATCACAGCGAAGATAAATCTGCGATGTTTGACTCCATGCTCCATTTAACATAGTTGCTTCTCACACTAATTTTATGTTTAACTCTTATCGTGTGGGGAATGAAACTTGCTCTGTTGATATATATTTTTAATGAAAACATCGCTTCCTAAAGCGTATGCAGATGCAAAAATCCTTAAATGTTTTAGATTGTAGTAACAAATTTTTTACCCACTGCTCCGTAACAACTTTCTTAGTACCTACTTACTTCTTTATATGTGTAATTGCTGTGTACCTTTTATTTTTTCATAATAATAACAAACTAACATTTACAATAGCAAAAAAAAATTAAAATTAAATTACAAGAAAATTGCCTACTTTTATATTAATCGCCAAACAAATGTTTTACTCCACTGCCAACCGGTATGCTTCGAGTATATTTGTAATCATGTTTTGTGTAATATTGTGACAATAATAACTGAATCTACTGTAGCCTGAGCCCAAGCACGAATCTGCAGGTTGAACTCTTTTGTTAACAATTTACTTATCGATTATAACCTACTTGTGTTGTGTCTTCTTTTGTCTTTCAGGCTCTGTGCATTATTTTATGTGCCACTCGTTATAATGCTCCTGTACAATTTAAATTACATATACATAAAAGCCATCAAGGCGTAAACAAATAAACAAATAAAATAAACAAATAAAAATGGGAACCTTCTTCGTGGATGGGGGAAAGAGGGCTACCACACAATGAAACTCCCATTATCGTTCCCAGAATCCTCTCTGAGTTTTAGCGGCACGCACATTGTACACTTTTTTTTTAAATGTGCATTGAAGATTAAGATTATCAAACCTTCTAGTACCTTCCAGAACCTTCTAGACTCATCGACACACTCCGCCACTCATTTCTGAAAACTTCTAGAACTTTCGCCTATCATAATTTCTGGAGCATTACAGAATCATCTAGAACGTTCTGGAACCTTTTAAGTTCAACGACATACTTTGCCACTAACTCCAAAACTTTTTAGAGCTTAATCAAACCTCCTAGAACTTTCCGGAACCTTTTAGACTCACCAGCACACTCCGCCACTCGTTTCTGAAAGCTTCTACATCTTTCTCCTTTCATAATTTTCTTGAGCATTAGCGAACCATCCAGAATGTTCGGGAACTTTTTAGGCTCATCGACATACTTTTTCACTTCATCCAGAAGATTCTAGAGATTGAACCTTCTAAAAATTCTTGGAACCATACCCTAGACCCGTGGCCGTCAAACTGCGGCCCGCGGCGGACATTTGTGCGGCCCACACAAATATCTGTAGTTTTCTTTTTAAATAAAATATATTTTTTTATGTACAATTATATTATCCGTTATTTTTTTCGGGCCGCACAAATGTCTGCCGTTTTCTTTTTAAATATATTTTTTATGTACAATTACCACAGGTTATCAACGTGAGCGATAACGCCCCCTTGTATTCATTTGTAACATTGAGGGGGCAGTAGAAGACCCAGAGAAAATTAGTGGGCGTAGAGATGACAGTGAGGGCGTGCGTAGGAAAAAAAATGGTCTAAAAGGGATTAAAAAAAACACGCTTATCACGTACTAATAAAGCAAATTAAACTTTAATAATGGATGATTTTTGTTATTGTATGTATTGTAACCATTTTTATCGCGTGTGCGAAAATGCACATGTTTTGATAGTTCGGGAAGTCGATGAAAATTGAACTGAAAGATTCCATTACAGATCTACATAATATTATGATTTAACGTGTATGATTATTATTTATTAAGAATTGTCAATATATCATGAAATACAAGAAGGAAGGAAGGAGGTAGCAACCCGATACATAAAAAACTTTCTCCTCTGCCACTCCATCCAGGACTTTCTATAGCTTTATCGAACCTTCTAGAACTTTCCGGATGGTTTAAGACTCACCGATACACTCCGCCACTAATTTCTGAAAGCTTCTAGATCATTCTCCTTCCTTAAATTTCTAGCGCGCAAGCGAACCATCCAGAACGTTCTGGAACTCTTTAAGTTCATTGACATACTTTGTCACTTCATCCAAAAGATTCTAGAGGTTTATTCCTTCTTTCTGGAACTTTCCGGAACTTCCTAGACTCACCGACACACTCCCTCACTCGTTTCTGAAAGCTTGGAAGTTTCTCCTTTCATAACTTTCCAGAGCATTGGTGAACCATCCACGCCGTTCTGGAACCTTCTTGACCAGGGGTGCTCAAACTTGAACTGCTGGCGATCTACCTCAATATTATTAGACTCCGATCGATCGACTCTCTGCAGATTTTTAAGCGCCAGGGGGGGGGGGGTTAGACATGCAATTTTTTATTGTGACCTCATTTTTTGCCGATTTTTATATCACATGTGACGAGTATTCTTGCAGTAGAAATACCTGAACAAAATATTAAAATAGCACCCTATATAAAATGTACCACATCAATTATTAAAAATGGAAGATAACATAACTAATACTTTGGACAATATATTGCAGATTCCATGGATCGAAACAAATAGCTCTATAGAAGTTCGAAAAACCCTAAATCAATCTAATCTAAAAATATTTTCCATGAATATCAGAAGTATGAACAAAAATTTCACTTTAGAAGTGATTTGATTAATATGTGATTTCCAATAACTGATGATATTACTTACCGAACTTGACTCAGACTTTGACTTGCTTATTTTGACCAAATGCTGGATCAAAGATAACTATATTCCAAAAAACATAAAAAACTATAACCAATACAGCACCCAGAATAATCAATCTCAAAATGATGGCGTCATTATTTACATAAAAAATCATATACAACACTCTGTTAAGGAAATCATAATAACTACCTCAAACTTACTCAAACTCGAAATAGAAAACAGCGTTACTATACTATCTATATACCGATCACCGAGCACATCCAACATAACACCATTTTTAGACGCACTTAATCAATTTTTGGTATGTATTAAAGAACATGAAAATGTCCTTATTATTGGTGACCTTAATATCAATATTATAAATACAATGCATCCCCAAGCAAACGAATACATTAATTTACTAACTTTGCAAGGATTTCTCCCAGCTATCACAGCACCGACTCGTATAACAGAGTTATCTGCCAGTTGCATAGACCACGTTTTTGCCAAATGCAAACTAAATATCAAATCTTTAATATATCAATGTACTGTTACAGATCACTACGCCACTATCACTTCCATTTCCCATAAAATACCAAAACCACCAGCATCTACTATACAACAATACAAAATTTCATATGACACTCTCTTCAAACTGGTTTCCGAGGAAAACTGGTCAAATTTCTATAAACTTAGTGACCCGAACTTAGCATGTGAATCTCTCATCAACACCCTTCATAAACATCTGGAAAATGCCACATTAAACCCAAACAACAACCAAAATAGACATAAAATTAAGCTAAAACCCTAGATAACAAATGGCATTCTACACTGTATACGTAAGAGAGACAAACTTCATAAATATTGTAAAAATAATCCCACTGATTACGAATCTCTATATTCTATAAGCGATACAGAAATGCTTGTAAAAAAATTACATGTACGGCCAGAGAAGAGTATTATGGGAAACAGATAGATGAAGCTGCTAATGATAATAAACAAATCTGGAATATTATCAAAGAAATATGCTATACAGAAAAAGTGACCACACCCATAAATAAGATCACCATCGCAGATAAAACATTTAGTGCAACTGAAAACTCAGAAACAATTACAAATCATTTCAACCAATTGTTCTCCACAATCGGATCAAACCTAGCTAATAATATCCTAAAAAAATAGAACTTCTGAAGATGACCTTGCAAATAATATCTCTCTCGCTAATCTCAGTTATAACCCTTTTAACCTCACTCCAACAACAGAACAAGAAATCACTGAAATCATCTCTTCACTCAAAAATACACACTCCACGGGAATTGACAATATATCCACCAAACTAATTAAACACCTCAAGCCAATCATCAGTAAACCCCTCCAACATATCACAAATCTAAGTTTTCGAACTGGCCTCTTCCCAAGCACCCTAAAACATTCAACCATTATTCATATCTTTAAATCAGGGGACAGATCATCTGTGGATAACTATAGACCAATATCCTTACTGAGTCCGATTTCAAAAATAATTGAAAAAACAGTTAAACGAAGACTTTACAAGTTTCTTGAAGATAATAAAATCCTGTCAAATAATCAATACGGCTTCCGCAAAGGTCGTAGTGCCTCAGATGCAATTGCAAACTTCACTAAATTAATTTTTGATAAACTCGATAAAAGTCGCAAACCCCTCGCTGTATTCTTGGATCTAGCTAAAGCCTTTGATACTGTATCTCACCGCATACTTCTGAAAAAACTCCTGCAGATAGGAATAAAAGGCATGCCCCTTAAATGGTTTGAGAGCTATCTAACAAACAGGTCCCAGTCAACTATAATCAACTCGGCTAAAGAGCATAGAAGTACAAGTTTACCAAGCACATATGGCGTGCCCCAAGGCAGTGTCTTAGGCCCACTTCTCTTTCTAATATACATTAACACGTTATGCAATCTGAATACTGGTGGCACTATTATATCTTTCGCCGATGACACGGTTATCGTATTTGATGACGAAGATTTAAATTCAACCTTTGAAAAAGCAAATTATGGCATGAACTTAGTTAAAAACTGGTTAGATTCCAACCTCCTAACTCTTAATATAGATAAAACAAAGTATCTACTTTTTTCAATACGTAATCCAAATCTCCTCCATAACTTCCAAAAACTTACCATACATTCATGTTCACAGAACCTTAATACACCTACATCACCTCACAAAAACTGCTCTTGCGATAACCTAAAATTATCAAACGAAATTAAGTATTTGGGGGTTATCATAGATGATCAATTACGATGGGAGGCACACATAAATTCTGTAACAAATAGACTTCGCAAATTATGTTACATTTTCTACTCTCTTAGATCTATCCTTAACCTACAAACACTAAGATGTGTTTACTTTGCACTTTTTCAATCAATTGCTACATATGGTATTATAGGATGGGGAGGTTGTGCAACATCAATTCTTCATCCCATGGTCTTAATACAAAAACTATTGCTAACGATAATATTCAAATGTAACCCATCACACCCATCAGAACCACTTTTTAAAAAACTCACAGTATTAGACATTCGACAATTATACATAAAGACGATTCTCATATACATATGGAAAAAGGATTTGATGAAAAAAACACAACAACAAATTCGCACCCGGTACTCATCCCAACTAAAATGCATAATTCCTCCAACAAAAACAGCCTTCGCACAGCGCCAATTCTCTTACATTGCGCCCAAAATGTTTAATTCGCTGAGTATTGATATCAGGAAATCGAAAACTGGCGATAGTTATATCACAAGGGTTCAGAACTGGTTGATTCTAAAGGGAAGGGACTATTTTAAAGAATGCCTCACATCATTAATTTAGGCTAACTTGAATCAACCTAAATTAACTAGATTACTTAAACTAACTTAATTAACTTAACTTAACATTTTCTGCTAAAACAGGGATATATATATATAATTATATAATATAATTTTATTATGAAGGTCAACATTTGCCTAAACTGCTTTTATTACTGTTATCTGTATAATATAATATACCATTTTACTTTTTGGAGGAAAACATCATTTTATTTTATTATCATTTTATTTATTATCATTTTATTTTATTTTTATTGTGAAAATACAATAAAGCTAAAAACTTTTTTTTTATCAAAATGGGAGAAAAGAAAATCATTTCTTAGCCCTTTTCACTCCAAGCTTTTTTTACTTATTTATTTTTTTTGTTCTTTGTTTCTTGGTTTTATTCCACCAACTCCACGATGAAACTGTGTATTCAAGTTTTAGTTACTTTTTATAAATAAAATTGATAATAGATTATATAACACCAATAAAGGTTTTTTGTCTGTAAAGAACTATACGTAATTACTATAATATAATTAGCTTAAAGTTTAAATACTTATAAACTATCTACTTATAACTGTTTGGCACCACTGTGTATCGAATCCGACGAAGTCCCGTATGTACTTCCCAGCAATAACCATGGTAACAATAATTATTATAATTTAGTATTCGCCGGACTGAAACATGAACAACTATACTATATACTACATACTTACTGTACAGCTGTTCAATGTAATTCGCCGGACTTGAAGAATAAAACCCAAAATTTAATTGTACAAAAATTGGTGTTAAATAATGTAGATTTTCAACATAAAAATCCTTCCTCATTTGCTTACCATATAGTACTCACTCTGATTTTATACTCGTAACTCTTTTAAATTAAATTCTTTAAAACTATTTTGTATTCTATAATATTCTTTATTATTATCTTATTTTATATATATATATTTTCTACACATTCTTTATATTGCATATGTCAATTTACTGTATAAAAAATCGACCACCACAACACGGGCATGTGCCTAGCATGGTGGTCGAAAAATCCCCAACTTTTGTAAAAAAAATTTTTTCAATGAATAAAGAAACTTAAAAAAAAAAATAATAATAATAAAAATCATGTTTATATTCTATTACAAACTTATAACTGCTCTCGGAAATCGAGAATGGTATCCATGTAGTAGGATTTCGCATCTTCATAACACAAGGCAGGTTTTAAATTAAGGTTGCTTCTGCGTAAGAGTTCCGAAATAATAGTTACACGCGGATCAGTTAATTTCTCAGAATTTTGCAGCACATACAAGGGCGGATCCAGGATTTTTTTCTGGGGGGGGGGGGGGCACAAGGGATGGACGGGCAAAAAAAATCAACAATCACTGTTAAGATTTTTTTCTGGGGGGGGCACAAGAGGCGGACCAAAAAGGGGCAAAAAAATCAACAATTACTGTTAGAAACAAACTTCAAGTACATACTTCAAGTTTATTTCTACAAGTTCTAGTATGTTTGGGAAGGTTTATGATAGTGTCAAAACAATAGAAAAATTAAATCTTTAAAATAAAGACAGTTTTTTCTTCTAAGTATGTACTGTGTGGAATCTCCACAGTACACAAAAATACCGTCTGGGGGGGGCACGTGCCCCCGTGCCCCCGTGCCCCTCCCCCCCTAAATCCGCTCTTGGCACATGACATGCAACTAAAATGCAAAGCTTCATTCGGTACATGAAAAATCGGCAACTTGTTATTTAATTTTTCGCTATTTTGTGAACAAAAAACTGGTTTAAATTAAATCTGTATGCGGTGAATTAAAACTACACTCAGAACATGAAAACGGTTTTTCTTTCTGGCAGTACATGAATAAATAGTCTGCAACTTGAATTTTATAACTGCCCTTCGAATAAGAGAATGATTTTATTATGAAATGTGTCAGCAGATGAATCCACAACTGGAATTTTACACTCTGAACACTGGTTTAAATTAAATCTGTGTGCGGCGAACTAAAAAATTAAAACTCAGAACATGAACATGGTTTCTCTTTGGTTCTGGCTCCACATACATAGTCTGTAATTAGAATTTTATAGCTGTTCTTCGTATAAGAGAATGTTTTTCTTCGAAATGTGTCAGCAGATGAATCCACATCTCAACTTTTACATTCTGAACACAAAACTGGTTTAAATTTGTATGCGGCAAATTAAAACTACTCGCAGATGAAATTAGCTTTTCTTTATTGTGGCAGCATATAAATAGTTTGCAACTAGAATTTTATAACTGCACGTCAAATAAGAGAATGTTTTTTTTCGAAATCTTTCAGCAGATGAATCCGCAACTGAAATTTTACATTCTGATCACAAAACTGGCTTTAAATTAAGATTGAATCTTGTTGCTCCATAGCTTTCATTACTATTACTCTCATAACACGCGTATGATTTTCCAACGAATTACTCATTTTGAAGAATGGTTTGAAATAAAATTTAACTCTAAATACCATAACGATTTTCTTCGAAATGCGTCAGCAGATTAATCATTCGGAACATGAAACTGGTTTTAACGTAAGACTTAATCTGCACGCGAGTCCTCGGTTTTAATTTATACTACACCCAATTAAATTGATATTTAATTGATACTACACTTAAAACAAGAAAATGTTTTTTCTGCAATTTTTGTACTTGGAACTCATGGACGGTTTAATACATGGACATTTCCATACAAAGTTTCACCCGCTTCAATAAATGCTTCTTTCAAAACCATTCCATCTTCAAAAAGTTTCTTGTGTTTCGCCAATACGAGTAGATGAGATATTTTAATTGACGCGATCGTTGCAGCTTTTGATTGTTTGGCTGGTCTTGTGAACAAGGTTTGTTCTTTTTTAAAACAAATTATCAAATCACATACTTTTTGTTTTCTTAATGCACTCTGTGGCGGGAAATCCTTTTTATATTTTTTATGAATGGTTTTATAATGCCTCTCTAAGTTCTCATGCTTGTGTATTGCAACTGACGCGCGGCAAATGAGACAAATGCACTTATCCTTCACCATACGTACATACATAAAATAAGAATTCTTCCTAACAATCGTTATTAAATGATACGTTTTACTTCTATTCACCGCACTCATTTCGAATTATTTATTAATAAACTTCGTATCACCTTCAAGTTACAACTCCGACTGACTGACTCATAAATAAATCGGACCACACATTAGAAACTATATCGATAACTTTGGGCTTTTGAAGGGGGCAATTTTTGACAATATTTCACCATGAATATGCAATAATTAGACTTTTTTTCTATGCGGACTTGTGACGTCATATACATAGATGAGGATAGAGTAAACAAATAATGAAAGTGCGTAACCATTGACAATATAAGCTACAAATAAATAATATACAAAAAGGCATGAAAATGGGCGGTCTTATTGAGGCCTAATTGAGGATCAACTAAAACAAAAACTGTGAGTTGATCTATTTACATCGGCAAATTTGTCTCGAGATCGACTCAAAAAGCTCTCGCGATCGACCGGTCGATCGCGATCGACCGTTTGAGCACCACTGTTCTAGAATATACAGTGTTATAAAGTGCAGGCGCTTGCATAATAATGTAGTTTCCCGGGACTTGGGATGGAGCCATTACAGTTTAATTGACCACGAGGTTAAAGTGGTCTTGCAACGCATGCCGGGTACCCGCTGTATATAGTGTTATATAGTGCAAGACCTTGTATTATAATGTAGTTTCCCGGGACTTGGGATGGAACGATAACAGTTTAATTGACCACGAGGTTAAAGTGGTCTTGCAACGCATGCCGGGTACCCGTTGTATATAGTGTTATATAGTGCAAGCGCTTGTATTATAATGTAGTTTCCCGGGACTTGGGATGGAACCATAACAGTTTAGTTGACCGCGAGGTTACAGTGGCCTTGCAACGCTAGCCGGGTACCCATTATATATAATTTATGTACGGACAAATAGTAACACGAATAACAAGCGTGCGTAAAGACCCGACCGTTCGCCTCGCCATCGATCACCGTTTGCATCAATTACCGTTCGCATCACACTTTTCCTAACAATCACCACTTTTTGTAACAATCACCATTTTTTGTAACGCTTTCACCAGCTTAACCCCCAAGTCGAACGTGCGTAAAGAAGTTTTACTTCAAAAAAAATTTTTACAGCAGTTGGGACCCTTGTGCGGTTTTCACATAACAATAATTTGCAATAAAAAAATTTTCAAAATAATAAAAATTTTACCACAAAAATGAACACGAAATTTTGCGTTCGGGCAACCCTGTAAATTTTAACACACGTGAAACAAGGAAATCGTATTTATTTTTTAAGTTTCGTTTTCAATTTGTCATTTCAAAATGTGATGATCCAGAGCGCCGCAGAAACGACTTGTCCTGGCCACGGTTGCGGACCGAATGAGCTCTGAATTTTGTGTTTCTTGCTATTAGAATAATGTTGAAATACAAAGCTGTAAATTAATTAATATTAAATACTTACTAAAATTATTTTTCGATCAAAATTATTTATGATTTTTGAATAATATCTAAGCAAAATAAGTATGTAAAAAAATCTGAGATATATTAGTTTGTAAGTGCGCAAATGAATACACAAATGAACCGATTTTCGTCCAGAAACACGTGTACGTATTTATTTTTTAATGATTTTATTTAAACTAAAATTAAAATTCTGAAGCATGCGATACCTAGATAAAGTATTGATTTATTTTACTGCATGATTATATGATTTGAAATGGGTGTGGTACAATACAAAATCTTTTTTGAAAATTTAACAAATCTGCCAACGACTTACGATAACCTTATTATACTAAAAGTAAACTTTTTTTAAAATTTAAAACATGCGAATGCTAGATAAAAGAACAATCTTTCGAAATCAATTTATAATTTTTTGTGGAAATGAGTCAATACATCTAAAATCTGATTTAAAAATTACATATTTCTGGTTTTCTCTGGTTATGTCCACTTAATATAATTGTACATGAAAAAATATATATTTAAAAAGAAAACGGCATATATTTGTGCGGGTCGCAAAAATACTTGCCGATGGGGCCGCACTTCGACGACTACGGGTCTACGGTCTAGAAGGCTTCGGAAAGTTCAAGAAGGATTGATTAAACTCTAAAAAGTTTTGAAAGGAGTGGCAGAGTATCTCGGTAAGTCTAGAACAGGGTTTCCCAAACTTTTTCTGTAATGGAACACCTAGCAAACCAGTAAATTTTTACGGAACACTTAGGTTATTTTTAGGTTGTGTAATTTCTAAAAGTAAAAATTAAAAAAATGTTATTAAACATATTATTTATTTAGTATATAGAAAACAGAATGTAAACAAAACAAAATGGAATAAATAAAGCACCTAATGACTTTGACGACTGTGAGTCCGTGAACTGCATATTTTCTTGATATCAGACAAAATATTGGTTAAGTCGGATTCTAATATATATAATGTGGCTTCGAGCTTGTATCTGCATTTTGGCTTGGTTGCAGCATAATTAGAAAATCCCGCTTCTCATAAATAGGTTGTAAAAACGGAAGTAAAACAATAATACCGTGTTTTGATAAATTGGGGTACCTACTCTTCTGACAAACTCACCCAGAAATCATTGAAAGGCTGATCTATGTATTTGTGTTTCAAGTAAGAGTCACTAATTAAATCAATTAGATTTTCATACTCACTTGCGCTAAGGCCTACTGATTTAGCTGTCCAAACCCAGGAATCGTCCTTACCACTTTTCGAAAAAATGTGGCAAAAGAGTTGTTTTCAAGTTATATACGTACTTATTCTTAAAATTCTATAACACCATATACAACGGGTACCCGGCATGCGTTGCAAGGCCACTTTAGCCTCGTGGTCAATTAAACTGTAATGGCTCCATCCCAAGTCCCGGGAAACTACATTATAATGCAAGCGCCTGCACTATATAACATTATATACAGCGGGTACCCGGCATAAGTTAGTTTCACTTCAGCCGTGTGATCTAAAACAAACTCGTTTTTTTTTTTAAATATTATATATATATATATATATATATATACATATATATATAATATATAACAATATATATATAATATATAACAATATATATATTGTTATATATATTATATATAATATATATAATATATATAACAATATATATATATATATATTGTTACCGCAATAACTTACAATAATAATTCCACACAAGAGTCACAACTGATAGAAAAAAAAAATTTATTTGAATTATTGTTCTTTGAATACCGCACAAGAGTCCAACGGCTCCCAAGGGAGGGAGGTTGAAGAAGAGTTGGGATGGAATGAAGGGGGTGGCTGAGAGGGGGGGGGGGTTGAAGGAGGTGGGGATTAGGGGGGCGGGGAGGGTGAGATGGGTTGGGAGGGTTGGCCTTTTTTATATCCATTTTTAATATTATAAAAATAACAAACCCGAGAATCGGGTATGGGTACCACCGTCCGGGAAGCATTTATTAGATAACCAACACGTCTGCCATAGGTCATCCCAAGTGGTTCGCAACGTTTGGTGACTCACCCTATGGTGCCAGGGTTCATGGGGTGAGGTTTGTTCAGGCCTTGGCGGCGGATGCGTCAGCCCACCAGCTGCATGACATGTCGGATCTGGAGAAAGTGGTTGAGGGAGTCCCTTTGACTTCTCCAGCCTTTCTCTCTCGGAACATCGCCTTGCACCGCAGTGGGAGGGATAGATTCATACATCCGCTCTCCTGGACACACTGACCTCCAGATTTCTATCTACCCCTATTACCCCTTTCCTTCTCAGAAGTTCCTCTCCTCCCTTTCCCTAAAATGACCCTCCACACAGCATCCCCAAAGAAGAAATAAACAGTATGTTGAGCGATTGTAAAAAAAGGTCTCTCCCGATCCGGCCTTAACGTAGTTGGTGGGCAGATGCAACTGCCGCCGAGATCCTGACAAACCTCGCCCCATGAACCCGGGTTTTTCTGCTAAGTCACTTGGGGTGACCTGTGGCAGAGGTGTTGATAATCCAATACATGGTTCCCGGGGCGGCGGTACCCATATCCGCCTTTCAAATTACTGATACTACCTATTGACGGCCGGCGTAGTCAAGGGGTAAGGCTCTTGACCCGCAATTCGAAGGCCGTGGGATCGAATCCCGGCGTGGGCAAATAAATTTTATTTATTTGTAAAAAGCACTAACTTTGTGGCTCGCCATAATTTACAATAAAAAACACATAAATTTGTTTAAGACCACTTTTATTTTAAAACACTCTACCGATTTCAGAAGCACCCTTCCTTCATCAGGAGAACATTATAACTAAACTATGATACAGAATGTTAGGTGTTTGAGTGGGAGGTGAGAAAAGGGGTGGGGGTAATTGCGGGATTTCCGGAAAGAACAGAGCGGTTAATTGGAAAAATATTTAGAATGGGACTGAAAGATAAATTAATTTGGTTATTCAACGCACCAGATTTAAATGTCCGGGTTAAATTTTACCCCCCAAAAAAAAAAAAAAAAAAAAAAAGGAAAAACTAAACCCTTTCATACACTTCCCCAAATGATCTCTAGTGAATCCACGCTATGCAATTGCACTATATAAGTATTATAAATACAAAACAATACAAGAACAACATGTCAACCTACTAGAGACCAAATGGGAATATAATTCACCGACTCCAGATATTTTCATATCAGAGGGTTCGACTCTGTGGCATTTCTAATTGAACCTATAAATCCTACTGATCCCTCAATATAAATATTTAAAAAATCTTTTGTAATCCTACATGTATTTAAAATTACTGCTTTTTGCATTTTTTTTTCTGGTTATTCAAAATACTAGCATTATTATTTAGGGATTTTCTGATTTCTAGTGCTTCTAAATTATCTAATTTTTTGCTTTTATTATTACGGTGAAGAATTTTAACCCCTGTGTCCTTATTAAAAGTGTGATCTGTGGAAATTAGGTGATTAGCAAACTCTGAAAAATTATTATTATTTAAGCATCTTAAATGTTCTGTGATTCTAATGTTTACATTTCTAGTTGTTTTACCTATGTAGAACGAAGGACAATCATTGCAACATAGTTGGTAAATGCCTGAGTGGCTTAATTTATGTTCTCTATCTTTAGTGTTTTTTAGTAATTTACCTAAATTGTTATCAGTATAGAACGCGGGTTTAATGTGGGCAGGCAAGTTTTTTGTAGAAAGTGAGGAAAAATTGGATATATATAAAGTTCTGCGCCATTGAACGGGATTTATTATTTTATTATTATTTTCAGGTGCACCAAATAAAAATGTATTAGTTGAGATGAGTTTAAGTTTCTTATTTAGGATTTTATCAATTAAATTTGTGGAATAATCATTATTTAGAGCAATTTGTTTAATTTTTGAAAGTTCAATCGCGAAATTATCAGATGATAGAGGGATTTTTACTAGCCGGTGCACCATTGAATGATAAGCAGAATGTTTATGAGAAGCCGGATGATTTGACGTATTATGTATAGTTATATCTGTGTATGTCGGTTTATGAAAAATGTTAAAATCAATTCTATTATTTATTGAAGTAAGTGTTAAATCTAAAAAATTAATCGATGCATTACTGCCTACCTCTAAAGTGAATTGGACGCTTTTATGGAATGAATTGATAAGAAGAAGGAATTTAGACAGTTGCCGCTCTGTTCCTGTCCAGATACAGAAGATATCGTCCACATATCTCTTCCATGTTAGAACATTATTTAAGAGTGAAGAATTACAATTAAAAATCTTATTTTCTAAGTTATCCATAAAAATGTCTGCTAACAGCGGACTCGTTGGAGCCCCTATCGGAAGGCCTTGATTTTGTTGGTAGACACTGTTGTTATATTGAAAATAATTTTGCTTAAGGCACATGTTGAATAAACGAGACAGGTCATTAATCATATCAGTATCCAAATTGGAGGAATTTAAAATACCTACAATAATTTTTTGGCAATCAGTAGTTGGAACACTTGGGAACAAATTAACAACATCAAAGGAAATTAATTTAGCATTATCGGGAATAACCAAGTCCTTAATTGCATTGATCAGTTCAAACGAGTTCTTAATTGTTAACTTTGGGGAAATTACATTAATATTTTTAAAGACATTAGTAATGTGAGTAGCTATTATGAAATTCGGGGAAGCACAACATGATACAACAGGTCTGATGGGTTTATGGCTTTTATGTATTTTCAAAAATCCGTATAATTTGGGGATTTTGGGATTAGATTGTAAAAATTTATTTTGGTTAGGATAATCATCTTTGAAAATTCGAGATTTACATGCTTTAATTGAATTTTTAACATCTGATGGAAATTTATTAGTGGGGTCTTTCGTTAAGGTAACGAAATCGTCACTTTTTACAAAGTCTTCCATTTTACACTGGTAGTCCATTCTATTCATTACTATCACTGTATTTCCTTTGTCCGCCCTGGTTAGCACTAAATCTTCTTCAGCCAACGTTTTTCGAATGTTGTTAGTACATAAAATCTCTGGATGGATGACTTTTTTAATTTTATTTTTTTCTATTTGATTTTTAATGGTTTCGGCACTTTTGTACAGGAATGTTTTAGGTTGGTAAGATAGAGCTGTTTCAATATCTACTGTCACATTTTCAATAGCACTTTGGATATTATTTTTACTGTAATTTAAATTATATTTTAGTCCTTTAGATAATAAATTCATCTCTTCTGGGAGGAACACATGGGAAGAGAGATTCTGCACACGATCGAAGAAAATATGTTCTGGTTTATCTGGACACTGATTGTTGATATTATATTTACACAGATTTTTTAAGTTTTTTATTTAATTTCCCTTGTTTTTTAAACGCTTTTTCCGAGGTATAGGTTCTTATTTTATCATCGAATAAAATCCACTCGATTGGATGTAGTTCGTGCACCTAACTGTATCATAGTTTAGTTATAATGTTCTCCTGATGAAGGAAGGGTGCTTCTGAAACCGGTAGAGTGTTTTAAAATAAAAGTGGTCTTAAACAAATTTATGTGTTTTTATTGTAAATTTTATTTGACTAATTTGGGTTATTTCACAATTATCTCATTTAAAAATAATATTTTTGCGTCACGTTCCAGAGTGGAAGATACTTTCAGTACCGCCCTGTTGGAAGACCACCATTCAGAATTGAAACGTTGCTAGAAATGGCTTTGACGTTGTTTGGTGACCAGATCTGAATAGCCAGGTAATTCCTCGCCTTCCTTTTCCCCATCTCCTTTCCCCTCCCCACCACCTTCAGCGTCACAATATACCCCTTAGTCATGTCGTAGTCTCACTTGCTCCAGACGGGAGCATTTGGGTCATTTGTGCGGTATGCACATAAATATAACATAAAAAATTGTGCACACGAATAAATATTTCAAAATGAGACATTTTTTACAATCCATCTGAATCTTACTTGATTTTTTTCATGAATACCGCACAAGAGTCCTAACTGCTCCCGTCTGGAGCCAGTGGGACTATGGCATCCCCAATTGGGGTATTTTGTGAGGCTGAAGTTAGTGGTGAGGGGAAGGAGATAGGGAAGAGGAAGGTGGGTCTATTCAGATCTGGTCACTAAACACGGCTAAAGCCATTTCAAGCAATGTTTCAATTCTGAATGGTAGTCTTACACCAGGGCAATACTGAGAGTATCTTCCACTCTAATGGCAGTAAAATACTATTAAAAAACAAAAAAGCAAAATATTAAGAAAAATATAACAAATTGTTTATTCATGTATGTATGTACTTTATACCTATTGTGTTTACGCATTTCACTTGTATCTATTTATGTTTATGCACTTCGATATACAAATTACAAATAACTACTACTACGAACGAAATCTAGTTCCAAAAACGTCCGCTCGCGAGCGCTGATATGTGAGCGCTAGAGTCGGAATCGGAATTTGAATTTGCTGGTTATGTCCTCTTAACCTGCATTTTTCAAATATTTAGCGTACATATACCCTATGATTTTAAAACATTGATTTTAAATGATTGATATTTAATTTTAAAACGCCCAGCTGGTTTTTTAACACATCCTAAGTCAATTTTGAACGCGCGCATAGTGTACGTCATAGATTCTCAAAGTGGACGATAACCCCCCTTGTGGATGTTTGAGATTTTCAGGGGTGCAGTAGAAGACCCAGAGAATTTGTGGGTGTTAACACCCACTAATTCACAGGGAGTGCGTGGACATGTAAAAAAAATGGTCTGAAAATGACAAAAACGTACTAATAACCCAAAATAAACTTTGATATTGGTTATTTTTTGTTATTGTATGTATTGTAATCATTTTTATCACGGTGCGAAACTTCCAGGGGTTATATCTTCAAAACCTCACCCTTTTGGATAAAATAGGAACTTTCTTTTATAATATATATTGATATTGATTAATAAATTGTGTAATAACACATGCCGGGATTCGATCCCGCGATCTTTGGATTATGAGACAAAAGCCTAACCCCTCAACCAGGGAGGACGTGCAATACTTCAAGTTATAGTATTTACACCAAACTTTTTTAATTAAAGTCGTTTTTTTCTTTATAATAATAATAATTATTATAACAAAAGAAAAATTCAAGAGGCTCTGTTGGACAGGTGATTTGATATCTCTATCTCTACATATTATAAAGTAAAGTCCCCCGCGCCGTCTTTCTGAGTCTGAGTCTGTCTGTCTGTCTGTCTGTTCGCGATAAACTCGAAAACTACTGAACGGATTTTGATGCGGTTTTCACCAATAGATAGAGTGTTTCGTGAGGAAGGTTTAAGTATGTAATTTGTCAAGGATTTATGTAAATTGGTTGAAACATAACGATAATTGTTAGAAGTGTTGGAAAAAGTCAAGCCGCCTAGGCGCCTGGGAGATTTCATCCAAAACACTGCCTAATCTCTTTGAGATATAACAAAATAATGCATGCTGGGATACTCCTCTTTTATAGATCTACAAAAAAGTCTACGAAGGTATACATCAATCTTTTACGGATAGCTTATTATACCCATTCTATCTTCTAAAAAAATGGTCACGTACAATGGGATAATTGGAAAGTTATTTAGACGGATACAGTATTAATCCTTATTAACTTAAATACGTTAGTTACCCCAAGCATTTAATTCACATTATTATAATCTTTCACACCATCTCTACGTATGTATTATAAATTAAAGTCCTCCGCGGCATCTGTCTGTCTCTTCGCGATAAACTCAAAGACGGCGGTGGTTACAAAGGTTGGATTTTACAAAGTGTTTTATTAGCCACAGCAACGCGTGGTCGGGTCAGCTAGTACTCGTATAAAGTTGGATGCAAAATACATAAATACCTATATATACTTATAATCAATTGCGCAATTTTTTTATTGGGGAATTACCACAGTATAGAATCACTTTCTAATACATAAACAATTTATTGGTGTGGCCATACATAAATATACGTACAATTATACAAATCACTTTCTCCGCTCTATTTGAATATAGGTTGTAATTTTCTTTTGAATTGGCAACCGAACCACTCTTCTCTGTTGCCTCTTTCGTTCCTGGATTTTTTTATAAATACATTCGGGATATTGATACCTTCAATTCCTTTGGGAATAAAACTACGACAAGGCCATAGACTGCAATTCCTATCAAAGCTATCGTATAAGCTATTTTTTTCCTTTCCTTCTAACACTAAAATGTTAGTGGGCGGAATATTCGCCCCAATACACCATCTCTCTCTCCCCGTATGGCGTTATCTCGTTCCCGTTGCGCAATGCTAGCGAAATTCGCGGACGATACCTACGCATCCCTACCAGGTGGCTGGTTACGCTTTTTGCGGCGCATACAACTGACGGAGTCCCCATAAGTGGGATCTCGTTAGTTCACGACACAGTTCACCTGTCTGCTTGCTCCGGCTAGTACCCTCCTTCTAGTGGCTACCCGTGCCCCTCACAGGCCCTCAGAAGACAGATATCTACTTCCAGCTGCCAAGTATCCGACTTGAACGCTACCTTGGTTAATCAAGGTGCCCTCCTTCTCTTGGATACCTGTGCCCAGCACAGCCCTTGGAAGACAGTAATCCGCCCAAAACAACCATAGTCTAGTTCCGCGACTCTTTGTCGACTTTTTGACGTTTCCAAGTATACATAGGTACTTACCTAGTTAATAAATTTCTAGTGAATAATAAAACTTTGAACTGAGTGACCGTAAATTAAAAAATAACTGTTTAACATAAAACAGAGTTATATTTTTAAATTTGATGACTTATTTATTCTTAGGAATTTTTTTATTTTAAATTACACTTTTAGCCTTTTTATTTTAAATATCTGTTTCAAACACTTTTAGTTTAGTCATTTTTATTTAATTACTTTGTGACCATTGTGCTTTTTCCTTTCTTATAAAATCTAAACCAAACTTTCACTTTAATTATTATTTAAACCCTGGAAGCCCACCGAAATTATTTAAATCAAACTAAATCTCAAGTCTAAATCCGTACGTCAAATTAAATATTCATGTAATATTTTTAAACACTTTTCGTTAAATAATGGTGGTAATTAATCGTGTCATTATGATATTATCGGATTCAATTCCATGACTTTTAATTTTATTATCACTTTAACTCTCGACAGGCAAAGATGCCAAACATAACGTCCGAAACCAAGTTATAGTGGTTCGGCCGACGACCTTAACTCTCGACAGGCCAAGATGCCAGACATAACGTCCGTAACCAAGTTATAGTGGGTCGGCCGACGACCCCTGCATTTGTTTTTGCATTTAAACCATGGAAGTCCCCTTTTCTTTCTTTTTTTTATACATTAACTCCACACAGGAGGCCCTGAGGAAAATAATTTCCCTCAGGGCCTATGTCATCTGGGATGCTGTGTGGAGGGTCTATTTGAAGAGAGGAAGGAATGAACATTGGTCTTGAAGAGATCCATGTTGTAGGAAGGAGTAAACACAGAGGCCGGCAAATCATTCCACAGCCGAGCTGTTGAACACAAGAAAGAGTCGAAGAAACGACCCGTTCTCATGTGACAAATGTCAACCGTGTACAAATGTTGGGCACGCGTTTGGCGTGTTTCCCGACTATGCACCGGTGCCGAAGGGATGATGCTAGTTCCTCGGAGCATCTTCCATTGTAATACCGGTAGAACAAGGATAGCATTCCCACTCGACGCCTGTGCTCTAAAGATTGCAATCCGTCTGTTAAGATGGGAGAATCTATCAAACGGACCGCCCGTTTCTGCACAGAGTATTTTTCAGGTATTTTGGAGCTCCAGACCAGAGATGACTGCCAAATTCAATCGTGGGGCGTACTTGTGATTTGTACAAGGTTAGCAGTTGTGTACTATTAAAGTATATGCGGGCCCTGTACGGTACGCCCAGTTTTTGGGATTTGGGAGGCTAACTTTACTCTGGCTTCGATGGAGCCCCCTACCTGAGCTGGTAACTTAGTGTACGGCCTGAGTGCACGCTCAAATCGAGCGTGGGGCGGGGCGGAGCGTGCGGTGTTCATGTCAAACACTTGTTTTTGCATAGTACCGTAATTCAAATACTGTGGCACCGTCCTGAGTGGGGACCGGGCCACTCAGTGAGCACGCTCTTGACCGCTCCACCGCCCCGCTGAACGCCACGCCGAACGCTAACCACTCAGGCCGTACACTTAGGGTTACACCAAGAATTAACATTACTTATCCTGTTCTACCGGTATTAAAATGGAAGATGCTCCGAGTAACTAGTATCATTGATCCCTTCAGCACCGGTGCATAGTCGGGAAACACGCCAAACGCGTGCCCAACATTTGTACACGGTTGACATTTGTCACCCGAGAACGGGTCGTTTCTTCGACTCGTTATTGTGTTCAACAGCTCGGCTGTGGAATGATTTGCCGGCCTCTATGTTTCCTCCTTCCTACAACATGGGTCTCTTCAAGACCAATGTTCATTCCTTCCTCTCCTCAAAAAAACCCTCCACACAGCATCCCAGATGACATAGGCCCTGAGGGAAATTATTTTCCTCAAGGCCTCCTGTGTGGAGTTAATTAAAAAAAAAAATGACAAAATATCTTTTCCTGCGATCAATAATTTTTTTCACATTTTTTAAACGGCACATTATGTATTAATCCTTTGCGCAAGAATACCTAAAATACTAAATATATATTTCATGTATTTAAGATATAAGAAGGATAGTGATTTTGGAGTCTACCTGCGGCACCAGTTTGCTGCAATTAGTTGGTATTAATAGCGAGGGATCGAACACGCGACTCAAAAGCCGTGCCTACTCAGCAGGTCATGAAGTAACATGAAGATTCCTGTTAAAAAACCAAAGAGCAGTTACACCTGTCTATTGATTATAATCAGAAGTAGGCTACTCAGGTTTAGTAAAACGTCAAGTGTAGACCACGGGAATATTAAAAAATATATCAATTTAAAAATAAATATCGTGGAAATATTTCCAAAATTGGCAACAAAGCACTCCGTGGTCTCTTAAATATTGCAAAATTGTGGCAAGAAGCGCTCGAGTGGTTAAGGCGATCCAATAGTCCAGGAAAACATCGAAATTGGAATTCACGCCCTTTATGGGAGGAGTTTAAAAATACTTGAGAAAAAGCTTTTGGAAAGGTTGGAAAAGGTGTTTGAGAATTTTTTTTCACAGGTTGATTTCGTAGAGGCCTGTAAAAATATTAATTCCCTTTTTTTAATGCATTGTTTATTGTAATAAAACGGATATTTGAAATTGATTTTACGAAACTAAGGACGCGGAGTCACACGTCCATTTCCCGCTCCGGCCGGGGCGTGACTGATACGAAATGGTGTGCCCAGTGCATGGTTCTTGTGCCCATGCCATAATGGTCACTTTAAGAATCCAAATTCGTAGAGTGCGGGCCGTATTGATTGATGTCAAAAATAACAACGAGAAAATGCATATTTTATTTTGTGAAGTTCGGGCGTAAATTTAATTTTTTTTCGCGATTATTATAAAAGAAACTGAATTTGCCATATTATACAATAAAACCATATGCGAAAAGGGGTTTATAAGTAGGAGTTTGGACTTTAAAGTGTTTTTTAGAGACCTAATACTTTGTTTTTTTTCTAGGCTTATTAAAATGACCGATGTGTTCTACATGCAGTATTTAATTGAAGCATCTGTAATACTTCCAAGCGATCCAATTTTCAAAACAAAAACATATGATTTTGCATTATTGGCTTCATCTGGCATTATTATATGGCTTCATATTAAAAGGCTAATTATTATTTTATATACCGTGGTAGGTTAGAAATTCCAATAAAATGATAATAATTCTGTTGATTGGTTGCAGGGATCGTGATGAGGATATCACCCATTTGAGGTCCCCTACAGAGCTGATATTCTCCATCAGGAGAGCAGTGCCCCATCCCCAATATGTCCCCGGGAACAACTCCGATGGAATTAATGACATAATTCTTTTGGAGATGAGCAATCCGTAAGCATCAAACATCAACAATAAATTACTTATTATGAATTTACATATTCATTTTGATGATCTCCGTGGTAGAGCTTGGGGTCGAAACTCGAAGTGCGCATTTTTTTGGTTGATAAATATTGCGTAAGTCTATACCTACTAGGATTTTAACAAGCGATTATTGAGCATATTTGGAGTATAAAAAGTAGTCATTTTTAATTGAAAGAAAATATCGTCGGACAGCAAAATGATATTTTCATTTTTTATTCCTCCTCGGGTACAAGCTGTTACACACTGAATATAATTTAAAAAATACATTAATTGCGATGCGTTCCAGAGCGGTAGATAGTTCGCCATTTTTTAATATATTAACTCCACACAGGTGGTCCTAAAAAAAACCCTCAGGGCCTATGGTATCTGATTTGAGGCCTGTGGTCCATGTGCGGAGGGTCTTTTTGAGGAGAGGAAGGAGTCAAAATTGATCTTGAAGAGACCCATCTTGTAGGAAGGAGGAAACACAGAGGCCGGTAAATCGCTCCACAGTCGAGCTGTTGAACTCAGGAACAAGTCAACGAAGCGACCCGTTCTCATGTGACAAATTTCAATCGTGATTACACATAAATCGTCATCGTAACCTTAATAATTAGGTGTGTATTTTAATAAATAAAATTGATTTACTAAATGTGGCTAGCTGCGGTGAACTGAAAAGTAGAACATGAAATATATCAAGTCAATCGCAATAAAAGACGGAAGTTAATTAACATAAAATGTGATTTATTGAATTTACTGTAAGGTATGTACAATTGGTAAGAAGCAAGACTCTATATTTAATTGTATCTAGGGCCGTGTACGAGATACTCGAAGATAAAATCTCGTCAGTCAATAATGTTACATGAAAGTTATTTGTAAGTGTGCAGAGCATGTTAAATATAATAATGAGAATAAAGGCGCCATTGAATTTTATAGTTAAATGCAAAAACTAATGAATGTCTTTAAGTTACATCGGTAACCTGATTTAAGCTAAATTAAAATGTTACGTTACGTTAAGTTCCAAATCGCCATAGTGTGTTTGATCTTGACAGGCTGAGTCTGTCTGTTCTGTTCTGCTCCTTGGGTGGGCCTTCTTTGTACTGAAGTTAGCAGCAAATCGTTTCTCTGCACAAGCGGTAGCTCTAGTGATGTGAGTTAGTGATGTCATGTCGCAAACGTCACAATAGTATTTTGACTCGTAAGCGGGGTTGGACGGTCCGTAATTGAATTAACCTGTTACACTGACTAAATCATTTGAAAGCATTCGAAATAAAGAAAGCTGTTAATACAAAAACCCAAATCCAAATAATCAGTTAAATTTGGTTAAATGTGTCCACATACGAGTATTAGCCCGATATTAGGAATATTTCCCATAAACTTGTAAAAACCCTTAAACACTTTATTTCTTAATCGCCTGTTCAAGTGACATTTTGTCCCTGCAGATGTAATATGGTATTAATTATATATCACCCGTCTCTTTCTCTCTACCACTATGTAAGATGTTAATTTCACTCTCTCACTATTCGTTTATTTTATGTTTTGTCTCTTTCTGTATGAACGAGTATATACATATAGTTCGGACAATGAATATTTTTGATCAGTTTAATATTATACCCTGAAAATGCTTGTGTTAAGCGAAACCGGTCGGTGTTGAAAAAATTAAATAAATAAATCATGGTCACAAATAAAGTTATTGTTTTATTTAAATTAGTGAAAGAGTAACTCTGTGGTGGTGTTTCAGGATCCCCTTCAATAGGTGGTTTCGGCCTGTCTGTCTGCACACGGCCCAGGACTCTTTGGGAGTGGGAGGACTGGCAGTCTCAACTTTCAATGAAGGGGGTATTTGGGTGAGTTTACCATCACTGGTCCAATGATATAATACTTCCTGTCCATTCCGAGCTATTTGCTGAATGAAATGTGAAGCTTGCGATTAGTGTTGGGTACAAGGGCGGATCCAGGATTTTTTTCTGGGGGGGGCACAAGGGGCGGACGGACAAAAAAATGTTAGATAGAGACAGTTTTCTGTACTGTGATGGAATCTCCACAGTACAAAAAAATACTTTCTGGGGGGGGGGGGGGCACGTGCCCCCGTGCCCCCCCCCCTAAATCCGCCCTTGGTTGGGTAGGACACCATTTGAGAATAAGTTTATATGAAGTACTCAAATCCTGAAATAAGGTGTTGCGGTGACCCATCTGTGAAATGTGAGGTATGTTATGTGAGATGGGAAGTGTGAGGTGTGGGATGGAAAGTATTGAAATGACCACTATCTGTCATATTGAGTATTATACGTCAGTAGCAGTGGATTTGCCTCATAAACTGTATAATATGGTTGTTAGGTATTTATTTTGTATATTTATATTAGTATGGTTTGTCGGTTTTAAGTTGCGGTGAGTACAAGCCAAAATCGACCTCCAGCATGTGTTAAGTGAGAAAGTAAATTTATGATACCTATAATAATTAGTTTATCCTGTGTATATATTGCCACAGATCCCAGTGACCCTTATATCCAAAGAAGAGTGCCGCAGAAAGATCCCTCCTGGCAGTAGAGGCACACCGGGCGGAGTAACGGACAGTCACCTGTGTACCAGGGAGGGCTTTGTAAGTAACAATGGCTTAACTATTAATTAATTCAATGCACTGCTCGAGCTATTCTGAAATAATTCAATGATTCCTAAAATTAACATAAATGTTATTTCGCATTACCTTTCTAATAACATAAATAATTCAACGTAAGCTTGTTGCATTGGTTCATTTAGTTACAAAGTGTCCCAGCAGTTGCTCTTGACTAGCAATCCGAAGGTCACGTGTTAAAATATATTTGCTTCACATTCCAAATTGAAATTTACCCTTAAACGCCCTGGTGTAAGACCACCATTCAAATTTTTGTAAGAATCCATACGGATAGGAGCAATTGGGACTTTTGTGTGATATTTACGTGAGTAAAAATGTTAATATATTTTATTGAAGAAGTACTTTCAGTATTAGAAAATTTTGTTTTTAATTGTAATGTGAATGAATGTTTTCGTTAGGAAGGTATCTACTCTTTTTACACGAGGTGTCCGGAAAATCGTAGTACAATATATCGCATTTGAATTGATTTTGTGGAACAATATTTCTTCATTTGGGTTTTTATTTTCCAGTCAAAGTCCAAAGACGAGATCTTTTGGGTCAAATTTGAAAAAAAAATCGGTCACCAGGGAGTTAATTTCAGCGGTTTTAAAATGCGTCGAAGCGTATACCCAACTTCAAAAGTTTTATAACTCTTCAGTTGCCGAAAAAAATTTGATCCAGCAAAAAAAAATTAATGCTCAGATCTCAAAATGATGCTTTTTTGTTCCTCTGTTCGATGAGGATTTATAAGTTTCCGGTTTGTAGTACGAGTTTCTGGACGCCGTGTATTCGAATATTCTTTTTGTTGACATCTAGTCTATCTTTAAAAGAGATTACATTTGAATATATTTGTGCACATCTGTATTGTTAGTTTGGAACACGGTTTCTTAGCCCCCTCTTTCCCCAAGTATGCCACACGATACAATACACCCTGACACAAGCAAATAACTCTTTATTTGGATATATTGGTACCTTATTAAAATAAATTGTTTCGTATTTAGATGTTTTCTTTATTATATTTGTACATTTTCATTAAAACCTTTGTTTTATCAAATGCACAAACGAATTTATTAAAATAAAGTTTGTTACGTGTACTGATTATTTGATGCAAAATAGTGTAATAAGGCCTAGTTGGTTTAACCGTCACGTTTGATAACTTCACAAACAAACGCTAAGGTGACAGAAACAATTGTACCTTAGAAGATGGTTTTTTGATGGCCAGTTTGTGCATTGGTGTAGTCCCATGGCTATGACAAGGGCTCTTGTGCCGTGCAGCCAAGATCTGCACACTGCACAAAGGTATTGTATTTTTCGCATTGCTTGACTCTAATGTTTGCTTGCAGGGCTTTGCTTGGGACTACCTCACAGTCAGCAATGGAAGCAGTGTGACTGGTGGATGCACTCAGCTACTGGTGGGGTTCATATTGGGTGGCGAGACAGAGGGTTCCACTAACTTTAAATTGTACCTCCGCGTGTCCTCTTACATCCCCTGGGTGGAAAGTGTGGTATGGCCCTGAGTTCCCTCTGTCCGCTTGTCCTCCTACATCCCCAGGGTGGAGAGTGTGGTGTGGCCCTGAACCCTCTCTGTCCGCCTGTCCTCCTACGTTCCCTGGATAGAGAGTGTAGTGTTACCGAAAATGTCAATAATCTTTGGGGAGACATTTATATACTTTTGTCCCATTTTTAACTCTTGATTCACACAATTTGTGTTTTATGTTTATTTTGTGTAAATAATATATGGTGTTTTTTACTATTTTAATAATATTTTTAAGTTTTTGTAACATTACCGGTTTCAGAACAGACGTTGTCTAGTGAGGCGAGTAACTTAGTAACATTATCAGAATATTTTATCTCGATAATTGCCTGGATTATTTATTAGAATAATGAAAACAATTTTTTTTTTACTTTAACTCCACACAGGAGGCCCCGAGGAAAATAATTTCCCTCAGGGCCTATGTCATCTGGGATGCTGTGTGGAGGGTCTTTTTAAGGAGAGGAAGGAATGAAGAGACCCATGTTGTAGGAAGGAGGAAACACAGAGGCCGGTAAATCATTCCACAGCCGAGCTGTTGAACACAAGAACGAGTCGAAGAAACGACCCGTTCTCATGTGACAAATATCAACTGTGTACAAATGTTGGGCACGCGTTTGGCGTGTTTCCCGACTATGCACCGGTGCCGAAGGGATCAATGATGCTAGTTCCTCGGAGCATCTTCCATTGTAATACCGGTAGAACAAGGATAGCATTCCCATCCGACGCCTGTGCTCTAAAGATTGCAATCCGTCTGTTAAGATGGGAGAAACTTTTTTTTCATTTTTATCAATTATACGCATTTTTTAATAATAAACAAACGTTAAAAGGTTAGATTACTGAAAAAAAAATTAAAAATTAAAAAAAAAAACGGTTTTAGGTTTGTTTTCTGATTTTCAATGCATTTTAGCGGGCTAATAACCATTAAAAAAAAAATGCAGTTTTCATTTTCTTTGCAAGGCGCAACTTTTGAGACCCCGGGCGTTTCTGAATTCAAAAGTTGAAATAATTGACACACGCTAATACCCAGTATATTTAAAAATGACGCTAAAATATATGTTCCCGCATAACTACCGAATAACTGCATGAATAACTGCAACTGAATTCCCGCATAACTGCACCAAATTGGATAATTCTTTTTTTGTTGTATTTATTATTGTCAGGTTAGCACTGGCATTATGAAATTTGTAAAAAAAATTGCAATAGGTGGCACGCGAGCTTTTTTAAAACTAACTGTACCGGGAATTAATCTATGGAACACGGGAAGGAGGGGGAGGGGAAGAAGCAAGGAGGGAGGGGGAGGGAACCAGGGAGGGGGGGGACCTAAGAGGAGGGTGGGGCATTCGGGAGGGAGGTTTGCGGGACGGGTGACGGGGGGGAGTGAAGTGGGGAGAGGGAAGGAAATGCAAGAGCGGAAAAGGACGCGGGTGAGGAATGGGGGGGAGCGGAAGGGGAACGGGACGAATGGGAAAGGACATGCAGGGAGAAAAAATAATTTACTTATTAAATGGCATAGCAACGCATTCCGGGTACCAGCTAGTTAGTGATAATTTTTTTTCAAAACTAGCAGAAATAAATTTAGATGTAGATATAGGAATATATTAATGTAACACCACGAGGCGATTTATTAATAATGAATTTGCTGCACTTTTTAAAAATTTAATTTATTTATAACATTTAAAACAGACCCACTTCGAGTGGTTTGACATAAACTTGGGTTTTTTACGTAATTTTTATATTCTCCTTCAATTTGTTTTTACTTGGTACGTATTAATATCACTAGAAACTAAGCTATGTATGTATTTGGATTCCTTTATAGAGTAAACAACTATTCTGTATTTTTATTTTGTTCATATATTTAGTTAAGGTGTTTTCTTTCTGTCTTGTATGGAAGTCTATATTGTGTTGTAGTTTGTAAATATGAAAAATAATTTGTTATGATTAATCGTAAATCGCGACCGTTTCGTGCCAGTAGAGCGGTAGACACTGTTGAGGTAATATCAGACGGTTCACTATTCACTCGTTTCGTGATGTTATATTCGAGCAAATGTTCCATCTTCGTTTTACTGCATGTTAAGACGGTTTTTTGGAATAAATGTTCATTCGCCATTCCCGTTATAAGTTTAGTCGCCAGGTGCGGTCGCTCGCGTTGACCGGCGGCCACCGGCGGCGCTGACAGCGAACATTCCATTCGGGAATATTTACGATTTCAAATTGACATTTCCGATAACGTTGATCTCAATAATATGAAATTGGTGGTTCTTATAAACAGTAAATAAATATCATCACCATAAAATGAACATACACTTAAATAATAACCTGAAAACTAACTAAGTACCTAATCTACTAGTATTTTTTGCACAATGAAAATTTTTTATTCGGAAATTGGCCTCCGCTTGCAATAAAATCCATATATATATAAAATATTTGTGAACGTATCCAAAAACTAAAAACTGTTTTTGAAATATAATGAAATACGCTTCTCAATTTTATTATTAGAAATAACCATGTAATTTTTTAAATAGAATAATTTTTAATGTAAACTTTTAAAAGTTTTAAAAATGGCTCACCTTGCATTTTTTCTAAAAATTATTGAAAAGAAAAAAAATTAAAACGCATACATATTTTATTAGACAAGTGAATTATTAACGTTTTCATTACCTCACTTTTTTGTCGTTTCATATATAAATAATTCCTAAAAAATTAACAAAGTTTCATAATATTTTTCAAATTTTGGTCGGAAACTTTGGTTTCATAAAAGCATATAAGTATTTAAATTATTTTGTAGTTAATTGTTAGATTTCATATATAGCATGTTGTTTTTTCTTTCCAATACCGTTTAGATCATATTTTTCACTATGATAGTAAGTGGGAAACAATGATTTCTATGAGACCGGTATGAGTTATTTTGAAAAACAAAGAAATAGTGTAATATTTTGACGTCTCGCGTTGTTTCGCGCGCTCCGTCGATAAGACCTACTAGCACAAAATCAAAATGCCCGGCCGACTGATTTACGAAATGAAACACAATTCACACAGTTCATTTGCATCACGACGTCGTATCGTGACGTCATTCCGGTTGCGAATGAAGACTGCCAACATTGTCGGAATGGTTCATCGGCTCTGGCACTCATCACTTTCGTTTCATCGCATGTTCAGACGAGTCATTTCGAGGGAAAGAGGTGGAATGACGTCACAAAACGAGTTAATAGTGACCGTCTGATATTACCATTAGTATCGCCATGGCATGGTGAAAGATCACTCAGACAACAGTTTTGAATTATATTTAAAATAAGGCAATTTAGTTATTCCCAACTTTTGTCCTCCTAACAAACAATGATCGATTCATTTATATGTATTTCTTAAATCCTAATATTTATGTAAATGTAAATTTTTTTTACTGATGTGAAAATATAACTTATTAAAATTTGAATAATGTACAATAAAACAAAAAAATAAAAATTATTCCCAAAAATATAAATAGGTGTAACTCTTTCATGTACTGAACCAGTTTGTTTTCAAATATAAATAGAGTGACAGATTTTATTTCTCCAGACTTAATTTATTTGTCTAAATCCAATCCCTTCATTTTGTTGTTGTTTTTATTAGGGTTTTCAAATCCAGCACATTTTTTAAATCGGGATTCCGTGGGATTTAAGGGCTATTAAATTGACATAATGTCAACATTTTTTATTTTTTTTTTTGGTAGAAAGCAGTCACTTTGTGGTTTAACATTTTTTATCATTTGGTATCAATTATCTTTCTTACTAGTATATTATTAGAAAATGTCGTTAAAAACATGATATAATATATCAGTGGGCCCCAACCTTTTTGTCGCCGCGGCCCAGTTATTGTTTGATAATTTTACCGCGGCCCACTGGGGGGCGGTAAAATTATCTATAGTTGAAAATATCATCATTACTTGGTCAGTTAGCAACAGTAATTAAAGAATTTTCTTACATTCATTAATAACCTTCACCCGAATTTTACATTTACATAAGAACAACGATAATACCAGCATAATTTTTTTTTCAAAAGTATTTTGATTTTATGCAAGCCCTTGCGATGCAGGGGCTGAGACTGAAATAAATACTATCACAATCTCAAGGCCTGCAAAACTCGTCGTTATTTATCACTAAGTAAATAAACTTATAAAAGATATGTTGTCATCGGAGTTTTTATATTTTATTTCTTATTTTATTTTATTTGTGTACAAAAAATTTACAACATTACAGATAATTAATCTAATTAATTGTAAAAGTACCATTTTCACAATGAGTATGTAGCGCCAAAAACCGTACAAACTCGTTGAATCTTTTGAAGAATATGTCGAAATTTTTATCTAATATATTTAAATAGCGTATCGCTCTTCCCACGGGCGAATTCGGGTACAGATTTATACGACTCGATCGGCAATATAATATGTTATGGCGACGTGCCCGAGAGTGAGACTCTGGTACAAATAAATTTATTTGTGCCAGAATCTCACCGTTAGAGACGAGGCCATTGATTAATTGAAAGAAATATTTTAGCAACGCAAAACATCTACGAGTTTCTAGAGAATGGTAGTTAGTCATACCTAGAATAAATCTCGATGGATACAAATATGGATAAGTTCCATAGAGGCGTAAAAATAAAAAACGTAGGAATTTTTTATGAACTCTTTCAATGTTCAAAATATAGGATGCTTCAAATGGGGCCCAGATAATACAATTCGAATCCAGTACACTTAGCACCAGTGAGTTGTAAAGTAGCCTAATTGTTAGTGGGTTTTGAAATGAGCATGAATTGCGAATGACAAAGCCCAGCAGTTTATATGCTCTGTTGCATAAGTCATTTGTGTGCTGGTGGAATGTCATTTTGCTGTCAAAAGTAACCCCTAGATCTTTTATTTGACTAAAGCGATGAAAAATGTTACCGTTAATTGAATATTCAAATATGATCGTCTGTTTTGCCCTTGTGAAAGAGACTACATTGCATTTAGGTGCACTGAAGCTTAGAGAGTTAATTTTTGCCCAGTTTGCGACAGAGTTCACATCGATTTGTAGGAGGACACAGTCAGCGAGATTTTTTATTATGCGGTAGAGTTTTAGGTCATCAGCAAACAATAAATAAGAGGAATGAGTGATGATTGAGCCAATATCGTTGATGAACAACAAAAATAATAGCGGTCCAAGAATTGATCCTTGCGGCACTCCAGAAAAAACCAGGAATTCGGCAGAACGAGAACCCTTATAAAAAACGTATTGTTTGCGATTATTGAAGTATGAAGCAAAAAGTAATAAAAGTTTTTTGGAAAATCCAAACGTAGCTATTTTTTTTAATAGGACATCGATATCGACCTTGTCAAAGGCCTTTTCAAGGTCAAAGTATGTAACATCTACTTGGTTTCCTTGGTCAAGAGTTCCCGATAGTAAGTCGGAAATGCATAGTAGATTTGATGATACTGACATCTGGGGTCTAAACCCATGTTGACGATCGTCAAGAAGATGTTTGACATTGCTGTACAAATGACGATGAAGGATTTTTTCGAATATTTTCGCTACAGAGCAAAGAATTGCAACCAGCCGGTAGTTACGGATATCGCATTTATCACCCTTTTTATGTATCGGGGTTATTTTGGTAAGTTTCCATATGTCCGGAAAAGATCCAGTTTTTAAGCAAGTGTTAAAAAATTGACACAATGGTAAAATAAAAAAGTCAGAACAACCTTTAAGAATGAACGTTGGTATGTTATCGGGACCCATTGAGTTGGGCTTACTCAGTGCAGATATTGCCGTCTTAACATCCTCCTCTGTGATTTTGACTAAGTCAAACGGCTGACCTATTTGCTCTGTGTTTAGAATGGCGTTAACGTTGAGAGTTGGTTGTTTAGTACTATAGACCGATGAAAAGAATACTGCAAAGCTGTGTGCAATATCATCATACGTATTTAATTCATTGCCATCAAATGTCATAGATTTAAATGCGTTATATATGGGAGTTTGTGAGACAAACCCGGAGTCGCAAGAGTTTCCATTGAATTCTACTCACATAGAAGGCATTTCTAGTAATTTTATAATACAACACGTTGTTAATAAGTGAATGATGATAAACGATAAAAGCGGTTTAGCAGGTTTTAAATTTATGCAAACCCTGAAAAATAGCACTTGTTTTTCTCGTCCACGAACAGTTGAAACGAATCAGCGTGATTGGAATTTTCCACAATCAACACAACAAACTATTAAGGAAATTGCTCTGATTACGCATTTTAATTTATTAAAATTATCGCAACGAATAATTACTTGCGATTCAAACGTTATTTGTGTTTTTACGTATCCTTTTAAAATCATTAATTCTATATCGAAAACCTCTAATTTGCTTTATTCAATTTCATTCCTAGCATTACCTACCAAATAACAAGAAAATACCTACCAAATGCTTCTTCATTCGCATATGAGATGAATCAAAATTCAAGAAAAGTTTACCCCATATTGTAGATACAAAAAAGGGCAAAGCAAATACACAGAACAGTTTGAAGTTTAACAACACGCTACCAGAATCTTAGTACGCACCAATTGGAAGGTTCAAGATGTTTTGTAGGAGCTACATCAAACTGGAAAAATATAGTATGTAATATGAAATGTATTAGAAATCAATTAGAAATTTGTAAACTTAAACGTACAAATTACTAAAACAAAATAAAAATATATCATTTAATTGAATAATATGGCTAAAAAATGCGTTAAAAAATCAAAATTGGGTCCATCACTTCATCGATCAGTGAAAACAAAATTATAATACTCGTACAATGCATTTGACTAATGAACGTGATGCTGTGTAAAAATGAACAATCATTTAAAGTCATACAGCATTCTCTAAGATGACAGAGGCCCTGGGGAAATTATTTTTTCTCTGGGCCTCCTGGGTGAGGTTATTAAAAAAAAAACCTATTGCACAATTTCCATTGCAAAAATACTTTAAGTAAATATCAGTCATTTATTTATGCCGGAAGATTTGTTTTAAACGATTTCGCGTGCCCCTCCACATGTTGATTGGTAATTGAAAATTATTTTAATTACGAAAACGACCTTTAAAATAATTAAAAATAATGTTAGTCAAGTTAGAAGGAAAACAGCCGTTAAGGAAAACATGCATTGGATTTCCTTATTGCATCAAAGTTGTTTCTACTAGTCCCAGGGAGAGATCGATCTATGGACTAAAAGCCCCCGTATAAATCTTCCTTCTCACGAAAAGGACAGAAGATACTAGAATGACGAATATTTTTAATGATGTTCCTATTCATTCCGAGAACGTGTTACATAAAAAATAATGTATCAAGTGAATTATCTCTGTGTATGGGTACTTTTGGTGTGAAGTTTGTTAACATTCAATTTTTTTATATGGTAGCATTGAAATGCACTTCTGCTCAGTTGGTGATACTGAGTATCTTCACAGAGGGGTTCACTCTAGGCATGACTGGCCCTTGAACTCCTCATTCTTCGAGCAGCCACAGGTGACCTCGGCCACCGTCCCTGTGGCGGGTTGACGTAATCACATAGTCATAGTTCGCCATTATTTTACAACATGTGAAGATTGTTAAATCTGCGCCCATCAGCGGCATCCATTATTGAAGACCATCAGGATATTCATTAAAATCCTGGATCAGTAGCGAAGTACCATGGGAGCACATTATTTCTTCTGGATTTACTCACATCCAGCATCTGCAGACGCAGACATCATAAGACCTTCCGACTACACCTGGAGCCGAAGAGATGCGGCCGAAGATCGCCCACCTTGGCCGCCACCAACATAGTCGGCTGGCTGGCAACCGCTCTGGGACGGGACGTCGCTGGGAAATCGCGGGACTGGAGGCCTGTTCGTCGCTTCAGCCTGCCGTTTTCAGCTCATGTCAGCAGCAGAGGGAGCTGATCGCACATCTCCGAAGGCAGAAGCATCATGGATCGCCTACATATGGCATCACCCATTCATCAACTCCTCAAGATTAAACGGTACTAACGCTCCATAATATGCCCATTCAGATTTAGTCTCAAAGCACTAAACTCTTTTATTAAATAACCTATCCTCATACAAAGTATTACACAGCCGCCTGCCTAAGGTCGACGCCTGAGATACAAATTCTCCAGTAATAATCACACTTGTCTCTTGCTCTCCATTTTGTACTATTTTCATTACATGTTGACCCTTTAGTGATATTATTCCCTCAACATTTTAGCTTCCAACGTGAAAGCTAAATATTTTCATAATAAACATATATTTATTTCGAATTATATAACTATTTTTGAATCGCCAGTTATGAAAACAAGCAAAAAAAAGTTTTATTTCATAAAAAATTGCAAAATTACGACTATTTGTAGAAGAATAACGACCTTAGTCTATATGTCGTGTGAAGATTCATAGATGCAATTAACAAAATAAACGAAGACCTACAATATGTAGCAAAATGGCTGATATTAAATGTAAACCAAACAAAATATATGGAAATAGGCAATAAAATGCTTTACACAGGGACAGGGGTAAATTTGACAATTAATGATGAAAAATTCTAAAAAGGAAATGAAATCAAATACCTGCGTATAATATTCGATTCAAAACTGTCTTTCATAGCAAATTTTGAATATGCGCTAAGTAAGTATAAAAAAGTACATTTTCTTAAAAAACTAAGAAATAAATTAAATAGGAACACTATAAAGTTCATTTATAAATCTATAGTTGCCTCACATTTAGATAACTGTTCTACGATTTTATATTTGGCCGATGAAGGAAATTTGAATAGGCCTGAAGTTATACAAAACAGAGCTATGAGATGTGTTCTGCTACAGATGCTATGGGAAATCAGTACGTAGGTGATATTGACATATTTAACATAAACTTATTCCAAAACTATTCCTAAACATATCTGTATTTTTGTAAACCTATGAAATTGCTGTATTATTGTATTTTTATGAGTTGTGTGCTATTTTTTTCTAATTTTTTGTATCTAATTTTATTTTTATTATTTCTTATCTGTTTTATTCCTAAACATATCTGTTTTTCTGTAAACCTATGAAATCGCTGTATTTTTATGTCTTGTGTGCTTTTTAATCTAATTTTATTTTTATTATTTCTGTATCTGTTTAAAAAACATCTTTCATGAATTAATTGTACTACCAAACATGTAAAAGCCCTTCGGGCGTTAAATAAATAAATAAATATATGTGTACTGGGAAAAAGCAAATACGCAAGGATTAATCAAATGAGAGAGGAGCTAAATTGGATTCAAATAAAAAGAGACTCCTATTTAGTGTGTTAATTTTTGTGCATAAGGTTATGAAAAAACAAATGCCAAATTACTTTAAGGATGAAAATGTTTTTAATAGAGACGTTCATAATTAGTAATTACGAAACAAGAAATACAAATAGAGTTAGATTGCCATTAAAGAAAAATTCAAAATTACAGAACTGCCTAATGTGCACACGACTAAAGATATAAAATGAATTGGCTGAAAGTATGAAGAATGAAGAAAGAATGAATGTTTTTAAAAATAAATGTTTTGATTACTTTAAAAATATTTATATTCATCAAATGAAATGTTACATTGTGCATATTAGTGTATATTCGTGTAGTATAAACTAACTCAATAAATAATTAAAAAATAAAATATAAGAAATAACGAACGAATTGGTGATAAAATCGCACAAGGATGAGGTAGAGATTTAACAACACTGCTATTTTACCGTAAACATACGAGATATATAATCGTGATAAAGTTTATATATTTCTGTCAGGGACGAGTTACTTTAAGGTTTGTAACACTTTGAATTTTAAGGTCATCGTAAAGAAATGGTAAGGTAAAAATACTATTTTGAATATTGTAATTTTTAGAACACTTGTAAAAATGCATGGACATCGAAGGACCCAAAAGTAACGGGATTTTCTTTAACTTTTTGATTTATCAATATTTTTACACGAAAATTTGCTCGCCCTCAAAGTATTCATCATTAGAGTGTGTGAACTAGTTCAACCTTTTTTTCACTGTCCAAAACAATTTTGAAACTCATTGATTGGAGTGTCTTTTATATGTTTGTTTCACTTCTACGGTACGAAAATATTTTCTTTTCAAGTTCCTATTCATCCTAGGGAACAGAAAGAAGTTACAGGGAGATAGGTCGGGTGATTAAGATGGGTGAACACTGAACAATCGGGGTCGTTTCATTCTTGTTCAAATACTGCTTCACAGACAACGCAGTGTGAGCAGGTGCGTTATCGTGGTGGAAGAACCATTGGAGGGGACCCACCACTTTCCCAACGGCGTTATAAGGAAACATATGGTTTCCTCCTTCACCGCACACGTCAAGACTCTACTTTTTTTTTGTCGAAGCTACATTTATTTGAACGACTCTAGACCCTCCAATGTCCATGCATACGGGGTTAGTAAGAAGAATGCAAGTACTTACATTAACATTATACAAAATATAAATAGAAGTAGCAGCCCGTGGAATAATTCTTCTGAAGTAGGTAACATCAAAAAGAGAAAATAGTGTTAGTAAAAGAAGGAAGTAAAGTGTTAGTAAAAGGAGGTGGAAGAACCAGTCCCTGTGCGCCAAGGATTCGACCTAAATATATTTATATATGTGTGGTTAAATTTCAGAACCCAGCTTCGAGTGTATGTCTGACGCCACGCCATATGCGCGCGCCACAAGTAACATCTGTGTACGTGGAATTTCACACAAAGATACCGTTATAATTCGGTTTCAAATTCATGAATTCATCACAAGATGTCGGTACTTCTGTCAGCAGGTCGGATGGGTTTCTCCCCATAACTGCTACAAATTTGTGAATATGTAGTATCTCTCCGTATATGGAAAGATTGACGGTAATACATGTTCTATCAAGCGGCTATATATTACATATGACGTCAATGCTCTGTTTCGGTTACTTTGCCCCGGTGACTAGCTACACTGGATGATAGTGGATCCGAGGATTGGGTTATTTTTGGAACCTCCTACTGGATTTATAAAATGGTCAGCAACACTAACTGCCTAACCAAATCCGCCCACAGGGCCTAGCAGTTAAAACCTGCGGAGCGGGTTTTTAATAGCAAGTATAAAAAAAATCGTAATTTGAAAATAAAATAAAACCAAAATTCAAATTAAAGCAAATTAAAAAATACAAAATGTGTAAAATAATCACAAACACAAGGTAGGTATCCATTTTATTGTAAGTTCTATCAATTAAGATGTTGTGCAGTTGACTGTGCAGTTAGCAGTCATTCTCCACAGAGCTTCTTGAAGTACTTCAACGATGTCAATATTCGAATAGACAGTGATATTTTATTCCAAATTTTTTATGATGAAGAATAGCTGAAACTACGTCTTGGGCTTTGTAGCAATATCGGACAGATGCATTTTGGACACGTTGCACTTGTTTTAGTTTTTTTTTCAATAAAGGTGAACCATACAGTTTATGTCCATAGTCCATGTTTGTTCCAGAATGCGATTTATCAATTTCGCTTTAAGTAATATAATTAGTCGTATCATTCGTGTTGTTTTAGTAATTTTAGTTAAACGTATTTTGTCCTCTGCAAATAAAATTCTTCCTTGGATTTTTCAAGTAAGCTCCCAACCTTTAGAAATAAATGTATTCGCCCTGATATTATATGGGGGCATTTCTTTACCGATAAGGAACAAAGGGTTAATTTCTCAAATTGTTTATTTTTAAGTAATTATGTATACCTAACAATAAATCACCTGGAACTGACAACATCTCTGCAGAGTTATTCAAATATGGCGGAGAGAACCTTCAAGTCCATATATATAATATCATTAAATCCATCTGGTGCTCTGAGACTCTGCCAAGTGAATGGAACTGTGGAATAATTTGCCCTCTTCACAAGAAAGGAGACCCTATGAACTGCTCTAACTATAGGGGCATAACGCTGCTGAATATCTCATACAAGATCCTATCAAATGTACTGTGTGGTAGGCTTATGAAATATTCGGATGGCATAATTGGCCAATATCAAACTGGGTTCCGTAAGGGGAAATCTACAACTGATCAAATCTTTTCACTGAGACAGATACTGGAAAAAACAATAGAATTTAATGTTGATACATACCATCTCTTCATAGATTTTAAGGCTGCCTATGACACGGTAAATAGAGAAAGACTGTACAGAGCCTTGGATGAATTTAATATCCCAAGAAAACTGGTAAACTTAGTAAGGCTCACAATGTCTAATGTTGAGTGCCGAGTCAGAATACAACAGGATCTGTCAGACACCCTAAAGACCTTCAATGGACTAAGACAAGGAGATGCATTTGCCTGCATTTTATTCAATTTAGCGCTGGAAAAGGCCATCCGAAGTGCAGGTATACAAACCACAGGCCATATTTTTAACAAGTCTGTTCAGCTCCTTGCTTATGCTGACGATATAGATATCATCGCACGCTCAGAATATGAACTAAAATCGGCGTTTAAAAGCTTAGCTACGTCGGCAAGGAACATGGGATTGGTCATCAACGAGGGGAAGACAAAATATATGCCCGTACATGGACGCCAGAAACCACCAAGTATACAGATAGATAATTATACATTTGAAACTGTCAACGAGTTTGTATATCTCGGTACTATGGTGACAAATGACAACAATGTATCCAGCGAAATCAAAAGAAGAATAGTAGCTGCAAATCGATACTACTTTGGGCTACAGAAGCATATGAAATCTCGCCACCTTACCAGAAGAACTAAAGTCCTGCTTTACAAGACCCTTATACGACCTGTTCTTATGTATGGTTCGGAATGCTGGACAATCAGTAAGGGTGATGAAGGAGCCCTAGAAAGTTTTGAAAGGAAGGTGCTGCGAAGGATTTACGGCCCAGTCTGTGATAATGGAGAATGGCGTATCAGATACAACCAGGAGCTATACGATCTTTACGAGGACCCTAATATCTCCAAGGAAATCAAAACTGGAAGACTCAGGTGGGCTGGACATATCCAGAGAATGAGCGAAGGAGATATTCCAAAGCGAATTATGGATGGTGCACCTGGGGGTCGGAGAAGAGTTGGAAGACCAAAGCTTCGATGGCTGGATGGAGTGGTGAAGGATGCAAGCACCATCGGCATCCGAAACTGGCGCAACGCAGCACAACACCGACAGTCATGGAGGCAGGCTCTGCTGGAGGCCAAGACCCGACCTGGGTTGTAGAGCCACAGATGATGATGATGATGATGTATACCTGTACATTGCAAATAAGAACCCATAGAAAGGGTTGCTGGCAGTTCTTTTATGACCCGAACTAAAGGAAATTAATCCCTTAGGTTTAAAATGTATCTATATTAGTGTGCCCATTTTGGCAACCTTTTAAAAGTAATTTTATTGTTTTATTGGGGGTTAAATTTAAGAATTTGAGATCTGGGAATTTTTAATGTTAGTTTCCCCCATTTCTCCATTTCAGTATTGTATGATGTACTTAATTTAATGGGTGGCCCTTTTGGGCCGACTTTGGCATTTGTTTTATTGCGGGATTTTAAAATCCAGATGTGGGAGCGGTTCAAATGTTTTGTCTCGCTATTTTGCACCTTTTGTATGATTTTCTTTAAGTATTGTGATTTTGGAACAGAGAGGTCAGTCTTGTTATGGTGGTTGAACTGGAAGATATACGAGGTGTATCTTCAGTTGCGCAGAAGGAAGATAGGCCCTTTGCGTTAGTTTTGCTAGTAGGGTAAAACTAGAAGGTACATGCTGTGTGCCTTCAATTGTGTAATTATACTGAAGCTGGTAGGTACGAGTTATACCTACGGTTCAGTATTGGAAAACTGACAATAGAGAGATCGAAGTAGAGACTTCGATATTTGTCAGTGTGGTGTGGTCGTGGACCACCCGAGTGAGGGTAGATAGACCCTCTTGTAATACTTGTATTTATTACATTAAATAAATTGTGCCGAAGAAGAAGAAAAAGAAGTGTTTTCCTGCCAACTCCATTCTGTTGTGTTCTCGTACCACGATAGTAGAAATAGTCCAGCACTGAGAGAACAAGACTATCGGTAATAATCTTTCGTAATTTAACTAATATTATAATTTCTTACATTATACAACAGACAAAGTCTCGTATAGTACCACTTTTAAATACGTAAACTACACAATATAAATGGCTAGCTTTTTTATTTGTTAATGTATGCACATAAATAAAATATTATGTTTCAAATGAATAAAATACTTAGTTTTTACCACTTTTATTGTTTACAAAACCACCATGTTTCGTGAGCAACGGTCACTTCTTCAGGGTTTATAAATAATAGACATAGACAATGGTGTCAATTGAAAAAGAATGGACATAGACAATGGTATCAATGGAAATATTTATGAGAGTGGGTACAGGAGAGAGAGGCAATGCGAGACAATTTACAAAGGGAACAGGTTTAATATTGGGTCATTTAAGAACAATTTTTGGTTAATAATAATATTCAAATTCGCATTAACACTCTTTTGGATTTCTAAAATTTCTAGTTTATCCAACTGAATGCCATTGATATTACAATGCATTAATTCTATTCCACTATTGAAGTCAAAGGTGTGACTGGTTTCCACCAAATGGTTGGCAAACTCCGAGAAACTGTTATTGTTTAAAGATTTCTATGTTCTTTAATCCTTATTTCGAAGTTTCTCGAAGTTTTACCTATATAAAAGAAATCACAATCGTTACACTTCAATTTATAGATTCCCGATTTTTTTCATTTTTGAATCAATATCTTTATTATTTACAATGTAATTTTTAAGTTTGTTATTTGCATAAAATACATTTTATATGGTACATTCTTTGTCAAGGAATTAGAAATTGTGTTTAAAATAAAACAATAACTTTGTAAACACCACTTTAAATAAAAAGTGGTGTTAACATAAAAGTGGTGTTCACAAAGTACCTAATTGTTTTATTTAATTAATTTAATTAATAATGTCACATCACAAAGTATCTGCTTCATATGAACAAAAAAAAACTAAGTATTTTATTAATTTCAATCAAAATGGTGCCACAAAATAAGTTTGCTGTATTAGAAGAAATATTATATATTTTGATCATCGACTTACCTAGGTACTTATTGAAATCAGGTTTTTAAATAAATTTTCTCTTTTAAAGATCCCATTATTAATAGAATCACACATCAATAAGAAAAATGAGTGTGCTTTAGACCACACGACTAAAGTAAAACTTCTTTAGCTCCATCTCTTATTTAGGAAAAGAGAAAGATAAAGTGCGCGCGCAATGCTCTCTCTTGCTTCTACAGTGTGATACAGACAATAGGCCTGCACTGTGTCTTAGATATACAAAACGTTACTGGCTATGAGAGAAAGAGAGAAAGAAAATGTGTGCTCGCACCTCTCTCTCTTGCCCCTACATTAATATACGAAACGTAACTCCCTCTCTTTCTATCTTCACTAACTTATTTCTCCCTCTCAACTACCGTTCGTCTCACTTTTTGTAACGCTCTCGTCACGCATTCACCAGCTTATTTCTTAAGTCAAGCGTGCGTAAAGAAGTTTTACTTCAAAAAGTTAGGACGTACATACATACCCGATGAAGTAGAAACGAGCTCTACCCGGTAGTACCATATTTCCAATACAGGTTTTAATTACAATTTTGTTTATACGGAGTCATGTTGTAATGTTCATGACCTTCGATCCCGAGATAATGTCATGTGCAATTTGCAATTCCAGGGGTCGAAACATTTGAATTCCGAGGAACGCTTTTCCCACATTAAATCACATTTAATTGTTATATACTTTCAACCAGCAACTAAAATAATCAATAATATTTGTGCTTCTAAAAATTAAACCCACTCATGTAACAGTAAAAAAATGGTGAAGGCAGGAATAATTTATATCAAATGGGTTACTTCATTGGAGTTGTTTTCACAGGGAAATCATATTAAGGGCTTTAAAGATTTTGTAATCTATATATTTATTTTTTTGCATTACACACAGGAGGCCCTGGAGAAATACAAAAATCCCCTTAAGGTTTAAGACATCTTTGGGGATGCTGTCTGGAGGGTTTTTTAAGGAAAGGAATAAGAGGAGAAGTTATGGGAAGGAATAAAGTATAAGGGGTGGGTAGGAATCAGGGTTTCGGCGTGTTCAGGAATGGCGGTCGAATGAATCCATCCCACTGCGATGCCAGGCGATGGGTAGTGAAAGTCCGGCTGGAGAAAAAAAGAGAGTCCAGCTGGAGCCGGGAAAAAGGTTTCCCTCAAGCAGTCTCTCCCGATCCGTCCCGCCACTCAGTAGGTAGATAAACACATCCGTCGCCAAAACGTGGACAAATCTCACCCCATGAACCCGGGCACAAAGGTAGCGAACTACTCGGGGTGACCAACGGCAGAGTTGTTGGTTTTTTTTTATTTTTATTTAAAAATACATACATATACAGATTAATAGAAAAACATATGGTTCTTAAAACTAATTACAATATATAAATTTCTTTTTAACGAAACTACCCAATCCAAAAGAGAAAACATTTCTCGTGCTTGAATTTTGGAGAGTGCCATTGTAAAATGCGAATAGCTACAGAGATTATGTTATTACAAGTACTTAAATTAAAATATCTTTTAGTTGTTATAAGGTTTCAGTTTAACTTAATTATTAATTTCTAGATACACAATGTAATAGTATAGTGAGGAAATCTATAATTGGTTTCTCAGTAAGGTAAATGAAACATGTATAAATTATTCAAATTGTAAACTGTTGATTTCCCTAAAATAAAATAAATAAATAAAACAAAATATATATATCCCGTAGTATCTTGATCCTGTAAGAAGTGGCTTGACAATGTTGATCCACCTTTAACACCGTATAACTTGGCTTTGGTGGAATACATCTGTATGAATTGGCAACAACGTTACTACAAATACCAAGGTTGCCAGTTTCTCTGTAAAAGTTTTTGATATATTGCACATAAAATTTTCGAACTTTGTATGGAAATCATACGCATCTTATTTGTTGATCTGTCCAAATCCCCATACGTTGCGGATCCGCCCAAATCCCCGTACGCGGTTGATCCGCTTGTTGATAATCAAAGATGGCTGAAAAAGGAAGCCTTCTGATTGGTCGTGTTAGGCGTGGTGTGTTGTGAACGAAGCCTTCTCATTGGTTGGCAGATATGGAAGGCACTTACTAAAAAAAGATATCCAATTGTTCAGCTAAATTTTTACAACGGTTATGAAGAATATATTTCTTCTACATTCTCCACAAAATATTCAATTTGCTGCCCGCGGTCATTCGACAGGCGTTGCATCTCGTTTTAGCAGCATCCTAGCGGCACTTTAAACAAACGAGACATCGCTAGTTTGATCAAACCCATCTCATCGTGATTGGATCAGTATGCAGTCTCGTGTTAGTTTTCTAACATTTTGCTTAATGTATTTATACAGACACAAATATATGAAGAATCACTTTACAAATATTTCACAGAAACATGTCTTATACGATTTTATGAATAAAATTTAACAATATCGATATTCTTAATAATACTCTTGTGAAATACCGATACGAAGTCAAGCGTACGATCACAAATGTTAGTTAAATTAATGCACAGCTATAGAAAAGGTACAGCATGAGCATCTCCTGTCCCCATCCCATCTTCCTCTGCCTCTTGCCCTTTCCTATTCCTTCTTCCTTCTAATATACTTACATTTATAAATTTTTGTTAATTTCATTTTCATGTAATGGTTTTAACCAATTAAAATTTTGTATTATATCATAATAACCATTAGCGTAAGAAACTGTTTTGGCTTACCTCATTTTTAACCGCTTCATTTTTAACATTCTGTATAAAACTGCTGTTTGTTTCTTACAATAAATAAATAAATATTATAACCACTCATTTGATTTATGTACTGTTGGTGTCACAAAGTTAAAATAAAGTATCCTCCATGATGGACTATAGAAATGCATAAAAAACAAATCAGGAAAAATACAATAAAAGGTACATGCTCAAAAATACACAGACATAATGCAAGATGTTTACATAAAAAAATACATGATAAGATTTAAATAAGATTTATTGACGCAAGGTTTATAAACAAAACTTATTAAAACATTTACTTTATATTATAATTCATTTAAACCACATCTTATTTTATTTTTAAACATCATAATAAAGCAGTTTATCGAAGATTTACGTTTTGTATATAGGTACCCTACCTCGCTAGATAGTTAGAAGTTTGTTATTAATTCACTCCGCGCCAGATTACCGTCATTCAGCCGGGGATTGGTTTATTTATGCTCGCCACCATTGCATATTTAATATTTACGACAAGTCACAACAAAAAGGTTGAGCATTCGATAATAGCGGCACAGTTAGTCTATTTGTTGATATTTTTCATAAAAAATTGGAATGAGGTAAGTTAATATTCTATATAATGTAATTAAAAACATATAAATGACTCAAAACGGAATAAGGAAGTTGAGTCCATTTTTTTTATTTTCTTTTATCAATGTTCACATTCAAACTTAATTACTGTTTTTTTTTTTTTTTTTTTTTAAAGTCCGTTTTCATAATAAAATTAATTCTCAAAGTTTAAATTTTATTAAGCCCGCCAAAACGAGCGGAATCCGAGCGGTAGGAAGCGGGGTGTGTGTGACGTCATTTGTACTCTTAAAAACACGTTGCTTTGGCATTTAGTATGGAGATTTTTTTACTTCTTCAATAATGAATCCCAGTAATTTTTTTTATTAATTTTAACCGTCCATCAGAATTAATGGTATTAAAAAAAATAATAATTTATCAACCTTTCATAGTTAAATTAATTTTTAAAGTCAGAATTAGTGTTTATCACGCCGCCCGAACTTCCCAACACGGTATTTATAAACTGACAGTTGTTGTCGAACGAGGATGCGTTATACAAAATCGGTAAATACGTCGTGAAATAATGCGATTTAATCACACAAACACATAATAAATCAAGCGGAATTACTTTCCACACGGAAGTTTATTGTTTACATATTCATATTTAATTAAAAAACGCAGATTGAAATATAAAATGTCAAATTCTATAATATAGGTTCAGTGTTGCCACTAAAAAGTCATTTTGATTTTACCACCTTATTGGGAGAATACATAATTTATGGAATAAGTTACTATGGATGTAACTTCTCATTTAAAATATTTTGGAAACAATAATAAAAATTACGTTTTAATCTCCATACAAAAGAAATCATTACAATTTATTTTAGTTTATTAATGAATAATCTAGTAATTTATTTTTCAGGTTTTTTTTACATAAATACCGCACAAGAGTCCCAACTGCTTCCGTCTGGAGCCAGTGAGACTATGGCATCCCCAATTGGGGTATGTTGTGAGGCTGAAGGTAGTAGGGAGGGGAAGGAGATAGGGAAGAGGAAGGTGGGGAAGTACCTGGCTATTCAGATCCGGTCACCGAACACGGGTAAAGCCATTTCAAGCAAGGTTTCAATTCTGAATGGTGGTCTTACAATAGGGCGATACTGAGAGTATCTTCCACTCTGGAACGTGCCGCAAATGTACTAAGTATATATTAAATGAATAAATTGTGAAATAACACAAATTAATCAAATAAAATTTATTTGCCACGCCGGGATTCGATCCCCCGACCTTCGGAGGAGTCAAGAGCCTTACCGCTGGACTACGCCGGCCGTCAAAGGTATTTTATATTAATAACTTTGCAGTGCACCTAAAGATGCAGCGTCCCGTGGGAAGTGAGTGGAAATAATTCGATTGCTGAGAAAATAACTTTCAAAACACCTTTTGAAACACTACCGTTTGAGTATCATATACTATTGCTACAATAAAAAATATTGGAACAAAAAACATCTTAATTATTTCATTAGTTGTGTTATGCTTACTTTTAGTCATATAATAAAAAACACACGTTAAAAATAATTTTAATTAGTTTATTTTGTTACAAACTAACGTTAATAAAACTCTATTTCATTGTTTATATTGGGTAAAATTTCAAATAGTAGGCAACACCGCCCTGCCAACGCAGGTTTGTTTTTCTATCTTTGTCTAATCCTACGGCGGTATTGTTCTCGTAACTTGTGCAAGTGAGACAAATATATGTTCATAAACATTATGCGCGGTAATGAATTATGCTTCTCTATTTATTTAAACTCATTTATTTGTGTGTTCATATTAAAACTATTTTCGTTTGCTTTTTATGTTTTTTGTAATATGAACGTTAATTTATTTCTGCAGTTTGCTGTCCAGTTCTGTCTGTAAAGCAAGCGTTTGGCCTATACAATCTGTCTCATCATAAATAAACCATCTCCCATGCAATAGAAAGAGATGCACGATCATGATAGCACAAACCGGGGTACAGATGACGTCAGAATTCTTTTGACCAATCATGGAGCGTTTTTAGTTGGTAGCTTTTTCATCATTTTTTAAGACGTTTAATTAATTCTAAGAATAATAATATATGAATATATTTATATATTTAGAATCGATATTTTTTGATCTACATGAACATATTTTTTATAAGCCAAAATATTTTTCACTCAACTTCCTTATTGACAACGATTTTATCGGTCTACAAAAGATAAATTGAGGTTAGAAATTTTTAAAACTAAGTAAAAGTCTAGACAGTTATTGTATTATTATTTTTTAGCATATTATTATGTGTTTAAGCCTAAGAAAAGTGTGTACGTAATTAAATAATCTGTCGTTGCATTATCTTTCAGTTTATCCGTCAATATAACGATCCGCGCGTACTTCGGCGGCGCAGTATATGCTGATGGCAGATGCCGATGCTAGAGCCAGCATTTGCAGCCAACAAAGTAGGAAAAATGGGAAGGAAGCTCTAGCTGCATTTTGGATAAACTTAACTATAACATTAGATAATGCTGGTCCACAAAAGACAACACAATGGCAAAAAGTAAGTTATTCTACCAATGCAGAATAGTACTTGTCAATTTTGTAGTGTATTTGATTTGTGTACTGTAATGAAATATTCGTTTCAGGTGTGAACCGCATTAAAGTCCAATGTAAGGTCAAAGGTATCCAAAATGCGGAGAGAGAACCTGCAGACTGGGAACGTATCGGCCGGAGGTTCACTGACTGCGTTAGAGGAGAAAGTTCTAAGCAATGTGATCAATGTGATTGTCGACGGACTCAGTGTGCCCGACAACCTTCCGACTGACGACGTAAGTATTTTATTCATTTGTAAAGGCCCTTAGCCCCGCTTGTTTTGCTAGTTTACATAATGTAATCAAACATTTATTTCTTTAACAGAGATCTCTTCTCGCACTGGTGGGGGATGACGCTGTAGAAATGCAGTTTTTCCGAGTGGTACTGGTGGTGTGCGGGGAGAGTTTTTGAACCCCGTGGCCCCCCTCCTACCTCGCCGACCTCTCCTCGCGCAGTGGACAACTCCATGCATTTCCCAGGCTGTAATCCCCATGCATCAACCCAGAGTCCTCGATTGGTAGCAGGTAATTCTTTATACAATGTCAAGTAAAATCACGCCCATAACACGAATTAGATATACATATGAATAGTTTAATTCATTTATATACACATAAATTCTATTTTACAAAATTCAAAAGATCAAATATTAAAATTATTATAGATATCAACTACATTGAGTTAAATGTTTCAGAAAGTGTGGTAGAGATACCCAACATTAGTGGTGATGCGCAGGAAGAGTTGGTGGCTAGCCCTTCACCGCCGACCACTCCTCGCACAGTGGACCGACCTCCCCTTCCCCCTCCACATTCATCAACGCAGCGACCAAGGAGGAGAACTCGAAATGTAGCAGGTAATTAATACCTATAATAACAACAAATATGTTCACATCCATCAAATGTAAGTACACAGCATATGATTTTTCCATGGAGTAGATAAAAATATCAAAAGTTTTATTCATTTATGTCAGCGGTCGGGGAACCGGGGTAAATTACCCCAAATGGGGTAAAAATGTTTTTTTGGGTAATAAGGAAATTTTTCTAGTTTGCTATTTCATAAACGTGTTAGTATTTTTACAAACTTAATCAATTCAGGTGTGTGCGTGAGAAGTAATAGACGCGCGTTGTGTGTGTGCGTGCTTGCGTATCGTTGTTTCTAGCATCGGCCACTTACACTTGCATATTTAACTGACATATTTGAGAATATAAATATATTGAACAAAGAATTGCAAGGAAAAAATCATTTCAGCCAGCAAAATACTGCGTTTGGATTTAAGGTCTATGCCCACTACACCGTTCCATACCATGACCGTACTATGAACGTATCAGATACGAAATAAACACGCTACGCCCTACTATGCCCACTAGAACGTGCTAACACCGTATTATACACGTAGGTCTCTGCCCACTACACCGTTCCATACCATGACCGTAACCGTAGTGGCGCATGCAAAAAAGTATATTTTGTATCGATCAGTATGAAACGCTGCCCACTAGCTCGTTCCGTTCCGTCGCGTGCCATGCATAGAGCGGACCGGCACCTGCAAAATATTGTCATCGAGAATTCGCCGTCAGTCTGGTCATGGTATGCGACGGTGTTGGTCGGTGACGGAACGGTCTAGTGGGCAGCGTTTCATACTGATCGATACAAAGAATACTTTTTTGCATGCGCCGCTACGATTACGGTCATGGTATGGAACGGTGTAGTGGGCATAGACCTTAAAGCTTCAATATTGGAGACAGAAAGCAGAACAGAACAAGATAGCTTTTTTTCAAAGTTAGTTTTGTTTTTGGAAGACTGTGAAAATTTTACTTTTGGTGGCACCAAGGATACAGTTATAAAGGACTAGCGAGACTATCAAGCGGCTTGGCTCAATCACGTAGTTTTTTGTCTATGGCTAGAGTTTTGACCGCATTTTGTCCGTCTCCAGAGGTGGCTTGACGCTTGAGTCAGCGAATTTATATTTCTTGGGCGTAGACAACAAATCATAGACAAATAAGTACCTGAGTGGTGATTTTAGATATTATGTATCACGTAAAACGTTTATAAAAAATAGATTAAATTATTATAAAATAGGTATTAATTGTTTTTGTGTTTAATTTGTAGAAATCCATCTGATTTTTCTTTTAAATTAATGTAAATATAATTTAATAATGTTATTACGTTAATGTTATATTAAAATATTAATATATAACATTTATTATAACATAACAAATAATTATTTTTCTTTACTAGATTCCATCTCGCACAAAATCACTTTCAAATAGCAAAAATGACAGGAAACCATAGACAAAGGAGTAATATGTTCAAATGCCTCTCGAGAGAAATATCGTCTAGGCATAGACTAAGGCTTGGCTCAACGGATTGCAGCGCGCGTCAAGCTGTTGAGGCAAGCATTCATAGACAATAACGGAAAAATAAATTTACGTGCTGGCCGTCAAGCCGCTTGATAGTCTCCAAGCGTTCTGGCAAGCATTTGTCTATGCCTAGATGTGATTTTCGATAGTTTGTTTGGTTTATTTATTTTATTTTATTTTTATTTACACATATACGGCACAAATCGTGCCATTAACATAATTGACATACTTATAATAGTACAACAACATGAAGAATAACAATATAAATGTTAGTCAAATTTAAGAAAAAAGGTAAAAAGTAAGGTAATAAGTAGTGTATAAAAACAATAATATATAAAAGTAAATTATAAAGTGAATAGTTTAAGATATAAAGTATTAAGTACAAACTATAAATTAAAGTACAAAACTAAATTAATTAAAGTACAAACTATAAATAGTTTAAAATATAAAGTATTAAAGTACAAACTATAAATTATTAGGTAAAAGTAAAAATAAAAATTTAAAGAGAGAAATAAAATAATAAAATGTACAAATAAGATACCTATCTCAAGGTACCTACAAAGATTTAAATATAAAAATAAATATAAAAAGTAATAAATCCTGGATTATGTTAACTGATATGATAAATTTTACAAGTACCTATGATTTCTAGTGCATTAATAGTTTTAGAAGTACTGGTAGGCATATTATGTTTACATGAAGTATTTACGTGGTACTAGCAAACAAATTTAGTTTAACGCATCTTTTGTATGAAGCCAGATTACCGGCAGCGTTATCGATATTAGCATACTCATTGCCTAAAATATGCAAGCGATTTATGGTTGAGTTTTGTTCTGCGTTCGTCATAGTATTGTCACAGTGGAAAGGTGTTTTGAGTCGAGTCGGTCTACAAGGTACGTGGTAATTTATTAATGAGACAAGTTCAGGGGAGTCAAACCAGTTATTGTTTATTTTAAATAAAAAATAAGGTCATTGAGTATTCTTCTATCTTTTAACGATAAGAGTCGCATTTTTTGTAATAAAGATTCATAGTTTATGTCAACCGCGGGAATACCTAATTTGAAATAAATTGATCTGAGAAATTTGCGTTGGATTCTTTCAATGGAGTTTGCATGGCTTTTGTAGAAAGGGTTCCATATGGGGGAATTGTATTCTAAATGACTCCTAACCAGAGTTGTATATAGTATTTTGAATGTGTGGATATTTTTGAAATCTCTACAAATTCTTACAATGAAGCCCAGCATTTTCATTGCTTTACCAGTTATTATATCAATGTGGTTGGTAAATAGTAGCTTAGAGTCGAAGGTTATTCCAAGGTCCCTTATTACAGGTACTGACAATAAACTGTGATTGTTAAAAGAGTAACTATATTTGATAGGGTTTTTAATTCTAAAGAAACTCATGATTTGACATTTTTTAATGTTAAGTGTAAGTTTGTTATTGGTACACCATTCTACGAATTTTATAAAATTGGATTGGAGGGACAAGCAGTCGTATATATTTTTTATGATTTTATATATTTTCATGTCATCAGCAAATAATAATATGTTAACATCAGTGAATATGGAGGTGACATCATTTATGAATAGTATAAACAATATTGGACCAAGGTGCGAACCCTGAGGCACACCACTAGTGGCTATTTATGGTTGAAAGTGAATTTTGTGCGGCTGAAATAAAATGGAATATAACGGAGACAAAGCATTCTTAGCCCTTGGGTTATCTTTGTATTTAAAAAAAAAATAAACGAATTTTGTGTCAAGAATGGTACAATTTGTGATCCCGCTTTACTCATAAGCATTTACAAAGCGTATTACAGGCACGGCACCAAATGATTACTTACACGCATTTTTTCAAAATAGATGATTGTAATTACGAAGCATTACATTTATATTTATTGTATATTTCCGTAGATATTATGAATAAATGTTATAATTAATATTTTCATATAACATTAATTGATAAAGTTGATTAAGGAAAATAATTTATTCCCTATTTCTCAGATGTTCACAAGACCTAAACAATATTTTAAATAAGTCAAAGCAGTTACATCATTAATAATAATAATAATAATTGGATAATTTGTATAGCGCCGTTTTTGTGAAAAATCACCTCAAGGGCGGATTAACAATAAGAAAACAAAAAAATAATTGCAGAACTGAATAATAACATTAATAGAAGTTACAATATTATTAAACAATGAGAGAAAAAAAATACTTGCAGAACTTAATAATAAATAATACTAGCTGATACCCGGCATGCGTTGCAACGCCATTCAAAGAAATAAATTAATTCTCCCTGCATGTCCTTTCCCGTGCGTCCCCGTTGACCTCCCGAGTCCCTTTCCGAGAATACTGCACAAGAGTCCCAACTGCTCCCGTCTGGAGCCAGTGAGACTATGGTATCCCCGATCGGGGTATGTTGTGAGGCTGAAGGTAGTGGGGTGGGCAAGAAGATAGGAAAGAGGAAGGTGGGGAAGTACCTGGCTATTTAGATTTGGTCACCAATCACGGCTTATGCCATTTCAAGCAACGTTTCAATTCTGAATGGTGGTCTACCAGGGCGATACTTAGAGTATCTTCCAATCTGGAACGTGCTGCAAATATACTTTATATTATTTTAAAGAAAAAAATTGTGAAATAACACAAATTAATCAAATAAAATTTATTTGACACGCCGGGATTCGATCCCCCGACCTTCGGTTTACGAGTCAAGAGCCTTACTTACGTCAATTTTTCTCTCCGTAAGATCTTTCCACAAAGTATCGGAAGACTTAAAAAAATCTTTCAATTCCTTCCCCTCCCTCTAATTTTCTTACTTTTTCTTTCCGGAAGAACCTTCTACAAAATATTAGAAAACTTAAAAAAAAAAGATGAATGAAATAGGTAAAGTGGTTCTGAAGTTATAGCGTGACCAAGGGAAACAGGGATTCATTTGTAGAAATCCTCTGATTTTTCTACAAATTAAACACAAAAACAATAATTAAAAACAGATGCATTTCTACAAATTAAACACAATAACAATTAATTCTTATTTTATATTAATTTTATCTAATTTATAGAATTGTCTCGTGATGCGTGAGAAATGTAACAAATTTTGAAAAAAAATCTGTTCTTTTATGTCGAAGAACGCAAACTATTAATGTACATTGGAGGGGACCCACCACTTTCCCACGGCTGTGTGAGGAAACTGATTGTTTAACCTCCTTAGCCGCACACGTCAGGACTCTAATTTTATGTAAAAAGGAAGCTACATTTATTTTTGAAATGAATCTAGACCCTCCAATGTCCCTGCATGCATGATTGTTAGTAAAAAAGTAAAATGTATGCATACTTACATTTGCAGTAATTAACTAGATAAAAATAGTTCGTCTGTTGGTTCAGCATCTAGTTGAGTGAAATAATAAATAAAAAGAAAAATATTTACAGGTGTAAGTATGATTAAAACCAAAGAAAATATATAAAAAGAAAGATATCGGGGGCAGTTTGTCCCACTATCACGGGGCAGTCCCGGCGAGAATGAGCGGGCGAGCGGCCTGGCCGCAACGTGCCCAAACGCCCGCGTCCCTTAGCCAGTTTCCCAAAAGTACCCATGAAGAAGTGTTTGTGGAGGGGGGGGGGGAGATACTCCCAAAGACCCTGGAGAATGAAGTGAGCCTCGGATCACCGGAGGCAGGACGGAAGGGAACCGGACTTGCGCAAACATTCCTCAAGCTCGCTCATGACGCCGGGGGAGGCACGGGCGTTAGTGGGACGGCCCTACCAGAATTCTGCCACCTGACTGGATGCAGGGACCGGGTCTATCCGCCCCCATGGTGGGGAGTTGGACAATACAGTACAATGGAGTTCAGTACATCAACTTAGTCACAATTCAAGATGTTAGTAACATATTAAAACCAAATAAGACAGGTAAAAAGGCGTGATCAACAACAAATTGACGCAAAAAAATAGAGAAAAAAGAAAAAAATAATATGAAGATTACGCAGCAGTAAAGAGCAAAAAAATAATAATGTATAACAGTAGATAGTTATAAATAAAAACAGAATAATAAATACAGTGTAGTCATACCACCAAACAAGAAAAGTAAAAACAAGAGTATAACAGAAATATAAAGCAATCGAGCATAGGCAATAATAAAATTGAGACGGAGGAGTAACCATGGAGAGACAAGAGCAATACGTTTGGCACCTGAAACAAAGATGACTATGTAGTCGTCCCCTGAACTCCCCATGACCGGACACCAATTGCGTCATATATAGTGATCCAGTTTTATGTACGCCCCTTCCATTCTGCTTTTAACTGAGGGGAAGAAAGAGAAAGTCAATCTACCCTTCGTCGACCTATCCCATCGCTGTTGCCATACACTCAGCGTTCTATCTCGCATAGCTTTCAATAAGCCAGGGAGGGATACCGCTCCGCCTGGTGCCAGTTCGACTCCCAGGTGGACAGCAACCCTACCTCTCGTCAATGCCTTTTTTGTCAAAACTTCCCTAATTTCCAAGTCAATCGGCAGTGTACCGGCCAGAACCGGCAATGCATCGTTAGCCACAGTCCTATATGCGCCCGAGCGCGCCAACAGGGGAGTCCGTTGGCCCCGCTTGAGGGCCAAGTGGATCAATGCATTATCTAGCCGGTGCTCCCATACAGCGGCGGCATACGAGACTTGCCCCACGTACACACACTTATATAGGAGGCGAAGTGCCGGAGTCCGAGATCCCCACTCAGCTGTTGAGAGCCTTCTATTCTATCTCACTATTAATGTACATGGGGTCCTATTTTATGATTCTGCGATTGTTTCGAAAATGTAATTAATTTCAAGAAATGGCCAATATCACCTTTAATGAGTGATAGCCAAATAAATAATTTAAAAAAATATATCAATTCCCATTAAGCTCGCCGCCAGCACGTAGATTATTGAAGCTTGCTTCAAGCGTCCTCGGTAGACTGTCAAAACGTTTGGCTCAAACGAAAACTACGCGCAGTGTTGCCAGCTTAACAAAAAACTACGTACTTGAAAGAAATGCTATTGATAGTGTCGGAATCTCTTAAAACATCTCAAACTCAGAGAGCGGTTTTCTGACTACTTTTCAGATCTTGATATAGGTACATACTTTCAATTGGGTTGTAGAAAATAATTTGGGGTAATGGTTAAAAAAGTTTCCCGACCGCTGATTTATGCACATATAAATTCTGTTTTATAGAAATTGAAAGATCAAGTGTTAAAAATACGTCAATTATATCGAGTTATTCAATTTTTCAGATCAAAATGAGACCAGAGCAGCTGCTTTTCAGAAACTGATGGATCAGCTGAATTGTGTCATATCGGTGAGGAAAACTGACTTTACTTTTTTTTTTTAAGTATATTTTTATTTAATTAAATGAAGACAATATAAGCGAAACTCAATCGAAAATCTGAAAACAGAAAAATCAGAAAAAGATATTGACACATCTGGGACACATCAATATCTTTTTCTGATTTTTCTGTTTTCAGATTTTCGATTGAGTTTCGCTTATATTGTCTTCATTTAATTAAATATTACAATTTGAGGTTTTACTCATAAAGTTAAAATAAAAATAAAAATATATTTTTAATTTAGTTATAAAATGTGTGTACATCTTAAATCTAGTATATTAATTAACCTTATTCTAAAACTACTATAATTTTATTTTTTTTCACTTACATACTTACTAAAATTTGGATTTCACAACATTTAGACATAACCCACGAAAAACTGCAAGACTTCTAGCTTCCTTAACATTTACCGGGAGTTCATTGAACAGTTTTAAAACCTTTATAATAAATATTGTTTAATGTTCCCGATAAATTTGTCTTAGGAAGCCTAAAGTCTTTACAGCTTCGATACGACCTACGATAGCTATGGACTGTACTATTTATCTTACAGTACTCGTCATATAGTCTGACAACATTTTATTTTTTAACTTATAAATAAATACCAGAGAATTATATACTAAACATTGCCAAACACTAAGAATGTTGAGTTGGCATTACTATTGCATATTATGTGTGGCCTTCTTATTCCTATTTAGTAAATTGATTACATTTAAAATTTTGCTCCTAAAATATATAATGCTCTGAGTACTGACATAAAGTCAAGTAATTCTAATTCTCTTTTTATAACACGTGTACAACATTGGATTTTTGAAAGGGGACGAACGCACTTTAAAGAATTCATGAGTTCTAACACTACATTTTAATTATTAATTTTTGCATTTCAAAATTTTAATTTCCATTTGTATTTCTATTTTACTTTAAAATGTTGTTATTTTTTTCTCTTAGTTTTTCACTAAATTTATATATGTTTTTAATTTTGATTTATATAATTATATGTTTTAATTTATACAGAACACTTGAGTTCTTAACATTTAATTTTCATTATTAATTTTTGTATTTCAAAATTTGAATTTGAATTTTCATTTTTACTTTTCTTTAAAATATGGTCTTTTTTTTTCTCTTTAGTTTTAAGTATTTCTTAATATTTTTTTAAATGTTAAAATATTAAATGTACGACTACCACAACACGGGCTTAGCCTAGTGTGGTAGCCAAAAAAAACCCAAATATCTGTTACTAATAAAAAATATATGAAAAAAAAAAAAAAAAAAAAAAAAAAAAAAAAAAAAAAAAATTTCAAGTTTGAATAATTTTTTTTTACAGAAACTCGCAGATGCACAAACGAGGTCAACCACGACGGTGGAGAATTTTAGTTATTTTTGTAAAAGTCGTTTTTCAGTCTCACTCTTAACTCTTTATTATTTTAAATAATTGATAACATATTATAAAGTGTTAATTTTGTTATGATAACAAATATTTTATTATTTTCCTTTTTACGTAATAAGTAGAGATAATGATATCCTTACTGGAATCTCCCGTGCTGAGGATTTCTGTATAAATATTATTATGTAACGGAGTTGTTTTTGTTTTCTACTTCTGATCTCTCTATGTTTTCTTTTTATTTGAGTTGTGTATGTTATGTTATTATGTATTTGTATAATGTTGTGTAAATACATATAAAATAAAAACAATATAAAAATAAAAAGAGGTGTTTAATTTATGTAAGGTATTTATTTTTTTTAATTTGCGGGCATCTAGCCACTATTATATTTACAATTCTTCTGCAACTATTCATGGTGCTCTACTAAAGAGGACACATGGGTGACTCTTCGCATCCCGGTACAATTGGATTTACTAGCGTTCATCTTTGTCGTTGCAAACGTTAACGGCATACAAGTGCTTCCACCAAAAACGAGGTGAACGGAGCGGACCGAGTACATAATGCGTACAATGGTTAATAATAGATACAATAGTTGTTTTGATATAATGGTTTTGTATTAGGCAATTCACCCCAAATAGAGTGCTTTGTGGATGCAATTGTTGATAATATTGATTTTAAATAGTTAATATTTTTTTTAAACTATAGTTACATTGAAGAAACAAACTTGTTTACAAATAATACAGAAAATGAGAGTAAACAAACATAAAGACAATTCTAGAAGAGTGTCTAACCTAAACAGTACATAAACTAACTAACTAACTAACCATCACGCCGTTTCCCCGCAGGGGTAGGCAGAGAGGACGGACCGCCAAACAACTTGGTTTTGGCACACACTCTTTGCCTCACTCACATTCATACATTGTCTCATACATACTCTTCTATTATTCTGACTTTTGACATGGCCCGTCTCAAGTATCTGATTCACTTGATCGTGCCGTGTCTTCCTCGGGCGTCCCCGACTTCTTCTACCATTCACATTTGCATCATATATTCTTTGTACACTACATATATAACAGTACATAGCTGGTATTTAATTTTGAATATCTCAAATTTATGAAATAATAACATGTATAATAATTGTAAACGTTCTTAGTCATTTAAAAGAAAATAATATTATGAAAGATAGTTTTTTCTTTTTAAACAAAATGGTGGTTACGTGAAATAGGCAAACTTATATTAACAATGCAGCAAAAGTGAGAAGGCACTGTTACGATACACAATATACATAACGATATACATAAGTTAAAGCAAAAACAAAACAGAGCTGGCAAAATGGTTGGTAGACATCATTAAAAAGTGTTGTAACATAAATGACACTTGTTTGAAAAGAATGTATTTTGTCATGATTTAAATTTGAGAAATCAGCGCTGTTAATGTGTAAAGTGAGAAGTGATTATCTGATTTCTGACACGTCTTCCTTCGGCAAGACGTGTCCTCAGAAGTTCGTGGTCTTCTGCAATGGGTAATGGGTTTTCTATTTCAGGCTGGTTATCTATCTCAAGGTCCGTTCTACTCATCCTCCGCAGATTGTGCAATACGACATACGAGTTGATGATGTGGCACGCTCGTACAGGTTCGTACATTAAAATACGCTGGGCCGATAAACATCTCCAAGTCCCTTTCAAAACTCCTTTCCACAGCTGACCGAGCTTTGCAGTGTGCGTCTGTATATCGCTTTTCACTTTCAATGGCTGAATTTGGTATAGGTGTCATCAACCATGGTTCTAAAGGGTAGCCCGAATCTCCTGTTAAGTACAAATTTATTGAAATGAATAATATACCTAAGTTATGTTGTTTTAATCAATATCTATGAATAGAATATAATGTTTCCTATTATATGTCGAGAGAATACAATATAAATTGTTATGTACTTGTTTCTATTGAAAAATCATCAATAAAAACACAAAATGTGGGTTTTGTAATTTAAGTGTTGTCAATAAAACAATTATTTTACCTAAGAGCCATGTTTTTCTTTCTCCTCTTTCATGCCAGAGCTCCATGATTCGTCGAGCTGGACAATTGGCCCAAATCTGGCTATCGTGCCGCGTACCAGGATATCGTGCATTTACATCTAAAATGACCATGTTTGGATCACAAATCTGAAATATTAATTTTTTATTATAATATCATATAGGACTTTCTTGTGCATATTAAATTACACAAATAATGATCCAAATCACGAGCTCACCATTTGCATATTTAAGGAGTGATATCCATGATGATTAAAATAGATGTGTTCCTGTTCTGCAGGAGCAATGATGGAAATGTGAGTGCTATACATCCAGGGAAAGGATTGTCTGCCTGATGAAAGATTTGCCTGACTTTCTGCCTATCTGCGGCAGTCGACGGAAATTTAACCCATTGCTTTTGTAATGTTTGGCTGATAGCCGATGAAACGTTTGATATGCATCGGCTAACAGACGACTGACTGACTGCCAAGCCGTACTCGTGGCCTATACCTCGCTGATAAGACCCCACCGCGTAGAACCTTACGGCAGTAAGCACCTGTGTAAGATTCAACCATTAATACCGTACCTCCTTTTTCATAGATTATATACATATTCGTGTTAATATAATATTAAATGTAGCACCCACCTTTTTGGTGTATTACTGACTATGTGTCCATTTACAATACACATTTAACATAAACTACAAAATATTATATAATATCTGTGATTGAACAGACAATTCATGCCTTCTTTTCGGTTGTAAGGTGGGGAATAAAGATTCTATGAGAAAATCCATGGCTAAAAATCCTGCAGCCATTTTATCTGCAAATTATTATGATTATTATTTATATGAAAATCCTCAATGGTAAATTATTATAGGTATATCGCACTTGCTAAAGTGCAGTTTATTGTATTTATCATATTTCTGACATATCGGGATTTTGGCAGGTTGCCTACCTACTTTGAAACATCACAATTACGTTAATTCGAATCATTTAATAGCGTTTATAAGCGACAATTAACTCAAAAATCATGTTTACAGTCGATACTTACGATAATATTAAGTTTTCTCGTGTTAAAACCACTTAAATATGGAAAACTAAATAAAAAACGTATCACAGTAAAAAAAATCCTTTGTCAAATGACAGCCGCGGACAGCCATTGACATCTCAAAGACAGGTCCCGAGCTCTCCTAATAACTAATAACTAACTCGTATTAAATTCCTAGAAGGTATCACCGCTAGAGGCGTACACTAGGTCTTTAATGCCGTGGGTGACGCATGAACCCGGGCACCCCGGCTAAGTCACCAAACTTGACTTACAGATTGGGAGGCGGGTATGGGTACCGCTGCCCCGGAAACCATTTATTGGATAACCACCTCTGTCATACGTCACCTTAAGTAATAGGTTAGTCTATTCTATAATAGCTTATTCTATTCTATATTAATTTCAATCGAGTCTTTGTACCCTACCTTAATCCGTCTCACGAAGTTGCCCAACTGAGTAACGATAAAAGAAACCCCTATACTTAGTCCGCTCACAGAATGTCGCATATAAAAACAGTTTTCAAGCGTTAAGTACCAAGACGAAATTGTTAGGCAGTCTATCCTCTTTAGGTAATTATTTCTTCATAGAACTTACAGGTACCTACTAAAATAAGCTGAAAAGTACGACCGAAGCGCATCTTTATTGGCGGTCAAAATCAAAATAAAAAAAAATCAAAATCAAATTCATAATCAAAATCAAAACCAAAATCAAAAACCAAAATCCAAATTAAATCTTAAACAAAAATCCATTATAAAACGAATTAAATAAGAACGTACCTACAAGTAGGTACCTACCTACTAAAAGGAGCAGAAAAGTTCGACAGACTGGCACCTTTGTGGGCGGTCAAAACTTGGCATATAAACATAATTATTTATTTGTTAGTTAGTTAGTTTACGCCTTGATGGCTTTTACATATAAAATAAATTGTACAGGAGCATTATAACAAGTATACAGTATCATAAGTATATAGTACATAAAATGATAAACAGAGCTAGAAAGATATAAGTAGGCCTAACATAAGTAGGTATCAGTAATTGTTTACAAAGGAGTTCAACCAGCGGATTCGTATTTGGGCTCACGCTACATTAGATTCAATAATTATTGTCACAATATCACACAAAGTGTGATTCCAAATATACTCGAAGCATACCGGTATTGCAGTGGTGTAAAACATTTTTAACAATTAATATAAAAGTAGGTAATTTTCTTAATTAATGTACGTATGTTTGTTATTATTATGAAAAAGAAAAAAATAAAAGGTACACAGTAATTACATATATAAATAAGTAAGTAGGTACTATGAATGTAGTTATCATGAATGTAGTTACAGAGCAGTGGGTATTAAGTTTGTTACTGTTCACAATGTGAAACATTTAAGGATTTTTACGTTAGTTTGTTATTATCAGGAAAAAAATAAAATAAAAGGTACACAGCAATTACATATATGTATAAAGAAGTAAGTAGGTACTATAAAAGTTGTTACAGAGCAGTGGGTATTAAATTATATGGATCAACAAATAAAAACGTGTAAAATGTATGTCACCGAAAAATGGGCGTGGCTTAGAGGTAAATCTCGATGACAAAAGTTGATCCACATAGATCAGGATTTGTATGCCAGCTTCGGTAACAGATCTACAAATCCGGCCAGATCAACAAACTCAAACGGATCAACAAAAAACTGGTGTACCGTCGCGCAAAATCAACATAGTACGAGAGGGGATAAATATATATATATATAATAATAAATTTGGACAACTTATATAGCGCTGTTTTTGCGAAAAATCGCCTCAAGAATATATATATATATATATATTTAATGTAGATATGTTTAATAAATAATAAAAAAAATTTGGATTCGTAAACGAAAGTTTCATAAAACATTTTCAAATAATGATATAAAATAGTTTAAATTTTTCCAAGATAATATTATTAATTGTGAAAATTTGCCGCCCCCCTTAAAAGTGCTGCCCGGAGCGGACCCCCCCCCCCCACTCCCCCCGCCTACCACGTACCCATCACGCACGCCCCACGCTACGCCACTGAGATAGACTAGCAGACCAGACATACGTGGATGTGGATAACAAAATACAATGCCATTACCCAACCTTTATAATCAACACCATCTGTTAAATTGCTTACATATCAAATCCACACCGCCCGCTTCCCAGCCCGCTCCCTTTATTTATGATATATTTCAACCAATTTACACAAAATCTTCACAAATTTTATACATAAACCTTTCTCACGAATCATTCTATCTATTAGTGAAAACCGCATGAAAATCCGGTACGTAGTTTAAAAGACCTAAGCTTACAGACAGCGGGAGCGACTTGCTTTAGACTTTGCAAAGAAGATAGATACTAGATATATATTTTAACGATTCTTTCCAATAATATGCATATGACGGGTTGAAAACAATACTGGTATAAGCAACAAATCAGAAGAAAAGAGAAAATGAAAATTTTGTGTTTTATTTTATAACACACTACACTACACACTACAGTGTGAGTTAACCCAACCAATAATAGATGGCGTTGCGATTTTTTCTCGTTCATACCCTTTCGGCACAACGAAAAATACCATCCTTACTATAATTTCTCGCACTAAACTCATTTTTCTAATTTTTGTCTCTTGTACCGGTATGGTTTTCAACCCGTCATATTTAACAATTTATGAATTGTTTTTTCGTTATTTGTTTTTGGGGTGTTATGCCGTGTTACTTTGTACCGGTGCTGTAGTGGAGCTGGCGACACGGTATCACTTCCAAGTTAATAAGCACACATATCACCACTAAAATCAGCTCAGATCAAATCAGATCAGATCAGCGAGCGGTTCGTTGACTGCCGCCTGCGACAGCCGCTTTTCGAGACGAGTGCTTTTACGCCCCCAAGTCGCTTTTGTCTGGCTTGTGTTTACACGGCTAGACACCTGCTATTTTGTTAGCCGGCCGGACCCTGACCGGCTTACTGCCTAGGCCACCGCGCCGCCAACTGCCTTTCTCAAGGCATCGAAGAAGGACGTGGCCCCACCGAGACGTCGCAATACAATAATCCCCATCCAGAAGAGGAAGTACAGAATACCTGCCGTGCGGATGTTGTCCGCGTGGATGGAACTAGCTGACCCGGAGGATTCCCCAATCGAGATCCCCCAGGGCGCCCGCCAGTATCGACGGCAAACCAAGACGGGGACCATCCTCATTACAATCCCTGCCTCCGAGCCCCAGCAGACATCGCATGACCACCCCGCTGAGCCGAAGACCAAGCCAGTACCCATCCCTCTGCCGCCCCCCGAGATGCCCGAGACCGCTTCCGCCCCCGGACCCAGCCGCCCCCCAGTAGGCCCAGCTTCGTCCTACGTCCCGCCCCCCAGACCCCAGCCGTCCGCCCAGAATATGGAGACGACCCGCCAGGAGGAAGGATGGACGAGGCCGTCCAACCCTGTCAAGAGGCCCCTGTCACCGCAGGAACCCCGGGCGGTTGTTGTCGGCAACCGCTTTGGCACCCTAAATTAAGTTATTGAAGGCGGCGGCGCCCGGCATGCGAAGCGCGCAAACACTAATACACTAATACTCTTCTTCCACAGGTACCAGCGGCCATGCAGCGGCAAGGAAAGACCGCGTCCCCCCGGTTGTGATGACCCTGGGGACCCTCACACACGGGCAGGTCACCTCAGCGGTGCAGGGCCACATCGGGAACCCGAATTTTAAAATCCAATATCGACCAGGCGGGAAGGTAAACATCCTCCTGCGGAGCATGGCGGACCACCGCGCCCTCACCAACGGGCTGCGAGCGGAGGCGCGCGGCTTTCATACGTACATGGCAGAGGCGGAAAAGCTGAAAAAGGCGGTCATCAAAGGCCTGCCAAACATCGAGACGGAGGAGGTTGCGGCGGATCTCACCAAACAAGGTTTCGCCCCGGTGAAGGTCGTCAGGATGACGATCGCCGCAGCAGAGTACCCGATGTACCTGGCCACCTTCAATAAGGAAGTAAACATGGGCCAGCTGAGGGCGGCAGTGAAATATCTCTGCCACTGCAGGATCCGCCTACAGAAGCACCGCAGCAACCATCTGCAGCACGGGAGGCAGTGCTACCACTGCCAAAACTTCGGGCATGGGTCTCGAAACTGCGCCCACACTGCAAGGTGTGTGAAGTGCTTGGTGGAGCATGCCTCGGCCGAGTGCCCCAAGACCACCAGGGACGAGCCCGCCGCGTGCTGCAACTGCGGAGGCCCCCATCCCGCCAACTACAGGGGCTGCCCGAAGAGGATAGCCTACATCGCCTCGCTCCAGCAGCACCAGCGACAAAACCGGCGCCAGGCTCCAGGAACCAACAGGCCATATGCCCAGCAGAGGTCGAGGACCGACGGATGCAGCTGGGCCAACGTGGTCGGCGGAACCGCGGCCTCCCAACAGCGAGAGGAGCAGCGCGAGGAGCAGCCCTGCTCGCAGCCCCACACACAGCAGCCCGCAGGAGAGGCATACACCGGCATAGGAGACGCAAAACTGATGAAGGCCCTGCTCCAGGGACTGAGACGTGTACAACCGCAACTGGCCGCAGCTGGCTCCAACGAGGTGGAGAGGGCATGGATCCTGATGGATCTCATCACGTCCACCATCAATGTCTGATCCCGAGATGGTGAACGTCCTCCTGTGGAATGCCAACAGCATCCGCTTCAAGACTGATGAACTACTCGCTCTGTCAAATAACACTAATACTGACATAATTCTCATTTCAGAAACACATTTAAAATACGACACACCGCTGAGAGTGCCCGGCTTTGAAGTTCACCGAGACGACCGATTGGAAGAAAGAGGAAGAGGTGGAGGCACCGCCATATTCGTTCGACAATCAATCACTTCTACAAAAATCCCTACTCCGAAGCTGAACAATACTGAAGCCACAATTATCGAAGTCATCATAGAGGATAGAGCGCACACCTTCATCGCCGCCTACTGCAATGAAGCCAACCATCTGGTGAGAGAAGACCTGGATAAGCTACTTAATTTGCGCCCAATTGTTGTTTTAGGAGGAGACCTGAACGCAAAACACAACTATTGGAATAACTACAGAGGCAACGCGAGTGGGAAAACGCTCTTCACGCATATGCACATAACTACTCGATAATGGCACCGGACAAACCGACATTCCTCTCAGTACACGCAAAGTACCCCAGTACTCTGGACATCGTACTCGAGAAAAACGCAAAAACGATCTCGCCACTGCGCACGCTGGATGAACTTTCGTCGGACCACCTGCCCGTGAGCTTTAGTATCGGAGGGACAACTTCAAGGAGCCCTAGAAAACAGCGAAATTACAAAGACGCCGATGAAAATTAAAACAGTTTGTTTAAAATAAATTAAAATCAATAATAATTAAAATTAATTATTATTTATTTTTAAATGAAAATTTTGCACAATAAATGATTTTGATTTTGATTTTGATTGGGAAGGTTTCAAGAAAGAGATAAACGAACGAATACACCTCACGTCGGGGACTCTGCGTTCGAAGGAAGAAATCGACGAAGCCGCAAGCACTCTCACGGAAATCATACAACATGCACAAGACACATTTATACCTCTCAAAGAAGCACACACATACACGATCAAGCTTCCCGAGCACGTATTATCGCTCATCAAGGAGAAGAATCGCCTGCGACGCATCTATCATAGTACGCGCGACGGCTTCTTCAAAGCACTCACGCCGAAGGACAACAGCCTATGGAAAATGGCAAAAGCGCTGAGACACGAGGATCATACGATTCCCCCGCTAGAGAAGCTAGACGGATCAGGGCTGGCACTTTCGCTTGAAAAAAAGGCAAACGCGCTCGCCGACGGATTCGAGAGAGCCTACGCAGCCACGGACGGCCTATCCGACCCGGAAACGGATCGACTTGTAGAAGAGTCTCTACGAAATCTCGAGCAAGCCGAGCAGACGAACGCCGCCGATATCCACTTCAGCACGCCAAGCGAAGTAGCCGTCATCATCAGACGATTGAAGACAAATAAAGCGCCGGAAAGCGATCAAATACACAACATTCTACTCAAACATCTACCGCAGAAAGCCATCATTTACATTACAAAGCTGTTCAATGTCTGCCTCATCATCGGACATTTCCCTCAGATCTGGAAAACGGCGACCGTGCTGCCCTTTTCCAAGCCAAACAAGGACAAGAAGCAGCCGACAAACTATCGGCCGATCAGTCTACTTTCCACGCTGAGCAAGGTATTTGAACAGGTTATACTCAACAGGCTGCTTCCACACCACGAAGAAAACAACACTTTGCCAGACGAGCAGTTTGGATTCAGAAAGAGGCACTCCACTACCCATCAACTTACCAGAGTAGCGGAATTCATCGCCAGAAGATTTAACGAACATCGCTACATCGCCGCTGCACTGCTAGACTTGGAGAAGGTATTTGACACCGTTTGGATCAAAGGGCTACTGCACAAATTGCACAAAACAAATACGCCCATATACCTAACGAGAGTGATTCAAGAGTACCTAAAGGACAGATCCTTCCGAGTTTTCATCAGGAACGCGCTGTCGTCGCTACGTGGAATTCCAAAGGGCGTGCCGCAAGGAAGTCTACTCGGACCTCATCTCTTCAATATATTCACACACGACATCCCCCGAGACGAGAGATGCAAGCTATCTATATACGCAGACGACGTCAAACTTTACGTTTCCTCGCTGAAATCAGACATGGCGGCCATATACCTACAGAGAGCGCTCGACGCTCTCGTAGAGTAGTACAAGCAATGGCGACTCAAACTAAACGAGGCGAAGACCGAAGTTATCATGTACACGAGGAAACGAAAAAGAAGAACACCAGACGTCAACATCGAAATGGGAGGACACGTCCTAGAATGGAAAGATGAAGTCGTATACCTGGGCCTGACAATAGACTCACGTCTCAACTGGAAATCTCACATAGCCAAGATGCACGCAAGAGCCAGAAAGGCAGTTGGCGCGATGAACCTCTATCGGACCAGACTTCGTTCCCGTATTTTTTATTAAAGGGTGCGCCGAGTTCCTAAAAACACCATTATGTTTTATCTTTAACTTAGCTATTAGTACTTCCACTTTTCCTGAAGTATGGAAAACTTCCAACATATGTCCTATTTTTAAGAATGGTTCTAGAAAGTTAATCGAAAACTATCGACCAGTTGCCATACTATCAGCTCCTGCTAAACTATTTGAAAAATTAATTTATAAATTCATTCTGCCTCAGATAGACGCATACATTATTCCAGAACAGCGTAGTTTCAGGAAAGGAAGATCCACTGAAACCAATCTGATGGTTTTCACCGACTATGTTGCTAGGTCCCTAGACAGTGGATACCAAGTAGACTGTTCGTATCACGACTTCTCCAAAGCCTTTGATACTGTGAATCATGATATCTTACTCATAAAACTTGCCCAAATAGGTTTTTCCCTTCGGATGTTAAAGTTTTTCATAAGTTACCTCAAGAACAGGAAGCAATTTGTCACCCACGGAATCTTCCAATCTGCTGAGTTTCTTGTTTTTTCAGGGGTTCCCCAAGGATCGATCTTAGGGCCTCTTCTCTTTTCTATTTTCATTAATGACATTTCTGGAGTCATTCGTTTTTCTCGCTTTCTGTTGTTCGCTGACGATCTAAAATTATTTCTTCTAATAAGAAATATTGAGGACTGCCTGCGCCTTCAAGCTGATGTTGATAACATTTCAGAATGGAGTCAACAAAACAGCTTCATTTCAATGTCTCGAAATGCGTTGTTCTGACTTTTACCAGAGCATTTAGTCTCACCTACCACAGGTACACTATGCTCGGTCATAATCTCAACCGAGTTTCGAATATAAAGGATCTTGGGATTATGTATGAAAATAAGCTGACATTTCGTCCTCATATCGAAGGGGTTTGCCAGTCGGCCTTAAAAATGTTAGGGTTTGTTCTCCGAACCGTCAGAGTTTTTCGGGATACCCGTGCTCTGAGGATTTTATACTTCTCCCTAGTCCGCAGTAGGCTGGATAGTGGTTCGCTTATCTGGAATCCTCATGAGGTGGGATGCTTCCTCATGTTGGAGAGGGTTCAAAAAAAGTTTCTAAGATATCTCTACATGAGGGAGTACGGCCACTATCCATGGCTCTACCCGACGAACTTTCTTCTGGGCATGCTGGGACTCCACTCCCTGCAGCTCAGAAGGGAGGGGTACGCTGCTACCCACTTATTCAGACTGCTGCGTGGCTATATTGAGAATTCAGCCATTCTGGAGCGCGTGAGTCTCTATGTTCCGGATCTTAGACAACGCCAGCATAGATTATTCTATCTTCCTGGCTGTAGAACTAACCTGCCAATGGTTCTCCCGGTAGGAAGGAGTATATTGCTCCTGAACCAAATCTCCTCCGAGATTGATATGTTTGGCGTCAGTGAGGAGAGGTTCAAAAGTGAAATTCTTTTGATTCTTGAAAGAGTCTCTCCACATTGACGAGATCTTTCACCACTGCCTGAATTTTTTTTGAAATTGATTTATTTCTTGATGTTTTTTTTTATGTATAAAAATTGTAAAATTTGTAATTTTTTTTTTTTTTATACTATTTATATGTATAACGTAATTTCTTATATGTATTAAAACTAAATTTGTAATGTTTAAGAAATTAATAAAAACATATTATTATTATGAAGCCCATCTTTAACAGAAGAAGTCCGCTACTTCCCAGAACCAAGCTCCTGATCTACTACTCGCTCATTCGACCGGTACTGACATATGCTATTCCCGTGTGGAGTAGTATTTCTCACACCGACCATTTGAAACTACAGACGCTACAAAATCTCTGGATTAAAATAGCATACAAATACAACACTAGAATCAGAACGAATTTGAAAAGACTACATGCAAGAGAAGACATTCCAACTTTATTTGAATACACACACCGACTGACGGACCGATTTTACAAATCTCTGAGACACAGTAAAAATAGACTTATAAAGGAAATCGGTCAATACAATGCACCTAGTGACTTTACTTTCAGATACTCACACAGACTACCTAAACATATCCTGATAGACCTGAACCACATCTGGCATGAACCAGATTCAGACGCGGACGACTGAGCGAGCAGTAGGTATTCCTAACTCCCAGACGCCCCCATGTAACTTATGTTTTTTTTATTTATTTTTTTGTTATTTGTTTATCTTAAAATTGCTACATATTATAATTTTACTGGTCTTCCATTAAAAGCCTTAGCTTGTGGATGGAAGAAGAGTCGACATTTCATATATTATGTACAAATACAGTCACGTGTACAGTTAATAAAATGTATGTTTATTATTGGTTATGTAACTGTAAATGTGCATTTAAAATAAAATAAATAAATAAAATAAATAAATACAGTTAATACATTTCATATAAGTACAATCACTATTTACTATAGTCATGTATTTCAATATATATTTAGGTGCAGTTAATACAGACACATGGCAATCAGACCCGTTAACTAAAATATGCAAACATATATGTATTCAGTAAGAAGAAAAACAAGTATGATTTTTAGTGTGACATTATCTAAAATACTTTTTGATGGAGTTCAACAATTGAACTTTGTTCCTAATGCTTCTGATTTCTATTGGTAGGTTATTGAAAAAGAATTTTTCTTGGTGAGTATAATGGTGTTGGGAAAAAGAAGTGTTTAATTTGGGGCACACAAATACATGTTTAAGTCTAGTACGATTTTCAGTTATGAATGCGTATTTATCTTTTTCTTTTATAATTTGTACAATTGAATTTTTTATAAATAAGTTTATAAATGTTGGAACTTTGAATTCTTCGAATATGCGATCAGTTGGGAAGTCTGGAGGTTTTTTTAGTATAATTTTTATTATTAGTTTTTGAACAATTTCTAAGGGGGTCAGACTAGTTTTGTAAGCTGCTCCCCAACTGATAATGGCATACTGAAGAATAGACTGTACTAATGCGTAGTATATTGAGTATAGATTTTTCGTTGATAAGAAGTTTCTTATCCGTAAGAATATATGAATTAACTTCCTAACTCTTTTTATTGTATGGCCGATGTGATCTTTCCATTTTAGGTTTTTATCTATGATTATTCCAAGATATGTAATTTTATCCGCTATTTTCAGAAGTGAACATTTTTGTTGGCAGTGATTAGTATCGTGTTGTGCGAGAGAATGATTATGTAAGAATATTTGAAGATTTGGAGGTACAATGTTAGTGTTAATTTCGAAAGGAATGACATATGTTTTATCACTATTTAACGACAAGAGGTTATTGTCAAACCATATTATTAGTTTATTTATGTCTTCTGTAGCTTTTAGATTAATTTTTTCCCAAGTTTTTTCTTTTATTAAAAGAACTGTATCATCGGCGTAAGAGATAATTTGGCCATGCAATGGTTGAATAAATATGTCGTTTACATACGAAATGAACAGTATTGGTCCAAGCACGGCGCCCTGTGGGATACCAAAATTTGATGTTTCTTGGTCGCTAGTTTGGTCATTTATTTTAACAAATTATACACGATTGTTTAAATAACTTTCTATCTATTGAACGGCTTTATAATTGATGTTATTTAATTTTAGTTTTTTGATAAGCTTTGCGTGTGAGATACTATCGAATGCTTTTCTTAGGTCTATGAATATTCCTGCGCATTTATCTCCTTCATCAAGTGCAGAGTATATAAATGATGTTACATTTGCTATTGCATCTTGTGTGCTTTTTGTTTTTAAGAATCCGAATTGATGGGAATGTAATATTTTTGGTTTTCTAGAAAATCAACAACCCTTTTTTTTCACAATCTTTTCAAATATTTTTGCTATATTCGATATTAGTGATATCGGTCGATAATTTGAAACATTTTGCAGGTCGCCGGTTTTAAAGATAGAGGGGATATTATAGATTTTTTATAATTTGTTGGGAATATGCCTTTAGTCAGACTGAGATTAATAAGGTGGTTTAGTGGTTTCAGTAGATACATTTTCATTTCTTTAAGAATTTTCACAGATATGTGGTCAAAACCTGGAGAGGATCCGTCTTTCATGCTTTCTATTACAAGTTGTATTTCAGTTTCAGTAATTTTTTTTAAAGTGGATAGTGTATTTTGTTTTTGTGTATTAGTTGTTATAGGTTTAGGTGCGTGTACAGATTTAGAGATTTTTTCAGCGAGATTATTTCCTACTTTAGAGAAATAAGAATTAAAAATGTTTGCTGTTAGTTTTGGGTTTTTGGATACGTCTATGATATTATTTTCATGTTTTAAATATTTTATAGAATTATTTTTTTTCTTATTTTCAATCGCATAATTTACCGTTTTCCAAATAACTTTTAGATTGTTTTCTGAAGTAGAGATTATTTTTTTAAAGTAGTCGTCTTTACTTTTTTTAATTAAAGATGTTAATTTATTTCTATATTTTTTGAGAACTATCTTAGCATTTTCATCGTGTGGATTTTTAATTGAATTTTTATATAGCCTCTCTTTTTCTCTAATAGATTTTATTAGGCCACAAGTGATCCAAGGTTTTATACGTCTGAATTTTGAATTCGTGTATAATGAGACCTCTGTTGTGGAGGTTTCAATATGATCCATAAGTTGTTTTTCAAACATATTTGAGCATTGTTCGACATCGTTAGATTGTAGTATCGTACACCAAGTTTCTGCTTTCAATTTTTCCTCTAAAGTGGCAATATTCGTGGTTTTTTTTAATAGTAATTGGAGCCTTAATTTGTGATTTTATTGCACTATCATACAATAATAAGCAAGTGTGGTGGTCAGTAATATTCGTTTGCCAAACCATTGTTTTGATTTTATATAGGTTTTGTAATTTTATGTTTACCCAAATATGATCTAAGCAAGACGATTTTTATGGTTATTTCCTTTTGGGGTATTATGCCGTGTTGCGCTACCTCCTCCTTTAGCCAACGTTTCGGACAGCGTTACAGTGTCCATCATCAGGGCAGATGTGTAAATGTTAGAGATGAAATGTGTGTTTAAATGTGTGCCCAAACATCACAAAAGGAGAGTTTGTGGCCTTAAAAGAATTGCGCGCCAATGAGGAAATCTTAGTTCTGCCTGCCGACAAAGGTAATGCCACTGTGGTGATTAATACGGTAGATTACATCAAAAAGATGGAAGACCTCCTGTGCGATGCTGGCACTTACAAGAAGATTAAAAACAACCCCACCAATAAGATTGACTTGAAGACAAGAGAGCTAGTTAAAGCTTCCAGTATTAGGAAAGAGGATCGATCTGGGCTTTTCGTAAAAGCCTCCAGAACTCCTGCCCTATACGGTCTTCCAAAAATTCACAAAAAGGATATACCAATGAGACCGATTGTCAGTGCTATTGGTGCACCTACTTACAAACTGTCCCAATACCTATCTAGACTACTGCAGATGCAAACTGGAAAAACTGAATCTTGGATTAAGGATTCCACAGATCTGATCAGTAAACTTAAGAAGGTTAAGACTGATGAAAGGGATATTCTTGTCAGTTTTGATGTAGTTTCTCTTTTTACGAATGTGCCTCTAGAAGACTCCATGACAATGCTCAGGGAGATATATGAGGAAGACATTTGCAAACTTTTTGAACACTGTCTCAAAACAGGATATTTTGCATTTCAGGGTGAGCTTTTTGAGCAAGTGGAAGGAGTTGCGATGGGCAGTCCGTTGTCGCCAGTTCTAGCAAACTTCTTTATGGAGAAGTTTGAAGAAGTGGCACTTGACACAGCTTCGGCTGTTCCCAAGGTATGGTGGCGTTATGTCGATGATGTTTTCGCCATTTGGCCTCATGGAATAGAGAAACTGAACGAATTCCTAGACCATCTTAACTCACTTCACAGTAAAATTAAGTTCACAATGGAGTTGGAAAATAAAAACAAAATCCTGCCTTTTCTAGATGTGGAAGTGATGCGAAAAGAAGATGGTAGCCTAGGACACACAGTGTATAGGAAACCAACTCATACGAATCGGTATCTACATGCTGATTCGCATCACCACCCAGCGCAGAAGAGAGGACTTATCCATACGCTGGTAACCCGAGCGACCAGAATATGTGAAGAAACAAAAATCGGAGCGGAACTTACTAAGCTCACCGATGCACTGGAGCGTAACGGTTACCCGGCAAGGCAGACAAGGCAAATAATAAGAGCCAAATCTACACCAAACGAAGACAGAATTGAACAAGAGTCCAAAGGCTGTGCTTTCCTACCTTATGTTCACAATGTGACAGACAGAATTGCCAGACTGTTGAGGAAAGAAAGCATCAAGACTGTCTTCGGAACCACGACCAAAATACAAGACCTACTGAGGTCTGCAAAGACCAAGTTTCCTCTGGAAACAGATGGAGTATATAAACTCAGCTGTTCCGGATGTGATAAGGTCTATGTTGGCCAGACAGAGCGGACGATCTCCAAAAGGATATCGGAACACTTTCGAGCATGTAAACTTGGCCACCCTGACAAATCGGCAATCGCCGAGCATTTAATTGAAACCGGCCATTACTTCGGATTTGTTCCTGAAGTCCTGGGAAGACCCAAAACCTATAGAGCACGCTTAATTACAGAGGCAATTGAAATTCATAAAAATCCTATTAACATTAATAGAGACGACGGAGCTAAGCTCAATAGTTCTTGGTATCCGGTAATTGACGGCTACACCAAAGGTAAATGCAAAAAAACATCTTGAAGTATACTGTAATGCCAGCCCGCAGTGGATTGGTGCTGGCGACACGGTATTGCTTCGAAGTACTTAAACACACATTTCATCTCTAACATTTACACATCTGCCCTGATGATGGACACTGTAACGCTGTCCGAAACGTTGGCTAAAGGAGGAGGTAGCGCAACACGGCATAATACCCCAAAAGGAAATAACCATAAAATTTTTGGCCGTGAAAATCTAAAATCATATAAGACGATTTTTGTCCGTGCATTTCTCTAGTATTTTTGTTTATGCATAATTTAAAATCTAATTTAGTCATACAATTTAGGAACTCATTTTTTAAAATATTTTCTGATTTTTCGTTAATGTTAATATTAAAATCACCCGCGATAAAACAGGTTTTATTTTTAAGCGGTAGTAAGATATTTTTCATTTGAGTTATAAAATGTGAAATATTTGATTCGTGTGTTCTGTAAATGGCAATTATGTAATAAATATAGTTATCGAGTTTAATTTCTATTTGAATACAGTTAGTCAGTAATATTGGGTGTACTAAAATCATGACAATACTGAATTTGGTGTGAACAAATATTGCGATTCCACTATTTTTATTAATATTTATTTTAGTTGGGATGTATGTATAGTTAGGAAGCTGAAAAGCTGGTGACTCATCATTTGTAAATGTCTCTGTTAATATTATAGTCTGGTTGTAATATTAGGTTATTGATTTTAATAATAAATTCATCAAAATTTTGAAAAATACTACGAATATTTTGGTGTAATATGAATAAACCGTTAAATTTGTGTGGGAAAAATTCATTACAAGTCTCTGCGCTTGCACATTCGTATTCATGGATTGTGCTAGCTATGAAATCATCCATTTAAAATAAATTGAGTTGAGAGTTTCTATGGAAATTACAATTTTATACTGAGTTGTAATAGTTTTTGGTTTTGCTATCTTTAATATACAATTTTTCCAATTGTAAGATGTAATGTTTGGTAGATGATCGGTTTGGAGATTTTTTAGTTTAGTTTGGTTAGAATTAGAGCGTTTCATGCATTCGGGGGAACGCGGCCGATCTAGAGATTTATATATCCAATATTCTTTACATTTATTCTGATGCTGATTTATAATTATTTTATAATATAATATAATATTGTCAAATAACTTGTTGAGATTTATTATATGGTGTCATGATAACCGCTTGCAACTTAACATAAGCAAATGTCAAATTATGAGGTTTTATCGAATAAAGAATCCAATATTTTTCGATTATTCCATTAACAATATGTCGTTAGTATCTGTCTCGGAAATTAATGACTTAGGTATTTGGTTTGACACGAAACTCAACTTTATCAAGCATATAGAAATAATAACCAATAAAGCTTTGAAAATGTTGGGATTTATTTTAAGGGTATCTAGTGATTTCAATAATGTCAATACTGTAAAAACATTATATATGTCACTCGTAAGGAGTCGTCTAGAATACAATTCCACGGTTTGGTCCCCAAATTATGAGGTTCATTCACATGCGATTGAAAGAATCCAAAATAAATTTTTAAGATATGTGAATTTTAAAATGGGCATTCCTAGTGAATGCCTAAATTACGATAACGTACTTTCTTCATTAAATTTAATAAAATTATCTGATCGTAGAATCATTTCCGATTTAACCTGTTTGTATAAAATCGTTAATTCAATGTTTGATACCCCTGATTTATTATATGAAATCTCTTTTCATACTCCAGGCAGGTCAGTCACAAGACAGTACCTACCATATTATTGCAGCAATTCTAAGTCAACAAATCAATATTATACTCCTATGCGACGGATTCAACAGCTTGGAAACAAATACTCTGAAGTTGTTGATATCTTTAGTACATCAATTTTATTATATAAGCGCACCTTATTGAAGTTTTTTTCATCACATAAGGGAATAATACTTTGATAAAGCTATTAAAATTGTCTAATTCATTGGCAGTATTTTGTCGGCTGAAAGAAAAAAAAACTATTTCAGATTTATTATATTTTGTACCTACATACTGTGTGGTTTAAATTCATTACCTAATATTTTTACTTTGTATTTATTTTTGTGCAAGTGTTTTAAACAGTAGTTTCCTGCACTATTTACCAGTATAATTTTGTTAATATTGTTATATATATGTATGTAAAAGCCTAAATAGGCGTAAATAAATAAATAAATAAATAATATAATATTAAAAGTTTACATAATATCATAATAAAAGTGATTATACTATAAGAAATCCTAATATAATAAGGACACAGGAATACAGGAAATATATTTGTTGTTCGTGGGACATATTAATTGTTTGTATTTCATTATGTTGATGTTCAGGAAATGACATTTCAGTTCGGTTGAGAGCGCTAATATCGTGGGAATGAGTAGATAGTCACAGTTTTGAAAGAGCCAATTCGGAATCTATGAGGGTTGGTCGTGAATTGTCATCTTTTTTTATAAATATTAGTCCGGCTTTTGTCCAAACGTATTTGTACTTACAATTACAATCAGCTGCGAACTGTCGCGTTGGATACCACAGTCGTTTGGCGTGCGGAGTCAGGAGTTCACTAACATAGATTGGCGAGCGGGGACCCGATAATCCTATTACGACATTATTCAGTTTATCAATGTTTTGTTCACAGGATCTGTTGTATGTTTTTATAGCGTTATGTAGTTGTTCTTTTAACGACGTTGAATTAAAACGAATTATCACTGTCCTGGATTTCATGGTTGGAGGAATATTTTTGTTTCGTGGAGTGACTCTATATATTTTCTATGTCGCTGGTGTTGAGCTGGCAGTTCACTGTCTTGCTGACGTTGAAGATGATGTCCTTCAGGGATTGAGTCGTTTCTTCTTTAAATTCCGGGATACCCCTAAATTCTAGACAAGTGTTATTTGATTCTCTGTTTCTCCTTTCTTGATCTCTCTCGATTTCGGTGATTCTTCTTTCTAATTCTTCATTTAGTTTAATCTCGGTATTTTGCAATCTCATCCGTTGGTCCATTTTGTTGGAATCATCTTGAATTGATTTTATTGTTGATTGTAGGCAAGACACTTCTTGTTCCAGTCGATCGACTTTGCTCAACGTTTGTTCAATTGCTTCGAATCTTTTTGTGAATTCATCTAATTTCGAATTGTTAAAGTCAACGGATTTTTTTATTTCTGCCATGTCTTCCTTCACTTGATTGTTAAGAGTTTTTAGGGAGGCGAGTTCAGATGAAATTTTTTTAATTTCAATCATCACGTCTTCTATGGAATTGTTTGAAGTAGCCGTTGATTGAGGTGAGGTCTTGCAGGTTGAGCAGCGCCACGTTCTTCTTTTTTTATTATTTGCTTTGCGAAACGTGGTTTCTGTTGTTCCTCCGCATTCATAATGGAACTGCTTACTGCAGGAGAAGCACGTGACACCATCGCTAATAGTTAGTTCGCATTTAGAGCAAAGCATATTGATAAAGGTTGGCCGCCTCTGGGTTAGGTAAGTACGTAAGTATTGTCTTTCAGCTACAGCAGTAACGCAGGGCACTGTATTTGTAGGTAGCACTGAAATAATGATAACTCGGGACTGCACTTTTCGCTTTTGTAAAAATTGATTTTATGAATGACGCACTATTAATATTTCGGAGCAAATATGACACCTACATTCAAATGAATTCACTGAAGAGTTTCGGAATGTTTAATGATATGCATATGATACGTATACTGTCAAAATGTTATAACTTTTGAGGAGCGAATGATAATGACTGTCACACTTGACTATTCTTGTTGTTAATATGTCTATATATCTATTTATATATCTAGATAATATTGTATAATATGTATGTTTATTCTAAAAATTCCCATAAAGTATATATTTCACATAAAAACAGACACATACACCCCACACCACAAAATGCAGGATTTCATGTGCTGAAATCACTGAAGGCCGCTCAGTTTCGTGTTGACTGTCGGCCGACTCTTCCTGGATGAGGTTTTTCATGGTTTCCTCATTCCCGAAGGCAAATGCGGAAGAGCTCCAAATTAAAGGACATGACCGCCTCCTTCCCACTCCCAACATAACACAAACAGACACGTATGTATATATGGCCGTCGACCGCTGCTACTCTGATGATGAAGATTGATGTAGAGTCTGGACGAAACATGCAATTTTAGTAGGGTTTTTAGATAACAATTTTTCCCTACCGATGAAACACAGGACCTTTAAGTCTATAATAGCCAGGTAACATTTTTAAATACCCACATGAGGTAAAAATTGCAAGGCGCAAATGACGCCGTTCTATTTATAAAGAACATTAACTTTAAATTCAGTAAATTTAATTGATTCATCTCTTCGAGAAATATAAGAATCTAGTAAATGAAAAAAAAAAAAAACTAAAAATTACACCGGATCTGCCCTGATGATGGACACTGCAACGCTATCCAAAACCTTGGCTAAAGAAGGAGGTAGCGAAACACAGTATAACACCCCAAAAACAAACAACGAAAATATATTTGGCAGTGAAAATCAAAAAACGTAACCAATTACTGAATTAATTTATGATTCAGAGAAACTTGTTGTTATTGATAACGTCTTGTGTATATCGAAATGAAATTGAATATCTACACCTAAAAATAAAGTTACAATGTTCACTAAGAACACCAAAAAAAACTCTGTATTAATACAAGACATGAGATGACACATCTGAAAAAGTAAGATTGTTCAAAATGTAATAAATTATTTGGTTTTATTGTGCGATGAACTCTGTGGACTATGGGCTATGGGGTCATAGCAGAAGTTGATAAGTCTGAATTACCCACGGAGGAAAGAAGGAAAATAAAACAATTTACATGCCCACATTGCCCACGCCACGATATAAACCCGTGACCAGATTGCCATACCCCTCGACCACGGAGGCCGTTAAAAGCACTCGATATATGCCTATAATGTCTCGGTCGTACGACTTTCTTGCTAAAGGGCACACTATCATAGATATACGGATTATTTCATAGTATTTCTCCATAGTAATTTATGTTAGACTTGTTTTTAATTTTTAATTTTCTCCAGGAGACTAGGAACTGCATTTTAGTTATTATTTATTGTTTATATGCCAATGGGGTGTGTAGAATCAAATGCAGCATTCTCCACTTTTTTTCAAAACTGGACTAATGATGCAACTTTGTTAATAATTCACTCTTTTACCTAGAAAAGCAGTTATTTGGCATTAAAACCAACTCTCTATGCTTTAAAAATCCATTTTAAAAACTGCGTTATATCAAATGCAGCAAACTCCAATGCAATTAAGAAACAAAACAAGCATTCTCCAATTTGACCAATGGAAAGCCTGCATTTGATCACGTGACAACATGGCCGCCTATACAAAATTGTATAGTCGTGTGTTGAATCTGTCGCTCTTATTTTACTGTTTTAAATAGTTCAAAGTGAATTTAAAAATAAAAACAAGATGCCAGTATGATTATGGACTCTCACAAAAACGCAAGGAAGAAGTCAAGGAATCCAGAAAAATGGAAAGCAAAAGTAGCCAAAATTCAAAGACGAGCTGTCATAAAATACCGTTTATTTCAGAGGCGTGGAGTGGCAAAAGATTTTTTTAGGTGAATTAGAATTCATAAATTAAATTAATATGCACAAACATGTTTTACTTGTATAATTAAACCCAGGATTCATAGCCTTGCACATAAACATTGCGAATTACATGTTTGGTGTTAAAAGTTTTGCGAGTTTCAAGACAATTTTGATCAAAATAATAAACTTTCGTTATTTTTCCTTTTTTTAATTTTCTCTTTTAATATTATTATTTTTTGAAGTAAAAACTTCTTTACCACCGTTGTGATTAAAAACTCGATGAAAAAAAGCGACAGTAAAAAGGATTTAGGCTGCGATAGAATAAGATAATAATTGATCTCCTCTTCATGCAGTGCTTCGTAGTCTGCCAACTCTTGTCTACTTTAGTTTTCTGCATGTTTCATTTGTACCGCGTGTGAACTGCACACTTGTATGTTTCATTTGTACCGCGTGTGAACTGCACACTTGTATGTTTCATTTGTACCGCGTGTGAACTGCACACTTGTATGTTTCATTTGTACCGCGTGTGAACTGCACACTTGTATGTTTCATTTGTACCGCGTGTGAACTGCACACTTGTATGTTTCATTTGTACCGCGTGTGAACTGCACACTTGTATGTTTCATTTGTACCGCGTGTGAACTGCACACTTGTATGTTTCATTTGTACCGCGTGTGAACTGCACACTTGTATGTTTCATTTGTACCGCGTGTGAACTGCACACTTGTATGTTTCATTTGTACCGCGTGTGAACTGCACACTTGTATTTTTATACATTAGCTCCGCACATTACATTAGCTACATTAGCTCCGCACAGGGGGCCCTGAGGAAAATAATTCCACTCAGGGCCTTTGTCATCTTTGGGGAACTGTGTGAAGTGAATGTGAAGAACTCGCCTTATTTAGGAAAATAAGGCGAGAAGGTTCTGGAAAGGAAAAGGGTATTACGGGTGGGTAGGAATCTGGGGGTCAGTGTGTCCAGAAGTGACACAGAGACCACAGCTGGAGAAGTCAAAGGGACTCCCACAACTATTCTCTCCCGATCCGGCCTGCAATCCAGCAGGTGGGCAGACGTACCCGCCGCCAAGACCCGGACAAACCTCGCCCCATTAACCCGGGCATCCCAGCCAAGTCACTAAACGCAGTGAACCACTTGAACAGCGGATTTCGTTATTTGTTTTTGGAGTGTTATGCCGTGTTGCGCTACCTCCTTATTTAGCCAAAGTGCCAAAGCAAACGTTTGGGACAGCGTTGAGTGTCCGAAACTTTGGCTAAAGAAGGAGGTAGCGTTACATGGCATAACACCCCAATAACAAATAACGAAAATACTTTTGGAGTGTTATACCGTGTTGCGCTACCTCCTTATTTAGCCAAAGTGCCAAAGCAAACGTTTGGGACAGCGTTGCAGTGTCCGAAACTTTGGCTAAAGAAGGAGGTAGCGTTACATGGCATAACACCCCAATAACAAATAACGAAAATACTTTTGGCCGTGAAAATCTAAAATCATATCTATGGCAGAGGTATTGTTTATCCAATAAATGGTTCCCGGGATGGCGGTACCCATACCCGCCTCTTCTATACTGTATGAGTACATTACAAAACCTATTTTTATTTTAATTATACTAAAATTAAAATCATAATAATGTAATAATAATCACGAACTTCCCTGTGATTTGGTCGGTCCATTATGGTGACGTCATATTTATTTGTCAGTATCAAAGTCAGATATCTCCACACGTGTGAGAAACAAAAGCAGCATTCTCCTTAGGTGAGTATCAAATGCAGTAATCTCCAAAATTAAATCCGTTATAACTAATCAATGAATACAACAAACAAATTCTACTTTGGAAAGTATAATAGATAAGCAGTTTCCCTTTTTGAATAAAATTATTAACTTATAAATGCGTGAGAATTGTTGAAATCTGAATTTGATCTGAAACCGTGTTGGCCGGTCATTTTACCACAATACGCAACAAATATGTTACAAGTCCTTTTTGTTGTCATTTGTTTTATCGTTTACGAACGGAGCACGCAAAAACTAATATTTTTAATGTTCTTATCACACTGACCTGTTATTGCCATTCGCCTGTTAACAAAATGATTTGATCAACAGATATTTTGTTTGATACGTTTTAAGATTTTAAGGCAGGCACATCTACCGGATCTGCTGGATCTACCCTGATGATGGACACTGCAACGCTGTCCGAAACGTTGGCTAAAGAAGGAGGTAGCGCAACACGGCATAAAACCCCAAAAACAAATAACGAAGATATTATGTTTGCTTATTAATGAATCATGCTGACCGCTGCTGGCATCTCTAGGGCCGCGTGCAAACCGTCTATCCCGCCCACGGATTGAGCACCCCGACGTAGTCAGACCATTAACTCTTTGGAAGCGGAGTGTTTTTTTGTGTTTTTGGTGTAGGTATCTAGTATATAATGGCTCGAAAAAAATATTATAAAATATTATAGATCCAATAAATGTAAAATTAGCTGCATAAGATTATAAACGGGATTAATCACAGAATCGATTTAATTTTCTTAATTTTAATTTATATACCTACTAGCTGACCCGACGAACTTCGTACCGACTCTGAATCAATAACCGTTGTGGTAACTTATTAGCTGAAATAAATTCAGTTTCTTTATTAAGTTTAAAATTACGCAATGAAGCAATAAAAGTGTTTTGTTTTCATCAGTATCAGAAATGGCATTGTGTACGGATTTATATTTTTTTAGATTTTCTTACTTTTCCTCTTGCTTACGGGAATGACATTTCATTTTCTTTACACGTGTGAGGGAGATTTATTATAATTATTGTATTTTTCCTTTGGAGGGGTGCAGACATACTTCCACCGTTTGTCTCATTTTCAACTATTGACATTTAGTGTGTAAGAAAGAGGGGCAGCATTATATGTTTAAGAACAAAAGTAAAACAATCAGCGCATTGACATTTGACGATTTTGAATTTTTAGAATTCACTCACTGTTAAAGAATATATTTAATTATTTTTAGTTGGGCTTCAAAATGTACCTACATAATTTTGTCAGTTCCTATTTTTAGTTTAGTTTGTTTAGTTAATGTTCATAAAAAGAACGTATAATTTGCATTGTTTATTTTACCACTTCCAAGCAGACTGATTTGAAATTATTATAAATTCACTGGCTCACGTATATTCACTCTCTTTCTGCATTTGGATTCCTATAAAGAAACATCATACCAGTCCGTTATAATAAAAGTCGGGAATTATTATAATATAAATAAATCTTATTATTATAAAACACAACACTCACTATTCAATTTTATTTATATTTATCAATACTTTATATTTTATCCTATTCTCTTCATAATTTACTATTATACATTGTAGTTTTTATACACTACTTATTACCTTACTTTTTCCTTTTTTCTTAAATTTTACTAACATTTATACTTTTTCGTTATATGTTTTTGGGGTGTTGTGCCGTGTTGCGCTACCTCCTTCTTTAGCCAACGTTTCGGACATCGTTGCAGTGTCCATCATCAGGGCAGATCCGGCAGATCCGGTAGATCTGCCGGATCTGCCCTGATGATGGACACTGCAACGATGTCCGAAACGTTGGCTAAAGAAGGAGGTAGCGCAACACGGCACAACACCCCAAAAACATATAACGAAAATGCTTCTGGCCGTGAAAATCTTAAAACTTAACATTTATACTATTATTCTTCATGTTGTCGTCCTATTATAAGTAGGTCAATTATGTTAATGGCACGTGTTGTGCCGTATATGTGTAAATAAATAAATAAATATTGATGCCTTTCTTTCAAAATATGAGAACTCGTTCCAGGAAAAAAAAATTCTTCGTAATTTTTTTTTCGTCAATTTTTCCGATGTTTTAATAGCTATTCTGCTATTCGGAAGGATACAAATCCAACAAATCTAAGATCGTAAAAATCGGTTCAGCCGTTCTTGATTTATAAATGTAACTAACCCGACTTTGCTTTATACAGGGTGTTAAGGGACGTACTTGACTTACTTTATCACCTGGCAGAAACCCGAATCTAGAATATAAATATCACGTATTATTTTCGTTCTCACACTTTCATGCATCTCTAGAACATTTTTAAAAATCATACATTTAATAGTTGCTTTATTGAATTTTAACATACTTTAGTATTGATTTTGTTTTAGTCATCATTTCTTTATTGCATGTGTACTCAGCACATTAAAATGTTAAAATTTATGTTTAATTATGTCATTAAAATTATTTTAAAATGAAAAGGAAGCCAATACCGATCCTTGAAGAACACTTATTGTGTTTCCATTGGTTCCGATAATGACAACACAAGTTTTTACACATTTTCTTCCCTAGAAGTATGCTCTTAATCAATATTTTTGAGCGACGCCTTCTGAAAGAACAATGGTTTCAACGCACGGGAAGGCTGAAATAGTGGACTGCTTTTGTATATTTACTTTCCGGAGAATCACAACTATACTAATGGCCTTTTCAAAAAAGTTTTTATTCCGTGAAATCTGAAAATATAATTTGAATATGTTTTTTTACATATTTGTAAAAAGCATTAATTTTGTGGCTCGCCATAATTTACAATAAAAACACATATTTTATTTATTTTATTTTATTTTATTTATTTATTTAATTATTTTCATATTACATTTGGTTATAAAATGACGTATTGCCCATCTCACTAGGTGTGAAACGCCTGTGTTGAGATGGCAATTTCCAGAGTGGTTATCTAAGATTTTGTAGTAATATTATGAAAATGGCAGGTTAATATAATTTTTTTTTTAAATATACAATTCAAGTATGTTATAAATATATATAAATAGAAGATTGCAGTAGGTACATGGTTACATATAAACACAGTAGGTATAAAGGTAAGTTTGTTATTAAATACTTGTGATGGATATGTTTATTTGAGGTGATCAATGATTTTACTTTTAAATATACTTTTGTTTTGCGTGTTTCTAATTTCAGGAGGTAAAGAATTGAACAGCTTTGTAGCATTATATTTAATGTATAAATGTATATATATAAATTTGTTGTAGACCACTTTTGTTTTATAAGCACTCTACCGGTTTCAGAAGCACCCTTCCTTCGTCAGGAGAATATTATAACTAAACTATGATACAGAATGTTGACAGATATACAAATTTTAGGAGTTTGAGTGGGAGGTACGTAAAGGGGTGGGGGTAAATAATGGTTATTCAGCAGATTTAATTGATAAAATCCTAAATAAGAAACTAAAACTCATTTAAACTACTGCATTACAATTTGGTACGCCTGAAAATAATAAATCCCGTTCAATGACGCAGAATCTTATACATATCCAACTTTTCCTCACTTAGTACAAAAAGCTTGCCTCCCCACATTAAGCCCGCATTCTATACTGATAAAAATTTAGGTCAATTACTAAAAAACACTAAAGATAGAGACCATAAATTAAGCCACTCAGGCATTCACCAACTATGCTGCAATGACTGTCCTTCGTTTTACGTACGTAGGTAAGACAACTAGAAATATAAATATCAGAATCACAGAATATTTAAGATGCTTAAATGTTCTGTGATTATTCAGAGTTTGCTAATCACCTAATTTCCACAGATCACACTTTTAATAAGGACACAGGGGTTAAAATTCTTCACCGTAACAATAAAAGCAAAAAAAATGATAATTTAGAAGCCCTAGAAATCAGAAAATCCCTCAATAATAATGCTAGTATTTTGAATAACCAAATTAATTTATCCTTCAGTCCCATTCTAAATATTTTTCCAATTAGTTGCTCTCTTCTTTCCGGAAATCCCGCAATTACCCTTTGCTTACCTCCCACTCAAACACCTTAAATTTGTATATCTGTCAACATTCGGTATCATAGTTTAGTTATAATATTCTCCTGACGAAGGAAGGGTGCTTCTGAAACCGGTAGTGTTTATAAAATAAAAGTGGTCTACAACAAATTTATATATGTTTTATTGTATATTTTTTTACTTTTCCGAAATTCTATTTTAACGCTCATATTTTCCAATACTTGCTCCTTTTGTGAAAACACAATAATAGGTTCAAGATTCAAGCGTTTTTCGTACTTATCACAATAAACAATACCTAATAGTAAGGAATGGGGAACATCGTCGATATTTTCCAAGTGTTTTTGTAACTTCGCGCTGCATTTTGTTAACCTATTGAATAGATAAGATCGTGGAATTGAGTCATCAAAACTATAAACGTTTTCCCAACTATTTTTATTTTTTATTTGGTAAACTTTTATGAACGTTTTCTTTTAAAGTTTTTCTTGTCTAAGTTAAATATTTTTTGTAACGTGGTTGCCTTCCGTCAGTATTCGAATACTACTATTATTCATAATTCTGTTATCCGTCCTGCGGCTGTTATGAAAATTCGGTTTGGCATTCTATTTCTTTGCCTTCTATATTTATACTAGCTGACCCGACGAACTTCGTACCGCCTCAGTATCAATAATTGTTGAATTAAATTAAGTTTTTTTATTAAGTTAAAAATTACTATTACAGTTATTATTATATTTTTTGTAATTTTCTCACTTTTCCACTTACTTACGGGAATAGCGTTTCGTTTTCTTTATACGTGTGAGGGATATTTATTATAATTATTGTATTTTTCCTTTTGGAGAAGTGCAGACATACGTTCACCGTTTGTCTCATTTTCGACTATTGACATTTAGTGTGTAAGAAAGAGGGGCAGCATTATATGATTAACCCTTTGACACGTTGGGCGCCAAAAATGACACGTACCTTTCTCAGTTTGCAGAGAAATTCCGTTTGCATGAGCTCTCATCATCATCTCAGGGTCCTGCGTGGGATAAAAAGAAAGCTACTATCTGATGTAAATAAAAGAACTCACATTAAATAAAATGTACTTGTTATTATTGACAAGCAAAAAATAACATAATCTACATAAATACCTTTGTAAACTCAAAAAAAATGTAGATAGAGAGAGAGAGAGATAATTCAGTTATTTTAGTAGAATCCACTCCAAATGATCATTCGTAGCTTGCGATAGTTAATATGGCGCACCTCTTCTAACCTCAGCGACAAGGGCTCCAGATAGCTGGAGAAGAGCCCCAGAGCTGCCGCTTCGCATGTCCATGACACAGTGAAGGAGCCGAGATTTCAGTCCATCCTCAAAGGCCCGCTGATCACAATGGGTCCGATGGCCATCTCTCAGCATTGAAAGGATATAACCCGCAGTTCTAGACTGTTGACGTCATTTAAGAAGCGCCTGCAATCTACATCAAAGCTGTCCTCGGTGATATTGGATTGTACGTGGCTGCTAACACGCCCGACCAAAACATCAATGTATCAAGCTGCATTCAGTATCCCAATGGCCATTTCTCGATGGGCTGTTTGCTGCGTCATTACGAGTGTCAAGCAATATTTCTTCACAGCACCATTTTAGCATAATATATACATAATATTACAAATTTACACAATCACTTACGAGTATCAAAACTCCTTACAACTCAAAACTTCCGACCAATCCATCGTTATGTCATGACGTCGCCCTTACAATCGTTTTTTTTTTTCAAACAAAAAAACAAACGAACAACGTTCCGGCAATTTGAATTTGTTATCAATCGTTTCAACGGCACCCGAAATTAATAATACTCCTTCCGAGCAAGTAGGTACCTACTGAATAAGAACCATGAAAATAATTACGTTACAATTCCCCGCTTCCCCCAGAAATTTTACGCCGCAGAGTGAAGTAAAATTATACCAAAACAATATGAAATATTTCTCTTCTCCTGCACTTGTACATAAGGAGCAAAAAATAATTAAAACATTAAAGAAAATGGCACAGAGAATATCAAAAAAACAAAATAATTATACATATATATTCACAATAACAAGGAAACCCCAAAAAGAAAACCAATACGCAGATTGGAGTTGCACTACCTATTTGTTTATATATATATTTTTTTTATAATTTTATATTTATTATTATAACTATTTCATATATTTATTTTAATTTTATTTTAATGAGAATGGAATCTCTACTTTTTCATCTCCAAAATGAGATTGGAAAACACTTACTCACACAAAGGGAGTCAATCTCTCAGAAACACTTGTGAGTACGGAGGACTCAAGCTCCCACTTTTGAGATCTTTGAAGAAGATGAGAAAAAAAAATCACATGGATATTATTAACGGGAAAAAAATAAAGAACCAAATAAAAATTACCTAATTTTTTCTCTCTCTCCTCCCTTTATTTATATTAAACTAAATGTCTGACTAAGCTAAAGACCTAAAACAATACATCTCAACAACTAACAATATAGCTAGACTTAAATATGTCTATTATTATTTTTTATTATTTCGTTAATGATTATATGGGCTTGACAAATAATTGGCTCTTTTTATGAGTCTAATATAGTATAATGTATAGGATTGGATTATGTATGTTTTGACTTGTTTTTTTTTTTTGCGAATGTTCTAGTGATTTAATTATCACTTGTAGTAAGTTCAATGATGATCAGCGTGACAACGGCCCTTCTGTCTTCTGCAGGGAAAACATCCGCAGACAACAGATCCTCCGTCTTCACTCTGGTCGGTTCCGAAACGTCAGGCAACGGCCCTGCTATGGCACAGACTCTCATATCAATCTGTCCATAGTTACTCCGTCTCCTGGAATGAAGATGAACGATCGAAGAATTCGAAACGTTACGAGTAGGTAGCGGCATACACTACTCTCATCTCTTCGGAACTTGTAAACAAAACATGGAAAAGTATTATTAAAAGTATTAACACTGTATTAGCACAGCACTGGTATTAGCAGTGAAATACTTAGGCATATATTACTGTTTAAAATTAACAAATTATACTTATGACTAACAAAAACTGTACAAGAAAAACTTCACTCTCCTGTATTAAAGGTAGAGTGTCAATTTCCAGATCGGAATTATTTAATAGTGGTGCACGCCGAAGCTGTACTTCCCTTTATTTGTGACAAAAAACAAATTCTTAATGAATAATGACTTAATTACTGAAAGTTAAACCAAACTTAACATTAGATATATCTAATAATTATACAGATACAATTATGAACTAAATGAACCTTATGTAATTCTTGTGCATAAGAAAGTTGCTCAATTCTCTTATTCACAAAAATTTGAAATCCCTCTTTCCAAGACCCCTAGAGATTCTTTGGAAAATAAGTTATTCTAATAGAAAAGCAGTGTTAAAGAGAACTCCAATGTATCTGTGAAAGAAGGGTTCTGACTTAAACTTAAAATATATCAAGAATAATAAAAAAAAACATGTCCGTAGTGCTGACGGAATGTACCAATTTACACGCGTGTTGTTGCGTCATTAAAATAATTGTAATAAGAAGAAGAATCTCTTTTCAAAAAAAAAAATATATATATATATATTCTGAACGAAAACCAACAATATATCTCAGTACAATCTAAGCCATATTAAAAAACTATAACCTAAACTAATTTTTTGGGCGCCACTGATCACTAAGATCAGAGAAACATCTCTTGTGAAGATATTCCTATTCTAGTCCAACGAGGATAAATAAATGAAGTCTATCATCAGTACACTAGAATGTAGTGCTAACTCCGAGCATATGCCTTGCAGGTACCAAGCTCCAAGACATGTGAGCAAAGTGTCACACAAAAGAAAAAAAAAAAATGAAGCAGTATGAAGGCTTAGTATTCCTTCATGCCACCGCATAAAAAGAAAAAATATTAAAAAAAACAATAGTTTTTTAATAAACCTAATTATGTAAAACTAGTATTAATTATTCTAACAATATTCGCATAGTACTAATTATAAAGATAAGTACACCTGTAACTAAATATAGCTAATTATATATAAACGCCTATCTATGAATATGTACAAGTAACCTAAGATTTTAATTAATATAAACACATGAGGGCTAATATTCTCACCAAAAATTGTCATCAAAATATACGCGTCCGTATTTAATTTGATGATCGGTGATCTTCTGCGATTCTCGTACGCTGAATGCAGAGGACCACGATGTAATTTTGTATATAACGCCATATTTTTTTTTTCTCAAAAAAAATAAAATAATGAAATATTTAAAAAAAATAAATTATTTTATAACTTCTAATACAAGTTCCCAAGCACATTGCATTCAAAGAAAAGTCATTAATAATGACAGCTTAAAAACAATTAATAAAATTCAACGTAAATAACAGTAATTCGATAGTAAATAACAGATAGTAGCCTCTTATCGTGCACCAAGAGAGTAATCTACCCTCTTTAAAACGTTGGGCGCCAAAAATGACACGTTGGGCGCCAAAAATGACACGTACCTTTCTCAGTTTGCAGAGAAATTCCGTTTGCATGAGCTCTCATCATCATCTCAGGGTCCTGCGTGGGATAAAAAGAAAGCTACTATCTGATGTAAATAAAAGAACTCACATTAAATAAAATGTACTTGTTATTATTGACAAGCAAAAAATAACATAATCTACATAAATACCTTTGTAAACTCAAAAAAAATGTAGATAGAGAGAGAGAGAGATAATTCAGTTATTTTAGTAGAATCCACTCCAAATGATCATTCGTAGCTTGCGATAGTTAATATGGCGCACCTCTTCTAACCTCAGCGACAAGGGCTCCAGATAGCTGGAGAAGAGCCCCAGAGCTGCCGCTTCGCATGTCCATGACACAGTGAAGGAGCCGAGATTTCAGTCCATCCTCAAAGGCCCGCTGATCACAATGGGTCCGATGGCCATCTCTCAGCATTGAAAGGATATAACCCGCAGTTCTAGACTGTTGACGTCATTTAAGAAGCGCCTGCAATCTACATCAAAGCTGTCCTCGGTGATATTGGATTGTACGTGGCTGCTAACACGCCCGACCAAAACATCAATGTATCAAGCTGCATTCAGTATCCCAATGGCCATTTCTCGATGGGCTGTTTGCTGCGTCATTACGAGTGTCAAGCAATATTTCTTCACAGCACCATTTTAGCATAATATATACATAATATTACAAATTTACACAATCACTTACGAGTATCAAAACTCCTTACAACTCAAAACTTCCGACCAATCCATCGTTATGTCATGACGTCGCCCTTACAATCGTTTTTTTTTTTCAAACAAAAAAACAAACGAACAACGTTCCGGCAATTTGAATTTGTTATCAATCGTTTCAACGGCACCCGAAATTAATAATACTCCTTCCGAGCAAGTAGGTACCTACTGAATAAGAACCATGAAAATAATTACGTTACACCTTTCAGGCCTGAATTTTTTTTTTCTAAAATAACTTTTTTTTTGCAGTGATCTTAGAAAAGGACATTATAAGGCATATGTGAAAAATAATTTAAAAAATCCTAGCTACCCCCAAGGTCACATACTACCCCTGCACGATCGTGACGTTTGGGCTAGAACTCTACTAATGCACGGTCGTGACGCTGTTAGACTTTCAGCTTTTATGTGCTTCTTTAACACAAATAAAAAAGACAGTTTATCAAAAATAGTATTTATTATTTAAGTAATAACATTATAGATTTTATAATAATAGAAACAAGATGATGAAGATGTTAGAAAATGTCTTAAATGTATTTGTGTAGCTGGAATTGAAATCAGACAAAAAATATTTTTCTCCTCGCTTAATTTATAATAAAGACTGCTAATTTTTCAATCAGACTTGAAAATAGCAATATTTCTTCTTATTTTTTGTGATAAACTGCAAAGCAATTTTGTTTCCTTGAGAGGCAGAGATATGCATCGCACTTTTCACACCTAACCTTTGACCTGCTTTTACAATTTTCCAATCTGCAGGCACGAGGATTTTCAATCTCGTCAAAACACGGAAGATGGTCATAGCCGTCGTACCTTTTAGCTTGAGAGGGTTGGTTCGATCGCCTATACTTCACATTTGGCTCAAAATTTTCAATAGCCTCACTATCACTCTCGCTATCCCTCCTCTGGCGAATAGGTGCGTTGGTAAGTCCATCTGCAACTTGCATCCGAAACTCCAACAAGTCCATAACTTTGTTGCCTGGAACCGCAGCTGCCGCACAATCTAATTTATACAAGCGCCATGCGTTGGAAATGGCCAAATCAAAGAAATGAAGCATGACCTTTAGGGTCCATTTCCTTGTCTTCATAAAAGTGCGGTAGTATTCAACAGACTGATCGAGAATGTCAACGCCGCCCATGTGTTTATTGTAATTTGCGATTACTTTAGGAGCGGTAACATCCATGAAAGCTGAAGAATTTTTATTCCAGCGTTTCACAGATACTGTTTCGTCCGCAGATGTGCAATTTGATGAAACTAGCACCGATTTGTTATCCATCCATTTAACAACTACGACGTCGTCACTCACAAACTGCTGAGATTCACCGCGCTGCATACGACGATCTTGTTTAAAATCTATGCTCTTCCGCTCAGGTATCCGATTCATCATTAGCGTCCCTGTGCCGTGCAGTCCCATAGCGTTTAACTTTTCGAGTAAGGGTATGGACGAGAAGTAGCGGTCAAAATAAATGCAACTTCCTCTTGGAATGCTTTTAGAAAGATACATTATTATCGACGCCCCGACTCCTAACGATCTGTCCCCAATTGGAGTGCTAGCACCTCGATAGACTTCAAAATCAATCATGAGCCCATCATGAGTGGTAGCCACGAAAGCTTTTAGACCTTGGGGTCGTGGTTTGGTTTTGATGACCTGTCGCAGCCCACGCGGGCATACACCACTAAAAGGGATCATTTGTTCATCTATAGAATAAAATCCCGGCTGCCTTTCCAGTCTATCACACGCTTTTTTAACCAGATTTAGTACAGGTTGTACCTTCCACAGTGTGTTGCTGTTCCCTGGCGGAGGTGTATCACTGTCAACGACGTGTAACGCTGTACGCAGAATCTTGAATCGGTCTCTAGCCATTACGTCTGCAACTAAGCCCAATCGCATTCCTTCTCGCCAATACATGTGCATCCGCGGGTACGGGATGTATCCCATGATAAAATGAATGCCTATGAGCTTCTTTAACTCGACGACATTCGTATTTAAGATACGGCCAGTGTGGCGCATGTAATAATTATTCGTACACATTGCAGAGTGTTCGAAAAACTCGTCGTCGAAGTAGTCTTCAAAATATTTTTGCGGTTTTCGAATTACTCCTGGGTCGGCACGTTGCGGGTAGCTGTGCTCTTTTTGGTTAAATGGCACCTCTCTCCAAAGTCTTCTTCTAACTGGGCCGGCGCTTCTTTGGCCTACAATCCTGCGTGGAGGTTGAGAAGGGGTCGGTGTTGGTGGAGCTTCTTCAGCAACATGGTTATATGACATTCGGGGAGGCAATTCTTCATCGTCATCCATGCCATCCACTTCGGAATCATTGCCATCTCCAATCAGCTGCAGTACTAAATCACTATTTAGCTCCATCTCTGCAAAAAATGTGAATAATAGTGATCAAATCAACGAAATATTAGTCAACAACTAAAACTGCCTAAAGTCACGTTAGGCCTAACCGTCACGATCGTGACTCCTGATCGAAAAAGTGTGATTCTATTTACAAATTACAAGTTTTCAACGTAAATACTTGTTCAATACAATCACTGGCATTAAAACAACAAACTAATAACAATTGCTTGATGTAACAATTAAAAAATGTACAAAATAACACAACTTACGTCTACCGCTCTCATCGGAGAAAAAGACCGCCATCCTGCTCGACTAACCAATGTCAACTGACCGGCCGACGATGTGAATAATCTAAAATAGTGCGTAGCTAACTTCGTGCACTATCGTTTGCCGCCGTCTTCGTTCCGAAAAATTGATTAGGTGAAGCGCGAGAATTTTTTCATTGAATGTGCACGCTCGTGTTGGAGCGTCCTTAAAGGGTTAAGAACAAAAGCAAAACAGTCAGCGCATTGACATTTGACGTTTTTGAATTATTGGAACTCATTCACTACTCAAGATTTATAGGTACTTATCATAAAATTCCTGCAGCTCTTTCAAAATATGAGAATTCGTTCCATATAAAATGTATGGGGAAATTAATTTTCTTCATAACTTTCTTTTTTGTGAATTTTTGCGATGTTTTAATGGTTATTCCAGAAAAATGGTTATGAGAAAAATCCAACAAATCAAAGATCATCAAAATCGGTCCAGCCGTTCTCGAGTTATAAATAGTGTAACTAACCCGACTTTGTTTTATATATTAAGATTTATATTTTCCGACTAATAATGAACATCGTTTACAGGATGTCCTGACAATTGATCCCTCAAAATGATATTTACTATAAAATAATAATTTTTGTGCATTATTTACCAATTTCAAATATAAAATCTACTTCTTTAATACCCTTAATAATAAGTTGGTATGAATAACAAACGTATATACACACAGTGTCGATTAGTTTGTACATGCGCAATAGAGAAGCAAATCTTTCCTTGATGTATTCGAATGAAAATATGTAATTCGGCGGTACATCTTCTCTGCACATCCCTTCGGGTCAATTATATATTTTATGTTATTAGTTGTGCCATATTATCTCTAAACCGACTGCACATATATAAGTACACCGAGGGACCAATTGTCGACTGATCAACTGTCATGAAACCGTTGACGGACCTCGCGTAACCCACTAACAATAATTAATTGTTAAAAAGACCCTCCGTACAGCTTCCCCAAAGAAGACAGGCCTTCAGGGAGATTATTTACATAAAAGCTACCTCTTTGCAAAAGCTAACTGGCATCCAAAGGGTTAGGAGAGTTATTCATGAATAATTTACATACGGGAGAGAAAAATTGTTATCTTTTGTGTGACTCCGAGTCCAAATATACTGATATAAATATGAATGTAAAGCTCGTTGGATCACAGTTGGAGTTCAAATCTTCGAGTGATAATAAAAATAGAATTTTTAAAAATAAATTCGGTGTTGTAAAAATATTTTCAAAATGAAATTCCTAGAAATTGTGTTAACGGTTTTAGTGGTGGCAAAATTCGTGGGAGCACAGAGGGAAGGTAAGAATATTTTCCATACTTTATAAACATTCCAACTTCATTATTTAAAAGTTAAATAGGTATTTGAAATCAGAATATTTGTGTTTTTTTAAATACATATTATACTTTCGTTATTTGTTTTTGGGGTGTTATGCCGTGTTGCGCTACCTCCTTCTTGAGCCAAATATAACACCCCAAAAACAAATAACGATTATGATTATGCTTTGGAAGGCGAAATAGCTGCCACGCTTAATAATAATAAAAATAATAACAGAACTTATTGATAAATTAATTAAATTAAACTGTTTTTATTTTGGTTACGAATTTAGATTTTCACGACCAGAAGTATTTTCGTTATTTGTTTTTGGGGTGTTGTGCCGTGTTGCGCTACCTCCTTCTTCAGCTAACGTTTCGGACAGCGTTGCAGTATCCATCATCAGGGCAGATTCGGCTCTCTCCTGATGGTGGACACTGAAACGGTTCGAGACCCAGTTGCCAACATTATCTTAAATACATTTCGGTGTCTTGTTCTTTTTCATATTTTGTTTAGATTTTTAGTATTCTCTTCTTCTTCAATGAAGCTATAAAGTTTATCAAATTAGAAGCAGCAATGTTTTTTTAAATCATTATTTAAAAATAATTAAAAAATCGTGTCAGTATGTTTGTCAAAAAACCTTATAACACTTCACAAAAATAATATTATTACATCCATTTATTTATAAATCCAATCTGTCAGGACTTATAATATTATGTAAGTATTGGAATAGAGGTACACTTTTTTAATCCATATTTTTTTTCAATTTTAAATAAATGGGTATATTTCAAAATTTTATGAAAATATGATATGCATTTTTATTAATTTTAATTTCTGAAATATTCTCTGTAGGAACGTGTGAAAAGGTCAACTTCAAATAGTTCCGATGCATAATTTCTGAAATATTCTCTGTAGGAACGTGTGAAAAGGTCAACTTCAAATAGTTCCGATGCATAATATAAGTCCTGGATATTTTGTTTTTTGTTTGTTTTTTTTTTTTAATTCAGCACAAGAGTCCCAACAGGCAATTTCGTGGAAAATTTATTTTTTAACGCTTGTAAGGCGCAGCCTTTTTCCTATTTTTTTCCTCTGTGAGGTGCGATCTAATGAGTGATAACATATTAAGTTTGTGTCAACATTTTACGGCGGCCTCCATAGTCAAGGGGTAAGGCTCTCGACTAGCAAACCAAACGTCGCGGGTTCAAATCCCGTCGCAAATTAATTTGAAATCATTAATTAATCTTATTTCACAATAAATTAAATATAAATAATACGCGGTACGTTCCAGAGTGTAAAATACTCTCAGTATCGCCCTGGTGAAAGACCTCCATTCAAAATTAAAAAATTGCTTGAAATTGCTTTAGCTGTGTTTGCTAACCAGATCTGAATTCCCATCTCTTTCCCCTCTCCACTACCTTAAGTCTCAAAACATTCCCCAATTGGGGTTTTGATCGGTCTGTATTTTTTTTTGTACGTTCCGTTTCCGGTTAGAGGCGATAATTTGAATGATGAAAGTGTGAAAGAAGAATTGTCGCAGAGATAGTGATGTATCTTTAGATGAATAATATAATTAAGAATTTAAATGATTTTAAAAAGTTATAATAAATAAATGGTTTATATTTAATCAAGTAGGTATTTACGTACCCAATTACAAATCTTGTGTTTAAGGAGGAAATTTTCGTTTTGATTTATTAAATACGAGAAATTTAGAACAAAATTTTTGGACACGAGACATACTTGCTGAAGTCCACGGCATTGCCCGGGCTTAACCCTTTTTTTTCAACATCAGATGTGATTAAGTAATTTTAGACATTTTTATTTGAACACCTTAATTTTTAAAATAACTTTTGCAGGTTATTCCCAATATTTATTTTTTGGTTATTTACAATTAAGAAAGATCTAATTTTATGGAAAAAAAATAGTTGATGATAATATTGTTACAATTTAAATTTGAAATAATATGGGAATGACAAAAATACTTTAAAATGAGAGGTCTCTGTTGCCGTATTGGTTAAAGCGTTCGTAACATTTAGACAATAGATCCTGGGTTCGAGTCCCAGTTGTGACCATTATCTTTAATTTTTTTTGTGTCTTGTCTTTTTTTAATTTTTTGCTTAGATTTTAAGTAATCTCTTCTACTTCAATGAAGTAATTATCTTCTTATTTTGAACCACGGTGTGCAGAATTTCATTAATTTCAGAATAAAACGCTAGATTGGTATAAAAAATAAAGCCAGGCTGCCCGTCACGGACACTCTTCTTTATTTAATGAATAACTATATGGAAACAGTATTTTGTTTCTCCTTTAACCTTTTAAATGCCAGTATGTAGGAGTGTAGCTGTGAACAGCAGGCCATGAATTTTTAATCAAAATAAATCATTTTTAAATCTTACTTTTATAAATTAAAAACATTACACCTTGAAAGGATTCTTGGGGTAATGTTTGTCCAGGTCTTGATGGCGGGTGCGTCGGCCCACCTTCTGCGTGGCGGGCCGGATTGGGAGATGCTGGTTGAGGGAGACCCTTTACAACCGGTTACCGCTGTCCGGGCCGCTCGGTAGTACAGGGGCCCGACCCTCAGGCTCACGACTGAGGGTGGGCTGCCCCATCAACGAGTGCAAAAACCCCGCCGCTGCTGTTGTGCCGGTTCGTGACCGGAGGGGACCCAGCAGTAGCGTTTGGGGCGCATTGGGCGACCTCTCCAGCCGGACTCTCCCTGCCCATCGCCTTGCACCGCAGTGGGTGGGTTGGATACATACGTCCGTCACTCCTGGAAACTCTGAACCCCAGCATCCTACCCACCCCTTATACCTTTTCCCTCCCAGACCTTCCTTCCTCTCATATCAAAAAAACAAAAAAAACCAAAAATTAAAATCATGAACTTGCAACCTACAATAATTAACGTCATTACAGCGGCGAGATGTAGGCGTCCCCGGTGCGGGCCAAAACTGTTGGTGAATTACACCAACATTCGCGGCCTGCACACCAATTTAAACTCTGTCCACCACCACCTTTTTTCTCAACGCCCAAACCTTCTCTTCCTGTCTGAAACTCAGATAGCTGAGCCTGTAGACACCTCCTATCTGGACTGCCCGGGCTTCACCCTCGCAGGCAAGTTCAGACCTAAAGGAGGTGTCTGTCTCTATAGTCGAGCTGACGTCAACTGTGTGCGACTGTTGAATCTGGAAAACTCCAGATTCGACGTAATGTGGGTACGCGTCAATCTTGCCAGTACGGTAAGATTCTACGCGTGTTTATACCGCTCACCGAACCTGAGCGAATCAGACACGTCCGAGCTCTTCAAACACTTAAGCGACACTATTGATGACCTCTTGCCCCGCTACCCTACGGCAGAGTTTGTGGTCCTGGGGGACTTCAATGTTCATAACGAACCTTGGTTGAAGTTCTCAGGATCAACAGACTCGGCTGGACGCCAAGCGGAATCCTTTGCCCTTTGCTACGGATTGGAGCAAATGGTTCAGGAGCCTACAAGGGTTCCTGATGTCCAGACTCACCGTTCCAATCTGTTAGACCTATTTTTAACTACTGTGCCACACGGTTACAGGATTGAAGTCACAGCGCCTTTAGGATCGTCCGACCACTGCCTGGTGACGACATCAATCCCTGTAAACTTCAGACCACCAAACGAGAGGCTGAAGAGAAAAGTGTGGCACTATAGGTCAGCAGATTGGTTCGGTCTGCGGGCACATTTCAATGCTTTTCCGTGGTCAGCTGTCTGTTTTCGGACTTCGGATCCCTCAAGATGTGCCCAGGAAATTGGTGAAGTCATCACATCCGCGATGGATGGCTTCATCAAATCTACTGTTAAGGAAACTGGTGTAGGCTCAAAGCCGTGGTTCAGTCGACAATGCGCTGAAGCAGTGCGACGAAAAAACGCGGCTTACCGAGCCTACAACACATCTAGAACATCCGAAGACAGAACAGCTTACAACAAAATGGCAAAGGAAACCAAGAGAATCATAAATAGGTCAAAATTCGAGCACGACCAGCAGATCAGCAGAAAGCTGACTGCATGCCCGCATGGCAGCAGGCAATTCTGGTCACTTGCGGGCTCAATAGGTCGCAATTTCTGCAAATCCAGTCTGCCACCTCTTACCAGACCTGACGGCTCACTAGCAAACACCGCCACCGAAAAGGCTAACTTACTAGGTAAAATGTTTGCGGATAACTCAACCCTCGATGACCAAGGTGCTGTCCCGACGTCGGTTCCTCACTGCGGTTTTCATATGAAAAAGCTGAGGATCCGGCATCGGGAAGTACTCCATGTTTTACGAGGGCTTGATGTTAATAAAGCTAGTGGGCCCGACGGAATACCTGCCCTGGTATTGCAGAGGTGCGCTGCAGAATTAGCTCCAATTTTGACGAAGCTTTTTAAACTGTCCCTGAAGACTGGCTCTGTGCCCTCTGGTTGGAAAAAAGCGGTTATCCATCCTATTCCAAAGAAGGGTGACCGCTCCAACCCGGCCAACTACCGCCCCATAGCGATCACATCAGTTCTGTCTAAGGTGATGGAACGTGTGATCAACGACAAACTGCTCACATACCTCGAGAAGAACAAAATTATCAACGACCGTCAATACGGATTCCGGCGGAACCGCTCGTGCGGTGATCTTCTCGCGTATGTGACGCATGTTTGGGGGCGATGCCTGGAACGTTTCGGTGAGACCCAAACGGTTGCACTGGACATCTCCAAGGCCTTTGACCGGGTTTGGCACCGAGGACTTGTCAACAAACTGCTTTCTTACGGACTTCCCGCATCCTTGTGTACGTGGATTGCCGACTTCTTGAGGGGGAGGTCGATTCAGACGGTAGTCGATGGTTTCACCTCTTCCTCACACTCGATAAATGCTGGCGTCCCGCAGGGATCGGTTCTGTCTCCAACTTTGTTTTTGTTGCACATCAACGACCTTTTGTCATGTGCACCAATTCACTGTTATGCGGATGACAGTACAGTTCATGATAGCTTTTTGTTTGACAAGCCCCCAAAGGGCTCACAAACTCCAACAGCTCGTAGGGCTTTGAAGCAAAGAATGGACGGCTACCTCGAAAGTGTTTTCTCTTGGGGTAAAAATAATCTCGTTGAATTTAATGTTTCAAAGACCCAATCTTGTCTGATTACGTCCAAAAGGGATCGAAATGAAAATCTAGTCTCTTTCAACGGAAGCAATCTTCCGAACAGGCCCTCCATTGATATGCTTGGTGTAACCCTAAGTGACCAGCTCAGGTATGGGGGCTCCATTGAAGCCAGAGTAAAGCTAGCCTCCCAAAAACTGGGCGTACTGTACAGGGCCCGCAGATACTTTAATAGTACACAACTGCTAACCTTGTACAAATCACAAGTACGCCCCACGGTTGAATTTGGCAGCCATCTCTGGTCTGGAGCTCCAAAATACCTGAAAAATACCCTCGACTCTGTGCAGAAACGGGCGGTCCGTTTGATAGATTCTCCCATCTTAACAGACGGATTGCAATCTTTAGAGCACAGGCGTCGGGTGGGAATGCTATCCTTGTTCTACCGGTATTACAATGGAAGATGCTCCGAGGAACTAGCATCATTGATCCCTTCGGCACCGGTGCATAGTCGGGAAACACGCCAAACGCGTGCCCAACATTTGTACACGGTTGACATTACTCACATGAGAACGGGTCGTTTCTTCGACTCGTTCTTGTGTTCAACAGCTCGGCTGTGGAATGATTTGCCGGCCTCTGTGTTTCCTCCTTCCTACAACATGGGTCTCTTCAAGACCAATGTTCATTCCTTCCTCTCCTCAAAAAGACCCTCCACACAGAATCCCAGATGACATAGGCCCTGAGGGAAATTATTTTCCTCAGGGCCTCCTGTGTGGAGTTAATGTAAAAAAAAAAAAAAAAAATATACATATGACTTAGCGAAAATCTTGAATAATAAAAAAAATAAATTAAAAATAAAATCTTGCTCAAAGAATAGCGAGATAACTCGCTAAATCAAAATTGAAACCGAATATCGGAAAACTACAAACATGTGATTAAGCATGTATTGTCCCGTGATTTTTGACGGGTCTTGGATACGCGCCATAAATATATTTGGATCCATTTTCTTAATCAATTAATAATTTATGCTATGAGACCATGAGGGCGCCATCTATGGTTTTTGTATTGTATTGAATTTACCTATGTGGCTTGAGATTCAGTATATTCATGCGTTTCCTTACCTCTGTGAATCAGGCAATTGCTTCCGACGGGAGTGTGAGTAAAAACCAACAGATGTCACTCCTGGTCAGTCATTATTAAATGGTTCACCCAATGATTGAATTATTGTTGTGCATAGGATTTGGCACATATTATTGATGGGCAGATTTATTTTTTCATTGTTGAAACTTCCTTGCTGTGCGAAACATTTGTTAAGATTATGCAATACCGCCTTGATATTTTTTAATGAAAAGAAGTGTCTTTTGTGTTGGACATCGCCAATGAGCTGCATTCTCTGAGTGAGTATTGTTTGTTTTCACTTTGGAATTTGGAATTGCTGGGTCAACTGTTTTTGTGTCACATAGGGAAGAATTCAATTTTCGTTAATTTACATAGGGTAGTCATTCCCTCGTGTCAGGGGCTATTTACACGCCCCTACATATTTAATGGTCCTTTCGTAGCCTGGATTATTCATTCATTTATACATTCAATTCGAGATTATAGCTGATATTACATGGAAGTTTGAATTTACGTATTTTTTTTGGTAAATTTGAAGTACCTCTCATTTTTTGAGAACTATAGCTGGTCTTGTTTTTTGCTTTTGGATGACATATTTGGATGTTCGCAGAATTGTCGTAATTTTGGATAATTATTCGCAACATTATTATTATTAATTAATTGTTAACATTGTTCGCGGAATTGTCGTAATTTTGGATAATTATTCGCAACATTATTATTAATTAATTATTAACATTGTAACATTATTGTAAAATTTTGTGGTAATCTTTTCGCATATAAAAAATGCCAAGAATTACGGAGGAAGGTGAGGGTGAGGCTCAAGACAGATCGCTTATTCTTTTAACTGCAAAAAAGGAAAATCTTTTTTTTCGTATGAACGATCTGTATAATGCAACAAAGAATATATCTAATTTTGAGTAAAAAATAATGAAGTGTTTATGGCTCAGTCAGAGATGATTGATCAAATGCGAAGTCAATTTGAAAATATTATAGATAGCATCAATGATCGTCAGTTAACTTTAAATCCAGAATTTAAACCAGATTTTCAAGCTTTAAATGCTTTCGATGATCTTTTTTTGAAGGTCAAACGGACTAGATCGAATATGAAAACTTCTGTAAGAGAATCACTGACGTCACAGAATAAGTCGCGGGAGCCGTGTATGATTAATCTTCCTGCAATAGATCTTCCAACCTTCGATGGTAAGAATGAAAGCTGGTCGAAATTTTTTGAGTCATTTAAAGCCAATATCCATAATAATAGACAGCTAACTGACTCGCAGCGTGTGCAGTACTTAGCCGGAAAACTCACACACGGGGCGTTAAACGTAACCGCAGGCATTGTGCCTTCGGGTGATACATATCAGATCATTTGGGAGAGTTTAGTTAAAAAATATCAAGATAAATGTACACTAGGAACACATTATTTAAATAATATTCTTGATGCGAAAAACTGCACGAATACATCTGCCAGTCTCAATTCTTTCATTGAATGATATTTTTCGTCAGTGTCGGCATTAAAGCAGTTAGGTATTGAAGATCTAACTGATTTTATTTTGTTTCACTGCGCGGTAAGAAAAATTGATTCACAGACGGCTCAGAACTTTGAGCTGACAGTTCGTAATAAAGAAATTCCTTCTTATAATGAGTTAGTTTCGTTTGTACAAGATCAAGTAAAGATTTTAGAACGAACGAGTAACTCGCATGGTGTCGTAAATAAAACGCATCCCATTTCGTCCTCCCGATCAAATAATACTAAATCGTTCGTTGCGAGTAATGCGAATATTTCGCGCTTCCCAGCTCCGCCGAAAGGATGTATTCTGTGTAACAAAACTGATCATTTAGTCAACGTTTGCTCAAGGTTTAAATGTATGAGTTCCCCACAGGCTCGATTTGAATTTAAGTGTATTTGAGTGTAAATTACCTTAGTGGTTCACATACAATCAAGTCATGCAAATCGGTGTTAGTTTGTGATTTGTGCAATAAACGTCATCATACATTCTTACATTTCGGCAGTGTGAATAATATGAAAACCAATACTCATGTACATACGTCGCAAGTACCTACCAGTGAAGAACCGTCAGTCCCCCCTCCAGTGTCATCCAGCATCAATGGAACTGGCATTGGTGATAAGCAAGTGGAGGGGACCGCGAATGTCAATCCGCCGTGTTCGCTTTCTGCCAAAGTAACACCGAACTCTTCTATTTTACTTTCGACCGCACAAGTATACGCGAAGCTTAAAAATGGAAATAAAATTATTGTTCGGTGCCTAATTGATAATGGCTCTCAAAATAATTTGATTACGGTCGATTGCTGTAAGACGCTGAAATTACCAATAATTCCTTTGAGTAATTCATTTGTCAAAGGAATTGGATCAACGTCTCGACCAATATTCGGTTACGTGTATTTGGACATTGAGTCTCGCGTATACCCAGAGAATAAATATAATATACATGCGCTTGTCGTTGACAGTATCACCGACCAATTACCTAATCACTATATAGCCAAGGGTGATATGAGGTACTTAGAGGGCATACCTCTCGCAGACTTAACGTGGAATATTCCTGGATGCGTGGATGTCGTCATCGGTGCACAACTGTTCCCATATATTTATTTAGGGAACAGGGTTGAATCGGGTACTAGTGCACCCCCCGCGTTATCGACCGCTTTCGGTTTCGTGTTGATGGGTGATTACCCCAATAATGTGCTCAACACAAACACATCATTTTCGGCACTCGCACTGAATGATTTAGTGCAAAAATTTTGGCTGTTAGAAGAGATACCTAATATAAAATTTAGTCCGGAGGAGACAGAATGTGAGAATCTCTTTACTTCATCAATTTCTCGCACTGATGATGGTAGATATTCTGTTGCTTTACCTTTCTGTAAAGATCCAAGACAATTGGGTAATTCTCGTATTGCTGCCCAATGCCGATTTTTGGCATTGGAGCGAAAATTTAAGCATTCCCCTGCTTTGCCGGAGAATTATAACAAGGTTATCAGTGAATATATTAAAAATAATTACCTATCAGAAGTCTCAGAGTCTGATATCACAGAAGATGGATATTACATCCCACATCATGCTGTCACTCGTCCAGACAAACCAATGCCTCGTATTGTGCTCGATGCTAGTGCTAAAACACACACAGGGCTGTCACTGAATGACATTATTCATACTGGTCCCAATTTGCAAGCCGATTTGTTTCTGCTTTTGCTTGACTTTCGTCTTTTTCCCATCGCTATGACTGCGGATATAAAGCAAATGTATTTACAGATTGAAGTTCCTAGCAAGCATCGCAGATACCTGAGGATCTTATTTCGATTCTCAAATAATGGTCTCATACGAACGTTTCAGTTCAATCGAGTTCCTTTCGGCTTGACGGCAAGTCCGTACTTAGCAATGCGGACGGTTCGCCAGTTGGCCCAGGATATGAGACCACATTACCCGGACGCTGCCAAAGTGGCAGAGTCCAAGCTGTACATGGACGACCTGGTCTATTCTATTGCAGATGAGCCCAGCGCCATACGTCTTTCTCGAGAATTAATCTCGTTGTTTAAGTCCGGTGCCTTTGATTTAGTAAAATGGACTAGTAATTCTCAAGTTGTACTTGAGAACCTCCCGGATTCTCACCGCAGCCCAGTGGACTTCACTGATGGTTCTAACAATACCTCTAAGGTGTTGGGCCTTTCGTGGGAACCAGCTGATGACAGCTTCTTCTTTACGACATCTTATGTTCAGGAGAAGTGCACAAAGCGGAGCATACTCTCCATAGTCGCCCGCTTATTTGATGTCCTCGGCTTGGTCGCCCCTGTCATTCTGTACGCTAAATTACTTATCAAAGAGCTATGGCTGTGCAACATTGGTTGGGATGATACACCCCCTGATAGCGTTATTCGTCGGTTTTCGGCGCTTACACAGGAATTTCCTCTAATTTCAATGATGAAAATCCCTCGCCATGTTGGTGTCCTGAAAGACAGTACGGTGCTCGTTGTTGCTTTCTGCGATGCAAGCATGAATGGTTACGGCTGTGTGATTTATTTGCACACCATTGATCTGTTTGGGAAAATTACAGTGAGATTGTTGTGCGCAAAATCAAACGTTTCTCCCACCAAAGTGACGACCCTCGCTCGTTTGGAGCTCTGTGCCGCAGTATTGATGTCCAAATTAATACAAACGGTTCAAGATAATTATTCTGAGCGTCTTCCTATTGCAGGAACATATGCGTTTTCCGATTCTACCGTTGCGCTCTCTTGGATACATTCTTCACCGCATCGCTGGTCGGTGTTTGTTAGTAATCGCGTAGCTCAGTGCCAAGAAAATTTGTCTCCAGAGAACTTTTACCATGTTGCTGGTAGTGAAAACCCGAGCGACTGCCTTTCTCGTGGCATGCTTCCTTCCCAACTCGTTTCACATGATTTATGGTGGAACGGCCCATCATGGATTCGCAGCCCACCTTTGGAATGGCCATTAAAACCGTTTCACCCTACCAATACTGGTGAAATGCCTGAACACAAAGCTAATGTGCTCATTGCAACATTTCAGGGTGAAAAATCCGTCCTGAGTGAACTGGCTCAGCGTATATCCACTTGGGATAAACTACTAAGGATTGTTGTTTATGTCCTCCGATTCATAAAAAAGATATCACTTTCCTCTGGAACGGTCAATAATCTTATGACTGCTGAAAAGGCTGTGATTCGTGCTGTGCAGAGTATTCATTTTGCAGGAGATATTGCTGCACTCCAGAAAGGCAAATTTCATTCCAAAAGACTTCAGAGTTTATCTCTATTTCTTGATGGAGATAATCTGTCACGTATTGGGGGGCGGCTTTCTAAATCAGATTTACCTTTTGAGGTTAAACATCCGGTTTTACTTCCCAAACATGACTGTGTTGTCGATCTGATCATCGCTCACTTTCATGTCGTGAACTGTCATATAGGCCCAGGACTTCTTATGTCTATCTTACGTCAACGCTATTGGATATTAGATGCTAGGACTGTTATTAGGGTGATGGTGCGGAAATGCAATTGTTGCTTCCGCTTAAATCCATCGCATCCTACACCGAAGATGGCAGATTTACCGTCATATCGTGTTGCAGAAGCAAAGGCCTTCGTACATACCGGTGTAGATTACGCAGGTCCCCTCCGTACTACGCTGACTCGTCGGAGAGGACAACATTCTCAAAAGGCATATATTTGTCTATTCGTATGCCTTGTGACCAAGGCTATTCATATTGAGTTTTCAATTTCAATTTTTCAATTTCAGTGCCGGCAACCCGGGCGTTTATTTATTATTAGTTATGTACAACATGATTTTTTTTCCTTACCCTCCTCACTAGACAAAGAGTCTGTTCTGAGGCTGGTAACTAACAATTTCTAATTACATAAAAACAAATAAGTGGTAAAAACATAAAAAAAAGAAAAATATATATTATAGTAAAAATAATGATAATAAAATAAGAGGAAAATCAGAATTTAAAAACAGAGTAGAAAATAGAAAATATATAATATTAGGTATTAAGAATATTACTTATCTCTCTTCTTTCTTTGACATTCAACCAGTTTAAAAATCTTTTGAAAACCCAATTCAAATTATTAGATGCGACGTAGGTCTGTTATAATGATATCGTATTTTTGTTTCATATCATAGTGTTTCCATACAAACGAAGTATTGAAAATCTGTAAGGCGCAGATGCCAATCAAATACTTCATCTCACCTCCGCTCACCCCAAATCAACTTTGATTCGAATGGAACCTTGGACGCCAATCTTCGACTATACAGTCGAAGAATGTCAATCTGCGGCAAGCATGAGACTCACCCTTCACGGCGTGGGCATTCCTAATGTATCATCCCTGGAAAGGAGTGGGGTGTTGGGCTATTGCCATTAAAACCCACTTTTAAATGAACATAAGCTTAGTATATTGTTTAAAGGAATAACTGTTAATAAATGACATATAAAAAGGACTCACCCGGGACCTTGAATCAACCTAATTCTAACTATCTAACAATTTACCCCCCCCCGGACTGCAGCTGCGAGTTGGAGGCCCTTGTGGCCTCTCCCGGAGACGCCTGGTGTGAATTTCTACCGATTGGGAGGCCCAAACTCTCTCCATCAATCGGTAAAACTCCGCTCGACTGTGGCAGGCGGAATCCTATGACCCTCCGCGGGATGCCGATCCTCCTGCTTCCTCTCCTGGCCTCGGCTCTGGAGCCGAACGATCACCGATGGTGGGGACCCATGAACCTCTCCTGACTATCGGTCCTATTGCAAATGGTGGCGACACTCTTACTCCTTTACGGCGCGAGTTCTCCAAAAATGGCGAGCACCACGGGATTGTCGGCCGCGGGAAAATGATTATTGCCAGCGTACACTACTTGTTACCGACAGGATGGCTCTGCTCACTCCCGATTACTCTTTGTGAGCCCCGGCCACAATAACATGCCGCCGAATTATTCCCGACTCGATTAAACACGATCTCACTCGCGATTTTTGAGGGTTTTTCTTTGAAAACCATTAATAAGATTTCACTAAAAATCCATTGTCGCCCGCGTATACTTTCTTAAATTCTTTTTCGTACAATTAGCTCATTTTACTCGCAATGTGTGACTCGTCGATTCCAAAGCGGGCCGCTCTTCTCGCTTCGAAATCAAAGTGTGCGGAACCGGAACAACGCCCTCTCGCGCCTCGCCTAGACACCAAAAATCCTGAGAGTGTCGCCAACATTATCATTTTTTTAAAGTACTTGACGGAATAATACATTTTTAAGAATTGCTTCATAACAATACCCCCCTTCCCTCGAAAATGTTTGCCCTCAAACAATATTGAAAAACACCTATATAAACCTATACTGGCTAGACTGGTCCCGAGGAGTAACAAAAACAAACATTCAACCATTATAAATGAGCATCATAATTTGGAAAATAAAACTTATTTGCTAACGGATAACAAAACTTACGAAGAATGGGTGTGCCGCAGCTCCAATCGCACCCATCGAGCGTGTAGCCGAATGGTTGAGCCTGCGATGCAGCCATTCTCGAACTTAAAGATAATTTAAGGTAAAAGTAGCTTAATTACAAATTTAAGCAGATGTTACGTGAACGGAGTCAGCAAGCACCCACAGTATTGGAATACCGGGTGATGAGAAATTGACGAATGTCGAAGACTGCCGTTAGCGTTACATCTACAACAGAAAACATATTTGAACATAAATTGTATGAAAACTTATAGGTATAAAAATAAATATATATAATCTCCTTCTCAACACATCTATACAACTTAGCATTAAAGCTTCACTGACCCATAAATAGGGTGATTAGGCCAATCAGGCATCACTTTTTCTTTATTATTAGGGAGGCAAGCCAACCCTCACTTTTCACTGAGTCTACTTCTCCGTTGGAGATAACAACACACTTTGAATAAACTCTATCTATTCTAACTAACTCGGTCCTTGGGTGAATAATATTTAACCAACAACAATTATACATTTATTTATTTATTTATTTATTTATTGAAAAAAAAATAAGAAGTACATGAGAAACATAAGCTGCATATCTCACTAGGGCATTCCTGTATCGAGAAACAAAGTAACATTCTGTACATTGTAAAGGTAATTTTAAAAGTGTACAACCACCGCATCGGATGGTGCCAAATAATTTTTTTTTAGTATACAACCAACGCATCGGATGGTGCCAAATAATTTTTTTATAGTATACAACCAACGCATCGGATGGTGCCAAATAATTTTTTAATAGTATACAACCAACTGTTTTAGAAGGTGTGATTTGTTAATAGATGTGCAGCTATATTATAGTGCAGTCATTTAATATACGTTCATCTGTGTAGAAGACGTTTCAGTAATTACAGAACAATATTTTAAGGCTTTCCCTATAAACCGTTGTTCATCCATATCGTACAAAATATCAATGGTACAAGTCTCTTAGGACAATACTAATAGTATACATTTTAATTCTGTACAAATATATATATAACTATTTCCAACATTGGCTTAAAATGTGGAAGGATATTTAGAACCACATCGTCCCACATTATAAGTTTTCTAAAATCTTATAAATAAAGAGTACATAACCAGTGTCAAAACATTTTTTTTTTGTATTATAAAGTGTTAATAGAATTAAAACGCTTTTTCAAAAGTAGAGGCTTAGCTGATGCAGCCCATGTTTAAAGAGTAAAAATAATAGTTAAATATTTTACTATGAAAACAAAACAAAAATTGTATTTACTCCCAAGTTTAGCAATAAGTTATGTAACCTTAATGATGAAACCAAGTCTAATAGTGTCAATGCACTCCAGGTGAATAACTAAATTCTTTATTTCGAATCCACTTTGAAAACAAAGAGTTACTACACTGGTATCTCTGTATTTACTAAGTAAGTACAAACATAAAAAAAAAAAACGGCATATAACATCTATGCACATAGTTAAAAATGATATACATGAAATACACGGAGATAGAGAGCGGATATGTCCGTGCATCCCATGATACAAAACTTACAACTAACAGAAAGAAAGTATGCCTGAAACACACGGAGATAGAGAGCGGACAAGTCCGTGTATCTCAGGATACAAAACTTACAACTAACAAAAAGAAAGTATGCCTGAAACACACGGAGATAGAGAGCGGACAAGTCCGTGTATCTCAGGATACAAAACTTACAACTAACAAAACCTAAATAAATTCATCTGTTAAGCCGACATCCGAATTTGCGTCTGTTTTATCTTTAATACTATCGACAATTTATACATACACTCGCAGATATATAGTTTTAAATACATTCTCAACTCGAGCATTAGCACCAGAGTTGAGGATGTTATTGTAAGGAAACAAACCAGCATATCATTACCAACATCAAACTTATAAAACACCCCCCGCGAAGTAAATAACCCATTTCCGTAGAAATGAACCTATGACAGGAGAAAAGACTGTCAGCATGTCGGGTCGTTTCAACTCGGTTGATCAGGCCGGGTTAAAACTCCCAAGCATCAAATATTAACTAACAGATATGATAATTTGCAGTACTCGGTAGGGATGGCCAGACCCTCCGAAGTATTGCCACAATAAGACTATACCGGTATATTATTTGATTTTACTATATCTTTCACATGAAAATCACCCGCAACTTTTCCGTTTAAGTCTGCAAGTGTATAAATTAAGTTGGATTTTTTCTTTACTACCACGTTCTGAACAAACCGGGGTGCCAATTTTTGTGCAAAATAATTCAATGCGTTAGATTGCGCAAAATTCCTCCGCCACACCACATCACCAACCTGATAGGTAATGTGTTTTCTGCGCAGGTTGTAATGGTCAGCTCCTTTTTGAAAAGCTTTAAGAAGAGCATTCGAGACTTGCTCATAAACCGACGACAACTCTTCCAATTTCTGTGCATAAACTTTAGGTTGAGCACCAATTTGCGAACTGGTTTCCTCATCCGCTATTGGATTACGGTGCAGATCACCGTCTAGTATCTGCTCCCGACCATGCATCAGAAAATAAGGTGTATAACCTGTAGCGCAGTTTACCGTGTTATTCATCGCTGATTGAACTTGCGGAAGAAATTTAGACCAGTTTCGGTGGTCTGATTCAACTAAGATGGATAACGCCGTGCCCAAGGTTTGATTATAACGTTCGACTACGTTGTTTTGAGGCGTATAAGATGAATTGTAAAATGGTGGCGGCATGTTATAACTATTAAGTAATTCTTTAAATTCTTTCGAAACAAATTGACGACCATTATCACAGACGATAGTTCGTGGTACGCCGTGAACAAGAAAGATGTTTTCTTCTAAGATTTTTATTATGCTTCTCGCGGTGCCATTGCGCAGCGGAAATAGCCATGTAAATTTAGAAAAAACGTCTACACATGATAGGATTACGGTAAAACCTGAGTAACTCCTAGGTAAAGGACCTACTAAATCTATCGACAACATTTGCATGGGTCTTGTGACCTTTTTTGGGTTTGAGGAGATTCCGTTAGGTGGGGCTGTACTTATTTTGTGGGCCTTACAGACTGTACAACGATTAACAAATTGCTTAACATCCTTGTACATATTAGGCCAATAGTAACGCAATTGCACCTTTTTGTAGGTTTTGAATACCCCAGGATGACAAGCTCGCAAAGATTCATGTAAATTAGATAGAATTGCCTGTCTACCTTCTTGCGGAACTACTTTTTTCCAGGCAGTATCCTCGCACAGAGCTAGACGAGTCTTTGTGTGTCTGAACAATTCATTATTACGTATTTGAAAGTTCTGGAATCGTTGTGGGAATTCTTTGCATCCTTTCCAAGCTTTCAAATACCACGTATCCTTTGTATTATTAATGTCCACACCTGATAATACGGCAAGGTCCATTCGTGAGAGTACGTCTGGAACAACATGCTGTGTCCCTTTGCGATGAACAACGTCAAAAGAAAATTGCGAAAGGCGAGAGCTCCACCGTGCAAGACGGCCACTAGGGTTAGACAAGGACCCTAGCCATTTCAAGCTTGAGTGGTCAGTAACTACCGTAAAATGAGCTCCTTCAATGTAGGGTCTAAAGTGCGTTACTGAATCCAGCACTGCCAAAAGTTCACGCTCCGTAATTCCGTAGTTGCGTTCGTGAGTGTTAAGGCAACGTGAATAGTACGCAATCGGGTGTTCGGCACCGTCTATATTCTGTATTAGGACACCCCCCACTCCTACGGAGCTTGCGTCGCAATGTATCGCGAACGGTTCTGAAAAGTTTGGGCAGCTTAAAACCGGAGCACTTATAAGGGCTTGTTTTAAATCGTTAAAAGCTTTTTCAGCTTCTGGTGTCCATTTGAAGTTACTGACACCGTTCTTTGAACCAGTAAGCTTCGTCAATGGAGCGGCTATACTCGAGAAGCCTTTGATAAAACGTCTAAAATACCCTGAAAGGCCAAGGAAAGCTCGGATTCCTTTCGCGTTTTTTGGAATTGGAAAATCCTTTATGCTTTCAATTTTCACCGGATCTGTGCGAAGTCCCTGTGAATCTACTAAGTATCCCAAGTATTTAAGCTCTGATCTACAGAACTCAGATTTTTTTTGATTTATAGTGAGGCCCGCATCTCTCAGTCTTTCAAAAACTTTGTTAAGTAGTTTAATGTGAGAATCAAAATCCTCCGAAATTAAAATTAAATCGTCTAGATAACAGAAGGCGTTATCATCAAATTCTGGTCCAAACAAGGCGTCAGCCAGTCTTTGGAGTTCACTGGGTGCATTTTTTAACCCAAACGGCATACGAGTAAATTCGAAGAGTCCACGGCCCGGAACGACGAATGCTGTTTTCTCGCAGGAGTCTTTATCCAGCGCTACCTGCCAAAACGCCTTACTCAAATCTATTGAAGATACGTATCTTGCGCCACCCAGTTTGTCTAAGATCCGTGCGATATGAGGTAATGGGTAACTGTCTCTGATCGTTACGTTATTTAATTTTCTGGAGTCGAGGCAAAATCTCCCCGTACCATCCTTCTTTTGTACTATAATCACGGGACTAGACCAAGGCGATCGAGAGGGGCGGATTACTCCTAAACTGAGCATCTCGTCCACTTCCGCGTCGAGTTGACGTTGTCTAGCCGGAGACGGAGGATAGTAGCGCTGCTTAATCGGAGGACCAGTTGTAATGATTTTATGCTTCACTAAATGTGTTAAACCCAAACCTTTTTTTTCATAGGAAATAGAGTCAAATTTACTAACAATTTTCGAAAGAGCTCTGCTTTCGGAAACCGATAATGAAGAAGCAGGGCGAATTGCTCGTAATTCATTAATGTGACCCGCATGGTCAGGTTCGTGCACGTCTGGAAACAGTTCCGGTGCGATTCGAAACTGCTTCCAAAAGTTGACCCCCAAAATAAAATTAGGTGATAATGATGGAATGACGTAAAAGACAACCTGCCTTGTGATTGTATTGTACGTCACCGGCAAAGTTATAGTACCCAGAACAGACTGACTCGAGCCGTCAGCTGTTGTAACGCTATAATCTACTTTAACTAATTCTACTCCTAAATCTAAAAATATCTTATAACTATCCCCCCCTAAACATGACAAAGAAGCACCACTGTCTAGCAATGCTTTATAATTATTATTTAGAACAAAAATGTCGGCATAAGGACGCTCATCCTCTGTACTATCCTTCTCCTGTGGCAGTGCGTCCACCGCTTGAGGAGACGGGCTAGAAAGGAATTGTTGCACTAGGCGGAGCCAACGCTTCCACTCCCTCTTTCTTTGTGCACAAGAAGGGGCGCGGTAAGATTGACTCGTTTCTAGTTTTTTGGATCTTTAGTATATTTCTTATTGTTAATACTACTAACATGTGGTTTCCTATTATCGCTATCTTTTTTCCAACAATTTGTTATTGAATGACCTTTGATTTTGCAGTAAGTACAAACAAGAGATTTATTTTGTTGATTTATTGTATCCTGTTTAGAAAAATTATTCATATTGTTCGCCGTAGGTTTAGAATTCCTAGAAGGGTTAAAATTATTATTATTGTTATTATTATTGAATGTCTTGTAATTGTTTGTATTATTGAAAGGCTTATTGTAACTATTGGAGAACGAATTAAATTTTTTAAAGTTACCGGACTTATATTGAGTGTCTACTAATTTTGGAATTGCTGAGGACGTTGAGGCCTCAGTGTACGACTCGAGTTTAGCAGCGCACCTCGTAAGTTCCTCAAACGAACTAAAATCTCTGGATGACATCAAGTTAGCATACATAGGCAACAATGCTTTCATGGCTATCCGCAAAAGTTTAACCTCAGGAATTTTACAATCCAATTTATTGTTAAGCGCTTTAAGTCTCAAAGTGAATTCTAAAACTGACATTCCCTTGGGCTGTTTATAATTTAGAATCTCATTTTCCAGATCTAATTGCCTATACTGTCCCTCAAATTGTTTTATTAATAAGCTGGATAGGTCATCCCATTCTAAGTCTGGACTATAAATTGACCTATACCATAGAAGTGCTAACCCGTCTAAAATTTCACTGAAAGATTTAACTAAGTCTTTATGAGAAATGTTGCGTGTCCTACAACGCTCTTCGACCAAAAGCAGAAAATCTCTCACGCAGCTTTTACCATCGTACTTGACATCCCAATTTGTAAGCCCCCGCGATGATGAGTCTTTATAAATAACCTTGGTATGTTTAATAACCGTGACCTTCTCCTCTGTTTCATTGTCAAAATACAATTGAAAAGAAATAGAAGAAAAGAAAATAAAATTACTATATTCTTTGTTTTTGATGTTGTTGTTATTGTTATTGCTGCTAATGTACGTTGTAATTGTACGGTGTTGTTGTTATTGCTATATTCTTTTTTTTTTTTTTTTTTAATGTGTATGTTGCCCATTTAAATTAATATTTTTTTTTTCGTTAAATTAATATGTAAGTAGCTCATAAAAAAAAATTTCATTTAACTTAATATGTAAGTAGCTCATTTAAAAAAATAAAATTTTTCATTTAAATTAATATGTAAGTAGCTCATTTAAATGAAAATTTAAAACGTCAGTTAGACATTAGTAAATAAACATTTTACAAGTATAATTACAGTAGGTTTTGACAGGGCTTTAGACAAATTTTCCACTCGAAGCAAAAACAAATCACTCGCATTGTCATTAAAAATCTCAATAAATATTTTAAACAATTGAATAATCTTCAATAATAACCCTCCATTACTATTTAAACACAAAATAAATTGATTTTTTTTTCGGCTATCAGGTATTTTAACATGTAAACACAGCTGTGTTTTGACATTAGCCCAAGCCATAGGTAAAAATGTCAACAAGAAACCGTCATAGACAATCCGAGGTATTCTTGTAGCAGCAAGCACTGATTGATTCCGAAATGAAAAAAAATTATGTAGCTCTATGTAGCACATTTTCCATTGTCTATGGCCGATTTCTATGCTTTAAACATACAAAATGAAAGTGACAATGCATTTTAGGTTATGGAATACAATAACATTGCGTTTCAATGAACATGCGAGTAAATGCAAACAGGAAATTCGGCTGAACAGATGAATATTATACAAAGCATAATTATACTACCCTGTGTACACCACGGACGACAAAAGAACAATCCAGGAATGTTACAAAATCGAGCCCAAAACAAACGCTTGAGGCGCCATTGTTATAATGATATCGTATTTTTGTTTCATATCATAGTGTTTCCATACAAACGAAGTATTGAAAATCTGTAAGGCGCAGATGCCAATCAAATACTTCATCTCACCTCCGCTCACCCCAAATCAACTTTGATTCGAATGGAACCTTGGACGCCAATCTTCGACTATACAGTCGAAGAATGTCAATCTGCGGCAAGCATGAGACTCACCCTTCACGGCGTGGGCATTCCTAATGTATCATCCCTGGAAAGGAGTGGGGTGTTGGGCTATTGCCATTAAAACCCACTTTTAAATGAACATAAGCTTAGTATATTGTTTAAAGGAATAACTGTTAATAAATGACATATAAAAAGGACTCACCCGGGACCTTGAATCAACCTAATTCTAACTATCTAACAATTTACCCCCCCCCGGACTGCAGCTGCGAGTTGGAGGCCCTTGTGGCCTCTCCCGGAGACGCCTGGTGTGAATTTCTACCGATTGGGAGGCCCAAACTCTCTCCATCAATCGGTAAAACTCCGCTCGACTGTGGCAGGCGGAATCCTATGACCCTCCGCGGGATGCCGATCCTCCTGCTTCCTCTCCTGGCCTCGGCTCTGGAGCCGAACGATCACCGATGGTGGGGACCCATGAACCTCTCCTGACTATCGGTCCTATTGCAAATGGTGGCGACACTCTTACTCCTTTACGGCGCGAGTTCTCCAAAAATGGCGAGCACCACGGGATTGTCGGCCGCGGGAAAATGATTATTGCCAGCGTACACTACTTGTTACCGACAGGATGGCTCTGCTCACTCCCGATTACTCTTTGTGAGCCCCGGCCACAATAACATGCCGCCGAATTATTCCCGACTCGATTAAACACGATCTCACTCGCGATTTTTGAGGGTTTTTCTTTGAAAACCATTAATAAGATTTCACTAAAAATCCATTGTCGCCCGCGTATACTTTCTTAAATTCTTTTTCGTACAATTAGCTCATTTTACTCGCAATGTGTGACTCGTCGATTCCAAAGCGGGCCGCTCTTCTCGCTTCGAAATCAAAGTGTGCGGAACCGGAACAACGCCCTCTCGCGCCTCGCCTAGACACCAAAAATCCTGAGAGTGTCGCCAACATTATCATTTTTTTAAAGTACTTGACGGAATAATACATTTTTAAGAATTGCTTCATAACAGGTCTTTGTTTGGGCTACAAACTTATTAAATATATATGGTGCCAAGTAAGATTCATGTTTTTTTGCAAAATTTGATTTGATATATGGTACTTGTAATTGATTGTGTGTGTTTGCTCTTGTGTATTGCGAGTGAGTTATGAAGTGTGGTGATATTTTTATGCAGTTTTTGTGGATGATCTTCTTTATGTATAGTTTATTTATGCCTAATAGGTTATTGTTGATCATTATCTGTTCTGTCGGATGTTGATAAGGCTTTCTAAACATAATTCTGATTATTGTTTTATGATTAATTTTAAGTGATTTGAGGTGAGTCTCTGCTGCTGCTCCCCATACTGAAATACCATACATTAGAATACTTTGACAGAGTGCATAATACATATTTTTTAGCTGAGGTAGTGACATAATGTTTCGAATTGTTTTGAAGATGTAAGAGAGTTTCCGTATTTTTTTGTAATTAGGTTAATTTGGAGATCCCATTTTAAGTTATTGTCAACAGTTAAACCGAGATATTTAATATTTTGCGCATAATCAATTTTGTCACAAACACAGCGTGAGTTAGTTAATGAGGTAACTGTGCAGGGGTGAAGATGTAGTTGTGGGCGACTATCTGGCTGACCAGCTAATGTTTTACTGAAAGTTAAGTATTTTGTTTTAGAAATATTTAGTGTCAGTAGATTATTTATTAGCCATTTATTTATTTCAGTCATCCCTGCTTCCGTGTTTTTGAAGACGTTTTCCCATGATTGGGCTTTGAATAAAATTACAGTGTCATCTGCATAACTGATAACTTTGTACTCTATGTTCTCTAGGCTTATCTCAGATAGACTGTTAATGTAGATGAGAAACAGTATGGGACCTAAAACGCTGCCTTGGGGTACTCCATACCTGTTGCCTACTTTGTCACTTTCTTGATTATTGATTTTTACAATTTGTTGTCTATTTTCAATGTAGCTGATGAACCATTTTAGTGGTGGACCTGTTATGCCAATGTTTTGAAGTTTTTGTTGGAGTAATTTGTGTGAGATGGTGTCGAAAGCTTTTGCTAGGTCTAAGAACACTCCTAACACCTTTGAACCGCCATCTAGGTTTTTCACTATGTATGTGGTTAGTTCCGATAAGGCGTCTTCTGTTCCCATTTTCGCTCGAAACCCGAATTGACGGGTGGAGATCAGTTTGTCTTTGTCAAGGTATGCGAGCAGTCTTTTTTTCATAGTTTTTTCTAGTAGTTTCGATAGCGAATTTAGGAGAGTGATTGGTCTGTAATTTAAGATCAGCGTTTTGTCTCCCGATTTATGTATTGGAGTAATACAACCTATTTTTAGATGATCGGGGACAAAGCCGAGGCTGAAACTTTGGTTGAAAATATGTTGAAGTGGTATAAGTATATGTTCTCGGAGACTAATCAGTATATGATTGGAGAGGTTATCTGGGCCCACAGCGCAATTTGGTTTGAGAGAAATAATTAAATCCGATATTTCCTTTGTACTTATTTTGTGAGCATAAAACGAATGATTTGGTTGCATGGTAGAGGATAGTTTGGTTAAAGAGTCTTCTGTTGTGCCGTTTTTTAAAAGAATTTTTTCAGCCAAGTTAGATCCAACTTTTGCAAATTGGGAGTTAATAAAATTAGCTATTTTACCAGGTTCATTTTTTGTAAGGGTTTTGTTTCCATTTATTAACAGTACTTTGATCTTCGAGTCTTTTTTCGTATTGGAGAAAGTAATATCTTTGACGATTTTCCAGATTTTTTTGGGGTCATTTTTGGCGGATTTTATTTCTTTTTTGTAGTACTTGTATTTGGCTTGTTTGATTAATTTATTACAAAGGTTTCTATATAGCAGGTAATTATTTTTTAGTTTGTCATCATATGGGTTTTTGCGTACTTGCATGTGCATTGTGTCTCTTTTATGAATGCTGTTTACTAATCCTTTCGTGATCCAGGGTGTTATTTTTTTTTCTTTATGTGAGTAGTTTTTCGCGGTATTTTTTGTTGTATGTTTAGCAATATAGGTTCCAACTGTGGTCATAAATGTGTTCAGCGCGTTGTTTGGATCGGGTTCATTTATTACATTTGACCAAGATTCATTATGTATGTCCTCTAGTAGGGACTTAAAATTAATCTTGTCTTGTGCGGAGTTGTTTTTTTCATCTTTTTGTTTCTTGTTAAGATGTATGCTTAGTGTAGTAGTGAAATGATCTGTGACCGTTGATCGAATAATGGATGAAGATGTTTTTTCCTAGTTTTAACAAAAATATGGTCAATACAGGATTCAGAGTTTGACGTAATTCTTGTTGGTGAGTTGATTGTCGAATTTAATCCATAGTGAGTAAGTAGACTTAAGTATTCTGTGGTTATTGGTTGCCCGTTTAGTAAGTTAATATTCATATCCCCTGCAATAATTAATTGTTGTGTTTTTTTATTTTTTTTGAGAAGTTTATTTAAGGAGTTGAAGAAAGGTGAGAGATTGTTATAGCATGGGGGTCTGTAGACGGCAAATATGGAGATGTCTGGTCCCAGGGAGATTTGGATACAGTTTGCTTCGATTAGGTTGATTTCTGTTATTGATGAGTTTAGTGAATCTTTGGCAAAGATTACTATACCGTCGTTTTGATTTAGATGTTTTGTGGAATGGAGAGTTGTATAGTCCTTTAAGTTTAGGTTTGTGTACGAGTCATCTAACCAGCATTCAGTCAAGATAATAATGTCGAAGCTTATGTTTATTTCGTTTAGGAGGATCGAGAAATTATCGAAGTTCTTTCGAATACTTCTAATGTTTTGGGATATTATGTTTAAGTTGTGTTTTTCTGTGAACAGAAAATTACAATCTGTCGCTTTGTCAAAAGTGTGTTCTGAGTTGTTAAATGTTTCTGTATCAATATTAAGTTGAGTGATCATGTTGCGGTTGCGAAGATACATAAGTTGATCCATACAAAGTTCACACATTTTGCTAGTGGTGGTAAATTAGGAGTAATATAGGAGTAAAAATTGAGAGTAAAATTATTCAAATACTTTGGATAATAAAACCTTTAAAAACATAAAATCCCTTAAAAACATAAAATTTCATGGTAGAATAATTAGAATACTTTTGATAATAAAATAGAATCCTTTTGAACCATAAAATTTGATGGTAGACTAATTCAAAGAGTTTGGATAATAAAAAATATATAAAACAGTAACATTTGATGGTAAAATAATAGCAGTATTTTGGATAATAGACAACCTTTAAAACATAAATTGGATGGTAAAAAAATGAAAATACTTAGGATAATAAAAACCTTGAAATGCACAAAATTTTAAAGGGAAATTATTTAAGTACTTTGAATAATAAAAACCTTTGAAACAATAAAATTTGACAGTAAAATTTTTCAAATACTTTGGATAATAAAAACCTTTGGTACAATATAATTTGATGGAAAAATAAGTTGAGTAATATAGGTAATAAAAACTTTTAGAACAATAAAGTAATATGGTGATAATGATGGTAAAATAATTCAAATACTTAGGATAATTAAAACATTTAAAGCAATAGCATTTGATGGTATAATAATAAAAAAACATTGGATAATAATAACCTTTAAAAATATAAAATTTCATGTAAAATAATTAGAATACTTTGCATAATAAAATAGAATCCTTTAAACCTTAAAATTTATGGTAGAATAATTCAAAAACTTTGGATAATAAAAAATATTTACAACAGTAACATTTGATGGTAAATAATAACAGTACTTTGGATAATAGAAACCTTAAAAACATGAATTTGATGGTAAAATAATGAAAATACTTTGGATAATAAAAACCTCGAAAGCATAAAACTTTAAAGGAAAAATCAATTTAAGTACTTTGAATAATAAAAACCTTTTATAAACAATAAAGTTTGACAGTAAAATTATTCAAATACTTTGGATAATAGAAACCTTCGGTATAATGTAATTTGATGGAAAAATTTGTTGAAATAATATTGGGGTAATAAAAACTTTTAGAGCAGTAAAAATTTATGTTAAAAATAATTCAAATACTTTGGATAATTAGAACATTTAAAAACAATAGCATTTGATGGTATAATAATAAAATTACCTTGGATAATAAAAACCTTTAAAAACGTAGAATTCGCATGCTAAAATAATTAGAATAATTTGGATAATAAAATCCTTTTAAACCATAAAATTTGATGGTAAAAAAATAAAGATACTTTGGATAATAAAAACCTTTAAAGGTATAAAATTTTATGGTAAAATACTTTAAAAACTTAAGATAATAAAAACCTTTAGAGCAATAATATTTTATGGTAAATTGATTAAGATAATTAGAGTAATAAAAATATTTAGAATAATAGAATTAAATGATAAAATAATTAGAAAAGTTTGGGTAGTAAAGACATTTAAAAAAATAAAATTTTATCGTACAATATTTCAAAAATATTGGGTAATAAGAACCATTGGAAAAATAGAAATTGAAGTAAAAATAATTAAAATACTTTGAAAGACCTTTACAACAATAAAGTTTGAAGGTAAAAATGTAGAGATAGTTTAGGTTATAATTTGGGTTATAATAGAAAATGATGGTAAAATATTTAGAATAATTTAGGTTATAATAGAAAATGATGGAAAAGTAATTAAAATAATTAGGGTTATAATAGAAAATGATGGAAAAATAATTAAAATAATTTGGGTTATAATAGAAAATGATGGAAAAATAATTAAAATAATTTGGGTAATAAAAACATTCAAAACAATCAATTTTTATGATAGAATAATTTAAAAGTGCTTGCAAAAAACTTGCCAGCCAGTTTCGAAGCATCACGTTCATTTGAATTTTTTATGTCAGAATCTGAGAGTATAACGGAAATTAAAAATAAATTTGAATTAATTATTGATCAAATTAACGAGAATACGGCTACGTTAAACCCAAATTCTGAACTAGATTATTCGAGTTGGGAGCAATTTGAAGAATTATACACACGTATTCTACGCACAAGAAACAATTTAAAAACAAATTTAGCTACAGAGCCGAAAGCGTCTACAAGTGCATGTGCTGCTAATAATAATAATTCTGTTAAGCTACCTTGTATCGAACTACCTACCTTTGACGGTCGCGCCGATAATTGGAATCTGTTCTATGAGATGTTTAGAACAAATGTTCATTTAAATCAACAATTAACTGATTCCCAACGCGTTCAATATTTGATTGGAAAATTAACTGGAATCGCGAAAAATGTTACGTCAGGTTTAGTGCCAACTGGAGATACGTACAAAATAATCTGGAATACGCTAGTTAATAAATATGAAGATAAGCGATCACTTGCCACGCACTACCTGAATAATATATTTCATTCCAAAACCGTAGCACACAACGCAAATAGTTTGACAGTTTTTATAGAAAAACTAGCTGACCCGACGAACTTCCTACCGCCTCAGAATCAAAAACTGTTGTCAACTTATTAGCTGAATTGATCTAAATTGTTTCTCCCTGCGTATCCTTTCCCCTCTCGCGTTCCCTCTCCCTCTCCCTCTCCCTCTCCCTCTCCCTCTCCCTCTCCCTCTCCCTCTCCCTCTCCCTCTCCCTCTCCCTCTCCCTCTCCCTCTCCCTCTCCCTCTCCCTCTCCCTCTCCCTCTCCCTCTCCCTCTCCCTCTCCCTCTCCCTCTCCCTCTCCCTCTCCCTCTCCCTCTCCCTCTCCCTCTCCCTCTCCCTCTCCCTCTCCCTCTCCCTCTCCCTCTCCCTCTCCCTCTCCCTCTCCCTCTCCCTCTCCCTCTCCCTCTCCCTCTCCCTCTCCCTCTCCCTCTCCCTCTCCCTCTCCCTCTCCCTCTCCCTCTCCCTCTCCCTCTCCCTCTCCCTCTCCCTCTCCCTCTCCCTCTCCCTCTCCCTCTCCCTCTCCCTCTCCCTCTCCCTCTCCCTCTCCCTCTCCCTCTCCCTCTCCCTCTCCCTCTCCCTCTCCCTCTCCCTCTCCCTCTCCCTCTCCCTCTCCCTCTCCCTCTCCCTCTCCCTCTCCCTCTCCCTCTCCCTCTCCCTCTCCCTCTCCTCTCCCTCTCCCTCTCCCTCTCCCTCTCCCTCTCCCTCTCCCTCTCCCTCTCCCTCTCCCTCTCCCTCTCCCTCTCCCTCTCCCTCTCCCTCTCCCTCTCCCTCTCCCTCTCCCTCTCCCTCTCCCTCTCCTCTCCCTCTCCCTCTCCCTCTCCCTCTCCCTCTCCCTCTCCCTCTCCCTCTCCCTCTCCCTCTCCCTCTCCCTCTCCCTCTCCCTCTCCCTCTCCCTCTCCCTCTCCCCACTCCACTTCTCCCCTTCCCCCGTCCCGCTAACCCCCCTTCCTGAGTTCCTTTCCCCCCTCCCCCCTCCCCCTCCCCCCTCCCCCCTCCCCCTCCCCCCCTCCCCCCTCCCCCTCCCCCCTCCCCCTCCCCCCTCACCCCTCCCCCTCTCCCCTCCCCCCTCTCCCCTCCCCCTCCCCCCTCCTTTAATTGAATCAAATAAGAAAGATGAATTAGAAATTAAAGTTTTGCAATAAAAATATACTGAAATCCAAAACATGTATTACGAGATTCAGTCGTATTATAACCAATTATTTCCAGAAGTTTCGAAAAGTGAATCGGATCATTTAATGGCCAAAAATAATGTTTCGTTGCCAAAATTAAAATTGATTATTTTCTCTGGAATATCAACAGATTGGACAAATTATATAAACACCTTTAATTCTTTGATCGATTCTAATAATGGTTTGAATTCTATTAAAAAAATGCATTATTTAATAAGTACCCTTTCGGGTGAAGCCTTAACATACGTTAAACATTTGCCGATTTCTGAAGAAAATTATTTTGTTGCATATAATCTGTTAAAGGAACGGTATGAAAACATACGTTTGATCGCTGATAGACACGTAGAATTAATTCTGTCGATTCAACCTGTAAAAGCTCAGGATAATTTGAGGCAATTTATTTCCATTTTGAAAGAAAATCTTGCTGCGTTAGAAGCTTTGAATTTTCCAGTTCGCCAATGGAGTTTTCTTTTATTACATATTGAATTTCGTAAATTAACAAAAGAATTACGTATTGATTTCGAAATTCAACACAGTTCGGAGAATATTCCAACGTTTGATCACTTATTGAAGTACTTAGATGGACAGTGCTTAGCAAAGGAAATGGCACTTGGAGTTTTTCCTGAAAACCAGTTGCAGGCTCATAAAGGTCAATCTAAATCATATAATGCAAAACATCGATCGAGCAATAATCATAATACGTTTGTATCAAACATTGAAATCAAGTGCATTCTTTGTAAATCGCCACACTCACTGCACAAGTGTGAAAAATTCTTAAGCCTTACTCCAAAGGATAGGTACTTATTCGCAAAGGAAAATAATTTATGTCTCAATTGCTTAGCGCAAGGAAAACACAACGCAAAAAATTGTCATTCGCGTTTCACTTGCAGACAATGTCAATTAAAACATCATACATACAAACATCATAACGGAATGCTGGATAAATAAAGAGTACACCTCTAAAATGATTCACAATTACTCGGAACATCACACAAATATAAATTTAAATAAATCCAGTGGAATTGTAATTTACATCAGAAACGGTCTACAAGCACAAGTCGACGAAATTTTACTACCACAAGCAAACTGTATGAAAATCGTATTGAACAATAACTTATGTATTTTTGCAATCTATAGATCACCCTCATTCCAAAATATTGACACTTTTTTGAATTCTTTACAATCAATCATCAACAGTTCAAAACAATTAGAACGGCAAATCATTTTAGGCGATTTAAATATTAATACGATTCCTGAGTACCACCGACAATCCGAAGATTATCTATGTCTGCTTACGGAAAATGGGTTCGTACAGACAATTAACAGCCCTACTCGAGAACAGGGTACAAGTAAATCTTGTCTAGACCACATTAACATTAAAAAAATAAAACATATCGAATCATTTGTTATCCACACCACAATTTCCGACCACTACACTACAGCTCTCTGCCTTAAAAATAAACCTCCCACTACAGCTAAAATTAAATATATACCTCGAATAAACTACTCTAACCTACTTGAAGACTTAAATTCAGAAAAATGGGAAAACGTTCTAGACCAAAGGGATACTGATTTAGCAATGACGAAATTCATCACCAAGTTACACGACTACATATCTAAACACACTAGTAATAAACTCATTTCTAACAAACAATTAAAACTTACGCCATGGATCACCCCTGGTCTTGTAAAATCAATACACAGGAGGAATCAACTCCACAAAAAGGTGAATAGGAACCCAGAGAATATTATACTACAAACTAGATATAAAAAGTATAGGAACTTGTGTAAAAATTTAATTACATCAACTAAAGAAAACTACTTTAAAAAAATTGTTTACGAAACCAACTATACGTCAAAAACGCTATGGGAAGCATTTCGTAATATAACTAAAACCAAAATCAATAAATCATCTGAAATTAAATCATTGAACATTGATAACACTATCACGTCAGATCCAAAAAAGATGGTAAATTTTGCAAATAACTACTTCGCGTCAGTGGGAACCACACTGTCAAAAAAAATTCTTGATAAAAATAACACAACTGAAACTGATCTTGCTAAGATAACTGGCTGTAATCTCAGTCATAAAATAGATAACATTCGAACTACATACAAAGAAGTGATGAAAATAATTGACGAGCTTAAGTCATCCAATGCGTGTGGCCCAGATAAGATCTCTTCAAATCTGTTAAAAAATATAAAATCCGCCATAGCATCACCGATATCGTTCATTTGTAATCTAAGCTTTAACTCTGGTAAATTCCCCAATCATTTAAAACAATCAATTGTTATTCTACTTCACAAAAATGGGGATAAATCACAGATTAACAACTACCGACCAGTTTCTTTGATCAACTCTGTGTCTAAAATTATTGAGAAGATTGTTAAGAATCGGCTCAGCCTGTACCTAGAAAACAATAACATCCTTTCCAATAGCCAATTCGGTTTCCGTCCACGTTTAGGCACTGAAAATGCCATTGCTAAATTGACAAAAATTATCTCTAATAACATAGATAGAGGTACAAAATGCATTGCGCTCTTCCTGGATCTAGCAAAAGCATTCGACACTATCTCTCACAAAATTCTGAAGAATAAACTACAACGCATCGGTATACAAGGTCAGCTCTTCAATTGGTTGTGTAGCTATTTAGATAACAGGAGCCAAAGAGTGCTCATCAACGATACTATAAGCGATTCAGCTAATATTAAATTCGGTGTACCCCAAGGAAGTACTTTAGGACCACTTCTATTCAATATATATATAAATGATCTATGTAACAGTTCCCTTGCCGACCACATTATCACCTTTGCTGATGATACAGTCTTACTATTTGAAGACAAAAGCTGGAATGTTGTTCACAGTAAAGCAGAAGTAGGGTTAAACAAGGTCAAACAATGGTTAGACAATAATCTCCTAACACTTAACCTAGATAAAACCAAATTCATCCGTTTCAGAGCAACACAAGCAGGAGAACCAAAAGAAATACACAACATCATTATTCACCATTGTATTGACCGGACCACATGTAAATGCTTAATCTTAGAATGTGTCGATAGTATAAAATATCTAGGAATTATCATAGATAAGTCTCTGAGATGGGACGAACATATTGTCTCAACTTCCACAAAGATTAGAAAACTTACTCATCTATTCATGTCTGTTAGAAATATTCTTTGCGTAAAAGATCTGAAACAAATGTACCATGCCTTGTGTAACTCACTGCTAGAATATGCATCCTTGGGATGGGGCGGCTGTTCCAAAACTATAATTGATCCCCTAGCAAAAGCACAAAAATCACTTTTAAGGGTCATCCTTAAGAAACCATTTAGGTATCCCAGTGAGCTATTATTTAAAGAGTTACGAATTCTTGATGTACGGCAACTATACATAAGGAAAATTATTTTACATACACAAAAACACCGACACCACTATCCATCCATCGTTCATCTCCACAACACCCGTCATGCAGGGAGGAATCCAGTAATTCCGCCTACTACAAACACATCACATGCCCAAAGACAATACTCCTACTTAGGGCCTAAATTGTTCAACTTCATACCCGATGCTTGGAAACTGAAAAGTACAAGCATTTTACGGAAATGGGTTAGCAATTGGCTTCTGGATATGGGGAGAGTCGAGAGCGAACATATGCTAACACAATCTCACATACCTAATATGTACTAAAAAGTTTATGTTAATGCATAAAAAAATAAAAAAAAATCTTTTGCTCTGTTTTTTTGATCCGTGTAAAATAAAGACTGTATTTTGATTCTTGAAAAATAACGACTAGACATATTAAAAATAAGTTTTGAAATTTAATAGATTGGAAATTTATATTCATATATTCTGGTTTATAAATGGGTAATTTCTATTACTTAGGAAATTCTAAAAAATTTTAGTACATTTATTAAAAATTAAATAGTCATAAATGCATTTCGAATTCATATGTCATATGTTGGTGTATAAACGTGTAAATTCTAATTATGCAATTGCAAATGTTCCCCAAAATAATCTGGAAAACTATTAATGTAATTAAATGTAAGGCCTTTGCAATTTCATAGAAAAAATTGTAAATTTTTTTTACCTAAAATGTTAAATTCAAAATTCGATAGTTCCGTACTCCTGCAACTGGCAGAAAGAGGTACAGGAGGTAGGTACCTTCGATACATTGGCTTGACACTAACAATGTACTTAGGCGTTAAAGACAATATGGTTAATGTTGCAATTTTGCAAACCTTTGTTTGATCACTTACTTTTAAATTTTCGTTGTTTGTATTTTTGTATTATGTACGTATTTTTTTTATCGTAACATATTGATGTTGTATGTCTCACTGTACAATTTTTTTTTTGCTTATATTTTTATTTCATTTATATATTTTTTTTATTTCCATTCCTTTGTTTATAATATTATGAACTAGATGTGCAATTTGGCTGTCCTGAAACGGGTATCCTTCCCAGTTGGACAGGCAAAGTTTCATTGTGTAATGTTTTGTAATATATATGCATGTATAAATAAATAAATAAATAAATAAATAAATAAATATTACATTTTCCAAAAAAAATCGTGGAAAATTCAGACCAGCAAGAAAACTCTTCAGAACCGTTGGTGTTGACAACATTTTACAGTAAAACTCACAAAACGGTTCTTTTGTCTACAGCTTATGTGGAAGTTTTAGATAAAAATGGAGTATTTCAGAAGGTTCGTGTTATGCTCGATAGCGCAAGTCAGGGAAACTTTATTTCGGAAAATTGTGTCAAAAAATTAGGTTTTACTCGTTCTAAAAAACAACCACTTACCGTGATAGGTATTGGAAATATTCCTACTATTAATTCTAACGGATTAAGGCTGTCATACCAGCAAATCATAATTTCGATTCCGACTGCACCGCTCACACATCAGCCGTTGCAAGCGGACGTTTTTGGAACTAGATTTCGTTCCTCTAGAAGCCGGGTTTCACGTACCTATAGTTCACGCGAAGCTGGACCTACAGTATGGTTCAGATAAAGATGTTGAATTCTCGCTTCCAGAATTTTAATAAGTAGTAGTTATTTGTAATTTGTGTATTGAAGTGCGTAGACATAAATAGATACATAAACACAGTAGGTATAAAGTAGATACCTACACAAAAAAACAATTTGTTATATTTTTTTAATATTTTGGTTTTTGTTTTTTCATTTTATTTTACGGCCATTAGAGTGGAGGAATTGAAACGTTACTTGAAATGGCTTTAGCCGTGTTTAGTGACCAGATCTGAAAAGTCAGGTACTTCCCCACCTCCATCTTCCCTAACTCCTTCCCCTCCCCCACTACCTTCAGCCTCACAACATACCCCAATTGGGGGTGATAGACCCACTGGCTCCAGACGGGAGCAGTTGGGACTCTTGTGCGGTATTCATGAAAAAAAGAGTACCTAATATTCAGTTGGATTGTAAAAAATATCTCATTTTGAAATATTTATTCGTGTGCATAATTTTTAATTTTATATTTATGTGAATACCGCACAAGAGACCCAAATGCTCCCGTCTGGAGGATCGGGATTCGATCCCACGACCTTCGGATTGCGAGTCAAGAGCCTTACCTCTTGACCACGCCGGCCGTCAATAAATAGTATCAGTAATTTGGAAGGCGGGTATGGGTACCGCCGTCCCGGGAACCATGTATTGGATTATCAACACCGTACGGGTAGCCCGGGTTCATGGGGCGAGGTTTGTCAGGATCTCGGCGGCGGTGGAATCTGCCCCACCAACTACGTAGAAGGCCGGATCGGGAGAGACCTTTTTTTACAATCGCTCGACACATTGCCTATCTCTTCTTTGGGGATGCTGTGTGAAGGTTCGTTTCAGGGAAAGGGAGGAGAGGATCTTCTGAGAAGGAAAGGGTATTAGGGGTGGGTAGAAATGTGGGGGTCAGCGTGTCCAGGAGAGCGGATGTATGAATCCATCCCTCCCACTGCGGTGCAAAGCGATGTTCCGAGAGAGTAAGGCTGGAGAAGTCAAAGGGACTCCCTCAACCACTTTCTCTAGATCCAACCTGCCATGCAGCTGGTGCGCAGACGCATCCGCCGCCAAGACCTGAAAAAACCTCACCCCATGAACCCAGGCACCCCTGCTAGTCACCAAACGTTGCGAACCACTAAGGATGACCTACGGCAGACGTGTTGGTTATCAAAAAAATGGTTCCCGGGGCGGTGGTACCCATACCCGATTCTCATGTTTGTTATTTTTGTAATACGAAAAATGGATATAAAAAAGCCTACCCCCCATCCCTCTCAACCCCCTCCCCCTCTCACCCCACAGCCTCTAACCACCCTCCACCCCCCCGCCTCTTTTACCCCCCCCCCCCTATATAAAAATCAATTGCTGTTTGTTAGTTTCACTAAAACTCGAGAACGGCTGGGCCGATTTAGCTGATTTTGGTTTTGAAATGTTTGTCGTAGTCCAGGAAAGGTTTAAACGTTGAGAAAATATGGAAAAGTTGCGAGGAAGATAGTAAAATCAACAATTTAATTCTCCCATATAAACTGTTCTACATACTTTCCTGTGAATTGCTAACCGTTCATCCGATTGCGATGAAACTTTGGTGAGTTATTGTGAGCACGCCCGCAAAGTAGTCCAGTCAATAAATGCTCCAAAAGGAGGTGTAGAGTGCGTGAGCAGGGACCTAAGCGATTCCTCCAGAAACTTGTTTAGGGTGCTTAGGGTGTGAACATACTAAAAGTCCTGACGTCTTGGTTGTGAGCTAGGGGGAAGGGGGGGAGGGGGAAGTCCCAATTTTCGGGTTTCCGCTTATATCTCAAAAACGGTGCGTCACACATGAAAATTTCCTAAGGATAAGTAAAAAAAGCTCATAAAATTATCTACAACTTTTATTCTTTACGTAATTTTCGAAATCACGTCCATTTTTGACTTACACGCTCCACAAATGTAGATATTTTTGAAAAAAATTATTTTACCTCACATTTTTCATCAAACATTCCTTCATATCGTCTAAAATATTCATCAAAGAAAGAAATTTATTTATAAGAAGTTGTAATAAATTTAATTCCCTTTTAGAATATATATACATATGCAAATAAGTCTCCAACCAGTAAATATTTACAGCAATTTTAAGGTTTTGCGTAAAATGTCGTCATTTTCAGAAAAAGCTGTTTTTATCTTATTACTGACACACCGACGTGCAACGACGATTATGCGACGCTCTTTTAGTAAGGCGTATGATCAGATATGACCATGGAAACCACATTGATGCTATCATTCAAAAGCCGAGAAGGCATAACAGGAGGCAGAGGTATTTTGCACAATGTACTAGAAGTGGTTAGTTGGTATGAGCGCAACTCATGAGATCTGCACTTCCCTTGAAGAGTATTGTGGAGTCTTCACGTCCAGTAACAACACAAGGACCTCGGACAAGCCCACCGAAGTAAAGATGCAGCAGACATTTTCAAACTCAGTCAGTGGTTTGATGCACATCCTCCCTTCCCACAAGCTAATGAAATAATGTCAATTCCCAATGTCTTCTGTCAGCTCGTCGATAAAAAATCACGATGAAAAGGTTGCAGTTGACCCAACATTTCTGTTTCACCGGATGTGTATAAGCAAACGATCAGATGAGGATTTGAAGAAATTCTTTGAGTATGAGTTGGCCCCATTTCCCTTGGCACTGTTCAATGAAGGTGGGATGTGGAAGACAACTAAATCTGTCCTGTACAGCTTATTCGAGCCTACCAAAAAACTGGTCTACTGTCTCAGGTGAACATAGTTGTGGACGGAAAATTTCTACTACACAGAGTAATTTGGCAAAAAGATGCCTTCCTTGTCACAATTTGTGATCGTTACATCAACTACGTCAACCACCACTATCCTGGATGACTCACACTGTGGTATTTGATTGGTACCCAAACCCAGCCAACGGTACAAAATCACAATAACAGATGCGATGATACAGACTGAGAAGGTCAGCTGACATCAATTTGACTTGGAACACTTCAATACCCGTTAAAAAGGAAGATTTGTTATCCAATCCTACCAACAAAAGTAACTTCATCTCTTTACTACAGACGAAGCTTCGGGAGAATGGGATACAGACTCTTCAGGACATGATGCTGACTTCCTTGTTGTGAAGATTGCTGTGGAACATTCCTCTCACAGTTTTGTGAGAAGCTTTCACTTCCTTTTGATTGCTTCCACTCCTCCCACCCAAGATATTCTGCTGCTGACAACGGACGAGGGAAAACCAAAACAATGCCACTGTCCATCCAAAAGATGCAGCACCGTGCATTTGAACACATCCTGTTCTTACATTCATTTACCGGCTGCGACACAACATCTGCAACTTTCAGGAGAAGCAAGGTGGGCTTCTCAAAATTGTACTTGGAGTCAGAATTCATCAAGCAAGCGGCAATGATCTTTATAACCCCTCCTCTACTCACGGCGAGGTTGAAGAGGCTGGAAATAAATGTTTCCTGAAATGGTATGCGGCGCCAAAAAGACAGACCTTCCTTAACCAGTACCGCTTTTAGTCGTTCACAGGGTTGGTGGCAAATATGAAGCCTGACATCAGCTCCCTCCCTCCAACAGAGAACGCAGTTAAACAGCATTCCCAGTGCACCGATTGAGCTGCCCCCTGAATAATGGGGGTGGAAACATGAAGGAGAGACCCTGATGCCAAATACAACAAAAGATCCACCAGCGCCGGAGGTCCTTCTAAATATGATATTTTGCCGCTGCACCAGGGATTGTGCAATTGGCAAATGTGGATGCCGAAAAGCAATGCTGACCTGTTCTGCAGCGTGTCTCCGAGTCTCCTGCCAAGGGAGATGCCTCAATAGCGTGCCTGTTGCCGAGGACGACGATGACGACGACATAGAGCCCATTCAGCAAGAACCATCCAATACTGAGGATGAAGATGCCATGGATGAACAACGCTTGCGAGGACCCCCACGTCCAAGGAGGATGATAATGTAACATGATGTTATTGAGAACAGTGATAACAATGAGATCTATAATTTTATGTGCTTAATGTAACGAAATAGAATAAACATTATGATTATAAAATACAATTATGTATTTTTCAAGTAATATGATTTTTACCTATTTTATTTAATAACTGGTTTTAAAGTGTGGTCACACATATTATTAGGCGAACGAACAAGTGTTGTGTGTCAGTAATAAGATAAAAACAGCTCTTTCTGAAAATGACAACATTTTACGAAAAAACTTCAAATTGCTGTAAATGTTGAACGGTTGAAGATAAATTTACATATGTCTGTATATTCTAAAAGAAAATTAAATTCTTTACAACTTCTTTCGAATAAATTTTTTTCTTTGATGAATATTTTAGACGATATGAAGGAATGTTTGATGAAAAATGTGAGGTAAAATGATTTTTTTCGAAAATATCTACATTTGTGGAGCGAATAACTCGAAAATGGCTGGGATTTCGAAAATTACGTATAGAATAAAAGTTGTAGATAATTTTATCAGCTTTTACTTATTATCAAAAAATTTTCCTCTGCGGCGCACCGTTTTTGAGATATAAGCGGAAACCCGAAAATTGGGACCTCCCCCTCCCCCTCCCCCCCTAGCTCACCACCTAGACGTCAGGATGTTTAGTATGTTCACATCCTAAGCACCCTAAACAAGTTTCTGAAGGAATCGCTTAGGTCCCTGCTCACGCACTCTACACCCCCTTCCTTGACTGGACTAAAGGTTTCTGTATATACTGGTGAGCTCTGGCATTATGAAATTTGTATATAAAATTGCAATTGGTGCCACGCAAACTGTTTGAAAACTGAATGTACCGGGAGTGAATGTATGGAATGCGGGAGGAGGTGGCGGATGGGAGAGAGGTGAAGGATGAGGGAGGGAAGGGGAGGGAACCCGGGAGGTGGGAGGGGAACTCGGGAGGGGGGAGAGGAAAACGGGTGGGGGTTTAAGGGATAAGGGAAGCGGGCGAGGGGAGTGAGGAGAGGGGAAGGGGACGTTGGAGAGGAAGGGGAGGCAGAAGGGGAACGGGACGAATGGGAAAGGACACGAGCTCTGGCATCATGAAATTTGTATAATAAAATTGCAATAAGTGGCACACGAGCTGTATGAGAACTGAATGTACCGGGAGTGAATGTATGGAATGCGGGAGGAGGTGGCGGATGGGAGAGGGGTGAAGGATGAGGGAGGGAAGGGGAGGGGGACAAGGGAGGGGAACTCGGGAGAGGGGGCCCGCGGGATGGGTTGGGGAGGGGAACCCGGGAGGTGGGAGGGGAACTCGGGAGGGGGGGAGAGGAAAACGGGTGGGGGTTTAAGGGATAGGGGAAGCGGGCGAGGGGAGTGAGGAGAGGGGAAGGGGACGTTGGAGAGGAAGGGGAGGCAGAAGGGGAACGGGACGAATGGGAAAGGACACGAGCTCTGGCATCATGAAATTTGTATAATAAAATTGCAATAAGTGGCACACGAGCTGTATGAGAACTGAATGTATCGGGAATGAATGTATGGAATGCAGGAGGGGGGAGGGGAACCCGGGAGGGTGGAGGGGAACTCGGGAGGGGAGAGGGGAATTCGAGAGGGGGATCCGCGGGAGGGAGGAGGTGATTATGGGAGGGGGGAGGGGAACTCGGGAGGGGGGATCGCGGGACGGAAAAGGGGGGGAGTAGAGTGAGGAGAAGGAAGGTGGAGGAGGAGTGGGAACGCGAAAGGGGAAGGGGACGCGGGAGAGGAAGGGGAGGTGGAAGGTGAACGGGACGAATGGGAAAGGACGCGCAGGGAGAAACAATTTCGTTATTAAATGGCAAAGGTTGGTACCCGGCATATATATAAATGCTAATAAATGAAAATGAATCGCCGAAATGTATGTACGCGCATAACTTCTGAACGACTACACCAAATTGGATAATTCTTTTTTCGTTGTGTTTGTTATTGCCAGGACAAGGTTTGTATATAACTACTGGTGAGCTCTGGCATTATAAAATGTGTATACTAAAAATTCAATGGGTGGCACGTGAGCTGTTTGAAAACTAAATGTACCAGAACTGAATGTATGGAATGCGGGAGGGGGGATAGGAACTTGGGTATTGGTGCCGCGGGTGGAAAGGGACGGGAACCAGGGAGGGGGAGGGGAACCTGGGAAGGGGGAAGGGAATTCGTGAGGGGAGTTGGCGGGACGGGGGAAGAGGAGTGGAGTGAGGAGTCGGAAGGTGGAGGTGGCGGAGTGGGAACGTTTGAGGGGAAGGGGACGTGGGAGAGGAAGGGGAAGCGGAAGGTGAACGGGACGAATGGGAAAGGACACGCAGGGAGAAACAATTTTTTGTTGAACGACATAGCAACGCATGCCGGGCACCAGCTAGTATATAAATGAAAATGAATCGCCGAAATGTATGTACGCGCATAACTTCCGAACCCATGCATGCCGGGTACCCGCTGTATATAATTTTTTTTTTTTTTTTTTTACGGACAAATAGTCCATTAACAATATAACAATAACACGAATAACAAGCGAGCCTAAAGGCCCGACCCGCCTAGCAATTGATCACTGTTCGCATCGATTACCGTTCGCATGTCATTTTTTGTAACCAGCACCACTTTTCGTAACAATCACCACTTTTCGTAACGATTCACCAGTTAACCCCATGTGTCGAGCATGCGTAAAGAAGTTTTACTTTTAAAAAATGGGGCATTTGGGACTCTTGTTTTTTGTATCGTATAATAAGGGACAAATAAAAACATTTATTTTTAAATATAAAACTTTTTGCATAAAAATATTCAATGAAAATGAAATTCGGTCAACCCTGTAGATTTTACGAACGTGAAACAAGGAATTCGTATGTATTTACATTTCGTTTCCAAAATATTATTTCAAACTGTTGTAATTCAGAGCGACGCGGACACGTCCTCGTCTGGCCACGTTTCGGACCGTAATGAACTGCGAAATTTTGTGTTTCGGCGCTATGATAAAATCGTCAAATGCGAAGCTGTTAATTAATTAAAATTAAATGCTTCCCAAAATTATTTTTCGGTCAAACTTATTTATGATTTGTCAATAATGTCTTAGCACAATAATTATGTAAAAAAATATGAAATATATTAGTTTATAAGTGCGCAAATAAATACACAAATGGACCAATTTTCGTCAAGAAACACATGTACGTACATATTTTTTAATGATTTTATTGAAACTAAAATTAAAATTCTAATACATAACTTTGCTAGATAATGTATTGATTTATTTCACTGCATGATTACATTATTTGAAATGGGTGTGGTATAATACAAAAACTTTTTTGAAAATTTAACAAATCTGCCAACGACCTATGGAATAACCTTATTATACTAAAAATTAAAAAAAATTCTAAAAATTTATTACATAACTATGCTAGATAAAAGAACAATCTTTCGAAATCCATTTATAATTTTTTGTGGAAAAGAGTCAATACGTCTAAAAACTTTTTTGAAAATGACATATTTCTGGGTTTCTCTACCTATGTCCTCTTAATAAGAACACAATTTCGTCCTGTCGATTCGAAGGAATCTGGAATTATGACAGATTTACTTATTTTAAATAACATTTGTTCGAATATGCCATCAAATCGTATCGTCGATCATCATTGGGATCACATCGTGGGTCTCAAATTGGGAGATCCAACATTCTACTTATCATCAGCCATTGACATACTGCTTGGAAGTGATATTTTTGCGTCATTGTTATGTTCAGGAAAATTGATGGGGAAAGAAAATGAACCCATAGCTATAGAAACTAAATTGGGTTGGATTTTGATGGGAAATGTTGGACCATCAAATCATTGTATAAATTCATTCTTCACGTCAATGGAGGAAAATATTGATGAAAAGCTTAAATGTTTTTGGGAAATTGAAAATGTTCCAGCTTTGAAGAAAATTCAATCGCCTGATGAAATTCGTTGTGAAAAAATATACACTGAAAGTACCTACCGTAACCAAGACGGAAGATACGTCGTTTCATTGCCATTTAAGGAAAGCCCGGAAAAATTGGGAAAGTCATATGACATAGCATTGTCACGCCTCAAGCATTTAGAAAGGAGACTGAATAGAGATTCTGATCTCAAATCTCAATATATTTCGTTCATGAGAGAATACTTTACATTAGGGCACATGATAGAAGTGCCACCTCAATTGCCAATTATTGCTAACTATTTCATACCCCATCATGGAATAATCAAAGAAACCAGTTCTACAACTCGGTTAAGGGTCGTTTTTGATGCCAGTACCAAATCGTCTTCGGGTACGTCATTGAACGACATACTTTTGGTCGGTCCCAAATTACAAAGGGACATTGTCGAATTAATGTGTAATTTTCGAATACACAAAATCGTTTTTACAGCTGACATCCGTCAAATGTATAAGCAAATACTGGTGGATGAGAAATCTCGCCGTTATCAACATATTTTGTGGAGAGAATCATCTGATTATCCTGTAAAGGAATTTGAATTACAAACAGTAACATATGGCACGTCAAGTGCTCCATATCTATCCATTCGTTCACTTCATCAATTAGCAAATGATGAAAAATTGAATTTCCCAAAGGCAGCTAGTATATTAATTGAAGACACCTACGTAGATGATATTATCAGTGGTGCGCAAACTTTGGAAAGCGCTCGACATAGTATAGTGGAATTAATTGCATTACTTCAAAAGGTTGTTTTGAATTGAGAAAATGGTCTAGTAACCATCCTGAAATATTGGAAGATATTCCTGTCAGCTATCGGGAAGTACCCTTAAGTTTTGAGTCGGATACTGACAAGAAAAACCTTAATATTTTAGGTATTCAATGGATACCGTCGCTTGATCAATTTACATATAAAATTCATAATGTTTTTAGTGACCACTGTACCAAACGCATAATTTTATCGACAATTGCACGTCTATATGATCCATTAGGTTTTATTAATCCTGTCGTTTTTATTGCTAAATGCTATATGCAAAACTTATGGAAAATTCAAATTGGATGGGACGAAGAAATCCCTTCGGACATGAATTTGAAATGGAAGAAATATATAAAAGAGCTTCCATCACTCGCCAATTTAAAAATTGATCGATATGTCGCAACTTCTCCCACCAGTCGATGCATACTTGTTGGATTTGCGGACGCCTCTGAAAGAAGATACTGTGGAATTGTTTATCTGGTAGTGATTAATAACACAGAAATATCCAGCCACATTTTATTAGCAAAATCCCGTGTTGCCCCCATAAAGATAACATCGATCCCGCGACTGGAATTGTTAGGAGCAGTTTTATTAGCAAATTTGTTGACTTATTGTCAAGAAGTATGTAAAGACAGACTTCAAATAGAAAAGACTGTCGCGTTCACCGATTCAACTATTGTATTGGCATGGCTGAAGACACCTTCTTTTCTATTGCAAACTTTTGTAGCAAATCGTGTTGAAACAATAATACAAAATATACCTTATGAACATTGGTATCACATTTCATCGCAAGAAAATCCTGCAGACTTGGGTTCGCGAGGAGCTTTTCCCAGTGAAATCGCTGACGCTTCGTTATGGTGGAAAGGACCTAACTTTATATCAACACCGTTGGAGGAATGGTTATTTGTTAGGCCTCCAAATATCTCTGTGGACCAGTTACCAGAGTATAAGTAAAAAAATTTAATTTCTCTATCTACAAATATGTCAACGTGTGACGAAGAGTTTTTATTGAAGTTTTCATCATTATCGAAATTACTTCGTGTTATATGTTGGTGCCGTCGGTTTATCAATAGATTACGTTCGAAATCGATTATCAATTTCAATGGGTTATCCCCACTTTCGTTAAAAGAAAATAATTTAGCCTTGCAATGTTGCATTAAGCTTGTTCAAGCAATTTATTTTCAACAAGATATGAACAATATCTCTTCCCATCGCATGTGCTCAACACAGCTTCAAAAAATCGCCCCATTTATGGATGAAAATGGTGTTTTGAGAGTCGGTGGTCGAATTCGCCTTGCACCGATTTCAGAAAATGCTCGCCATCCTATTATTTTACCGAAGCAATGTCATTTGACAACTTTAATAATTGATTATTACCATAGCATGTACCTTCATCCAGGTCCTCGTGCACTCCAATCCATAATACCATTAAAATATTGGATAATTTCGGCTAAGAATGTAATTCGACATCGATTGAGTAAATGCATTTCTTGTATTAAAAATAACCCGCGTTGTAGCTTCCTTTTGATGGATAACTTAACCGCTTCCCGTTTTCGAGAAGGTCGTCCATTTTTAAATGTCGGAACAGATTTTGGAGGTCCTTTTTTGGTACGCGAAAGTAGACGTCGCGGCGCAAAAACTTATAAGGCCTATTTATTTCTTTATGTTTGTTTATCGACCAAAGCCGTTCATCTTGAATTAGTTTCAGATCTATCTACTGAAGCATTTGTGGCAGCATTAGATAGATTCATCTCTAGACGCGGTATATGCCAAAATATTTATAGCGATTGTGGCACCAAATTTTATTGGAACTAACAGATATCATACTGGTCTTTCTAAATTCATACATGCATCTGAAAACACTGACAAACTTGTTGACGCAACTGTCGCTCGTTCAATTACTTTTCACATTTTTCTCCGCCCTCCGCACCCCATTTCAATGGAGTGTCGGAAGCTGGTATTAAGTCAATTAAACACCATTTGAAGAGGGTTGTGGGAGATCAAATCCTGACCTTCGAAGAATTAACTACTGTTCTGACTCGCATCGAAGCCATTTTAAATTCGCGACCAATTGGAGCGTTGTCGTCGGATCCATCCGAATTGGACCCGTTAACTCCTGCACATTTTTTAATTGGGGCTCCTCTGGTTTCTGTTCTTAAAGAAAATTTTGTGGATGTACCAATGAATCGTTTGTCGCGTTGGCAACTATTGAAACAGATGTCCCAACATTTTTGGAATCGTTGGCGAAAAGCATATCTACATACTCTTAACAACGCAACAAGTGGGCAACGTCAACTCCTAATTTGAACGTTGACAATCTAGTCATGATAGATGATTCACAAGCAACCCCAATGCGATGGCCTGTCGGGAGGGTGGTTGAATTATTCCCCGGCACCGATGGAATGGTTCGTGTCGCTACTGCAAGAACCCCTCAGGGCATTTTTAAGCGGCCCGTAGTCAAATTGTATAGGCTACCCATCGATTAATTAATTTTAATTTTATTTTATTTTTGTCTTGTTCAATACTTAGGTTAATTAGTTATTTTGCTTTCGTTTTTCATTGCTTTTCTTTCGCATATAGTTGTTGAGAAAATATCATATTTCCTCAAGGTCGGCGGAATGTTTTGTTCTGAAACAGTCTTTTAGAAAATTAAATCCATTTTCCTCAAGTCCTTCAGCAATCATGCATTCCTTTCTCTTCATCCTTTCCTCAAAAGTCTCTACCAGGAGAAGAAGATGATCCTACCTACAAGAGGAAATAATTGAACAATATTATCGCCCAAGTTTACCCTACCTACTTCGGCAGTTCAATTTTGATCGTGACATGGGTCACATTGCTCTCGTGAAAAATATCGCAAATAATAGCAAGATTACAATTTTTATTTGTATCAAACTGTCGTGTCGTAGAAGTCTGGTGTTGTGTCAGTGTTTGGAGCCAGGATCGATCCTGAATCGCAATAATACGCCGTCAAACGTAAGAGACTTCCTTTCATTTCCTACTTCCCACGATCAGATTTCAAAACACAATTATTGGTATTTACTCATCACAAAACAAAAAGGGATTTACAGTCATCTTTTCGTGTCGCGGTATTAGGCCGTGACAGCACGCACAACTCAACCCCGCACACATCATACTTATATAAGAACGCAATCAAAATGCTTTTATTGTCAAAATGAGAGCCATACGCAACTGTACACTTGTACAGTTGTACTTGTACACAATTTTTAAAATTATCGCCAAAGGAAAGGTTTTCCTTCGTAAAGGAAAAATCTTTGTGTTTTGATTGTTTAAGCCCGCAACACACGTCTACAAGATGTAAATCAAAAGGCACTTGTCATAAGTGCCATGGCAAGCACCATACGCTCCTTCATTTTGAGAAATCCAGTCACGCAAATACCAACACATCCAATGTAGAAACTCAACCTAACGAGTCAGAACCCTCGGTATGTACCATGTCAGCAACCACTCGACAAGGTGCAACTACTGAAGTAATTGCTACCGCCAAGGTTCACACTGTTGATCGAAACGGTGAAAAGAATACCGTTCGCTGTCTTTTAGACCCAGGCTCACAAAAGCATTACATAACATCACAATGTTGTGAACAATTAGGCCTGGCAGTCAGACCAGGAACGCGCTTTGCAGTCCAAGGTTTAGGCGGCAAAACGCAATCAATAAAAGGAAGTGTCACATTGACGATTCAATCTAGGATTGATCCCTATTTCAAATACTCTATAACCGCTCTAGATTTAGATAAAATTACCGCTCACTTACCTACTTGCAAAGTGGACTTGACGTCATATAAGTTCATAAATATTCTATACTTTTGAATGTAGCTATTACTTTGTGGTTATCCATTATAGAAAAATAAAATAATTTAACTTTGTATAAACCACTTATTTGATGTGCAAATCCGACCGGTTTCGGAACAAACGTTCCTTCGTCAGGGAAAGCTTAGTATAAGCTTTCCCTGACGAAGGAACGTTTGTTCCGAAACCGGTCGGATTTGCACATCAAATAAGTGGTTTATACAAAGTTAAATTATTTTATTTTTCATAAATATTCCGCTGGCAGACGACACCTGGGCAATGCCTGGTCCAATTGATTTGCTAATTGGCGTTAGTCTGTTCTCTCAACTGTTGTTACCAAATAAGGTAATCACCCCCGGTTTTCCAGTCGCAATTCAAACCACATTAGGCTATGTCTTCATGGGTGATGCTCCAGTAAATTCTCAATCAAACAACACTTTAACTTTCTGCGCTACACACGAAATTGAGAATTTAATTCAAAAATTCTGGGAAATCGAAGATATCGGTTCGGAACCGATTCTTAGCCTCGAAGAAAAGGAAACTGAGAACATTTTTAAAAGCACCACAACTCGCCTTGAGGACGGTTCTTATGAAGTGGCTTTGCCATTCAAAGGCAACCAGTGTGACTTAGGTGATTCATTGCAAGCTGCGCAAAATCGGTTTTATGCACTAGAGAGAAAATTTAAGCACCTGCCAGAATTAAAACCGCTCTATGATGAAGTGATCAGAGAACATATTCACAAAGGTAATCTATCCCAGGTAGAAGCTTTACCGTCAGAAAACGCGTACAACATTCCGCATCACGCAGTTAGGCGTGAGGATAAAATGACCACGAAAGTGAGAGTGGTTCTTGACGCAAGCGCAAAAACAAAAAATGATTTATCTTTAAATGATATTTTACACACGGGACCAAGCCTACAAAATGATTTATTTTGCATTTTTCTGAATTTACGCCTTTTTCCTATCGCAATTTCCGCCGACGTTCGTCAAATGTATTTATGTATCGCAAAGAAGATCGTCGGTATCGACGAATTTTATATAGATTCAATCCGCAAAAGCCGCTTCAGGCTTATCAATACAATCGCGTGGCATTTGGCCTTAAGTGCAGCCCGTTCTTAGCCCTTCGAGCAATCAAACAGTTAACGTTAGATGAAGGCGCTCGCTTCCCTATGGCAAGGGATATTATCAATCGCGACGTTTATGTAGACGACATAGCTCTGCTTTAAATGAGCAAGAAGCTATCCGTGCGGCTGGAGAGTTGATTGAGCTCTTCCAGTCAGGAGGATTCCAACTCGCTAAGTGGGCATCCAATTCAAGCAAAGTATTAGAAAACATTCCATTGGAACTTCGCTTGTCGCAAAGTGTAACTTTCGATAGTGATGCATCGCTAAAAATCCTTGGGCTACGCTGGCATCCTTTGGATGACATTTTCGCATTTGAAGTCACTCCAGACAATCGAACTTGTACAAAACGCAATATTTTATCATCTGTCGCTAGACTCTTTGACGTGATGGGTCTGGTGGCGCCTATAATTGTACAAGCCAAGCTTCTGATAAAGGAGCTGTGGATTTTAAAAATCGATTGGGACGAAATTCCACCCACGAGTATATCACGCCAGTGTCAGCAGTTCAACGCGGAATTGCCGTCAATATCGTCAATTCGTATTCCACGTCATGTAGGAGTCGCTGAAGGATGCACGTTAAAACTCGTTGGGTTTGCGGATGCGAGCGAAAAGCCATACGGAGCAGTGATATACGCTCAGGTGACCACTCCTGATAACCGAATTGAGGTTCAATTAGTTTGCGCCAAATCAAGGGTAGTACCGTTAAAGGTCGTCTCCTTAGCACGCTTAGAATTATGCGCAGCATTATTGTTATCGCAACTGTTGAAAAGGGTAATTGATAATTACTCCGCGAGGTTTATTGTTCATTCAATATTATTTGCCTTTTCTGATTCGACTGTAACTTTAAGTTGGATTCATTCATCACCTCACCGCTGGCAAACCTTTGTTGCCAATCGTGTAGCAAAAATACACGAAAATTTGCATAGTAGTCATTTTTATCATGTCGCAGGTGCTGAAAACCCTAGCGACTGTCTGTCGAGAGGTATGCTACCATCACAATTGATGGCAAATGATATTTGGTGGAATGGTCCAAAATGGCTTTGCCAGCCGCATTCCGAGTGGCCTATTGCGCCATTTAAGCACGCAAATTCGGAACAGTTACTGGAATTGAAAACCAATCAGTATGAACCGCCAATTACTTTTGGCATGTGTTCTCGCGTAGCTGATTCACCAGAAATCAAAACTCGCAACCTTGAAGCGCTTGTATCATCTCAAATTGTACCTAATTCAATTATTAGCAAATATTCTTCGTTTAATAAATTGCAACGCGTAGTCGCATAGATAATGCGTTTCGTTAACAATTGTCGTAAACTTCCTGGTACAGTTAATACAAGCTCAACTTATCTTAGCTCTCGTGAGATAGATGATTCGCTTTTGAAAATCATACGCATCGAACAGGAAACATATTTTTCTGTCGATATACATAACATGCGAAATAACGTTCCATGTTCAACGCACATTTTAAACTTGAAACCGTTTTTTGATAGCCGCGGTATTATCAGGGTGCGCGGTCGACTCAAATACTCAGATCTGTCATACGAAAACAAATTTCCCATCTTGTTTCCGAAAATCTGTCATTTAGCTTATTTAATTATAGATTATAATCATAAACTATATTTTCATGTAGGCCCACGAAGTCTTCAATTCACTATTCAGAGCAAGTTTTGGATAATGGCGGCACGAAATAAGATTCCTTCACAACTTTCGGAAAGTATTGTTTGTCATAAGATAACATCTTCAGCATCACCACCTCCGTTAATTGCTGATTTACCACATGTATGTCTAAACTGATATACAGGGGTATATATAAAATAGAAATACTTATTATATTTCAATTTTATTTTTTGCTTGGCAACCATTGGGGTCTATGCCTTCTATTGTTTTATTTCTTCATATTTTGGATGCTTATGCTCAATTTGTTTTATTTTGAAGCGTCAATTGTTCATTGAATCCTATCGCATCGCGTTTCATTTTTTTGTATTTGTCTTTTTCTTTTGACCACTTGGTCAAGGCGGAGGGGCATGTTAAGGCCTTTATTGTTACATGTGGTTCTTTCTAAGATACCTATGTGTGCCCTCTGCCATAATTAGCCAGTTGAATTCGCCTCGCCGCAAGGGACACAAGTCCTCAATACCGCACCGCTTTTACAGTTGTAATTAAATCTCGCAGCTATTCACAAGTACTATCGCCACGCGTCACTTACTCTCGCTAATGATTTCGCGATCAAAACGTTCATTCCCAATCGCCATTCCCTTCCAAAATCTCCCATACTAACATACCTACCTTCCCAGTGAACACTGAACGAAGAGGGAAGCAGTCTGGGTAAGTGCGATTAAAATATAATAAAATATTTAGATAAGAACCATACCGCATACAGTCCACAACATACCGCAGCATTTGATCCCTCGATCCATTGAGAGGTATCATTTGCTACCCGCCGCAACAGCGCCGTTTTTGTGAATAATCACCTCAAGGGCGCTTAAGATTTGTTTCTACGATTCGTTTTATTTATTTATTTATTTAAGGAACATAAACAGTCTTAATAACATAATATACATAAGAAGATAACAAAAAATAGACCAATTATTAATGTTCACAGATAGGTATTTAGAAACATAAAAGTAACTGAATGTAAACTAGAATATTTAAGAAAAGAAAAAACAGGACAAAGCAGCAATAAAAAAAAATATATATAATACAGGTGCAGATTCAACAAGTGATAAACCTAAATATAAAAACACAACAATAAAATAAATGCGATTATAAATGTAAAGAAAATAGGGTTCAAAACAGGTATTTGGATTGGGACAGGTAAGAGGAGGACAGGGATAAGGGAAAGTTGCCACGCAGGTAATTTAAAAATATTAGGTACAATTAATTTAATCATCATGAATATGTGTTATGTATTATTCGCACGTAGAATGTTATACAATGAAATTCTGTAGCGAAAGTAACTAGCAGTGAATATGTCAGCAAATGTTTCTAAACGTGCATATTTAATGTTATAGTAGTTACATGTCCTTTGCATAAATTCATTTTGGTTGGAATTGGTGTTGCATCTATCAATGTAGAAAAGGGTATTATGTCTGCTATATCGAGTAGGCGCGTGGAAATTTATTTTATTTAGCAACTCCGGGCAGTCAACTTTCGAGTTAATAATTTTGTACAGGAGCATCTGATCAGCGACAAGCCTCCTGTTGAGCAGTTTCGTGATTTGAAAATGGTTCTCGATTTCATCGTAAGAATTGTATACATTGAATGATTTAAAATTGAGGAATTTGAGAAATCGCTCCTGAACTCTTTCTAACCTGTTAACATAAACAATATAGCGCGGGTTCCAAACCTGTGAACAGTATTCTAGGTGAGGACGAACATGTGAATTGTAGAGAATCAGATAAGTCTTGGTGTTTTTGAAAAATTTGCAAGTTCTTAGTACAAAGCCTAGACTCTGTTGCTTTGGTGACAATGTTATCAACGTGTTTTTCAAAGGTAAGTTTAGAGTCCAAAAGAATCCCGAGGTCACGTATATAATCTTTATTTGTTAACAGCAATCCAGAAATGGAGTAATCATGCAGTATTTTCACTCGGTTACGTGTGAATGTGACTTTGCAACATTTAGAAATATTGATAAAAAGCTTATTTCTGAGACAGTAATCCGTCAGTCGGTCAAGATCTTCTTGTAAACGCACAGAACAGTCTGGAGAGCTTATAGGAAGGTATATCTTCATATCGTCGGCAAATAGTAAAATTTGAGCATTGTGAAAACATTTCGTAATATCATTTATATAGATAGAGAAAAGCAAAGGACCCAAAATGGACCCCTGAGGCACACCGGAAGTGATAATTTTCCAGATGGAGGAAAATCCACCCACTGTCACAGCCTGGGAGCAAGTTTTCTAAGCAGGACGCTGTGGTTGATCTTATCAAAGGCTTTGCTATAGGTAGCAACAGAGCGACATGCAAAGAATCCATGCTGAAATTCATTGATCGAATTCTTTACCACAGGGAATAACTGGTCATAGACTATGTTTTCGAACACTTTTGAAAAAATGCAGAGCTTGGAAATGGGTCTATAATTATCTGCTTCACACTTATTTCCCAATTTATGAATTGGCGTAATATAGTCTCTTTTCCATATATCAGGAAATGTACCAGTCTTAAGCGATATATTAAACAGTATAGATAGCGGAAGTGACAAATGATTTGCGCACTCGGTAATGAACAGTGGTGGGATACCATCTGGCCCAGCTCCCTTGTTGGAATCAAGCCGTTTTAAATATTTAGATACAAGGTCAGCATCGACAAAAACTGACCCTATCGCACAGACCTGCTTAACTACGGAGTCATCGCAGGAAGTCCCCAGAGGGTCAGCCGGTTCGTAGACGGAATGGAAATATTCAGCAAATAAATCACAGACTGCCTGTCCCCCATCGGTTGTTAAATCCTTAAGATTTAAAACGCTAGGAATAGATGCTGATAGTTTTTTTGATTTAACATATGACCAGAATGCTCTGGGATCTTTGGCGATATTCTCTTCAGCATTATTAATAAAGTCTTCGTGATACTTCTTTGCCATTTTTTTCTGTCTGGTGCGTAGTCTTGAAAAAGTAATGTAATCGGAAGGGTTCTTATAAGTTATATATAATCTGTGAGATTTCTGCTTTTCGCGAATAAGTTTTATTAATGATGAGCTATATTCGTTCCTGAGTTCAACAGCTCATCTGTGGAAATATTTGCAGACACCTGAGTTTTATCCCCCCTACAACATAGTTTTCTTCAAAATCCAGGTTCATTCCTAATTTTCCTCTAAAAGACTCTTAACACAGCATCCACAAAGATGACATAGACCTCGAGGGAAATTATTTTGTGAAATTATCTTGTGTGGAGTTAGTGTAAGAGAAAAATCTCGAGAACTATTATAATATGTTCATATTGCGATGACCAAATAATAACCCACCTGTAATCTGTGAACTATTGACTTACTTGACGGCCTCCGTGGTCGAGGGGCAGGTAACATCCTAGACTAGGATCAAGAGGTCGTGGAGTCTTCTCATTTCTCTAACTTCATTTTGACATTATGTTGCAGGAGATCTGTGTGTCATGGCAGGAACGATTCAGCCGGGTGTCTGCAGACACATAATGAGGTGCTCCACCGTCTTGGAAGCGGCATTCCATGGATTGCCATATCAGGTGAAGTCACGTAGATATAATCTCTATTAGTCTATATAATCTTATTCGTTATTCTTTTAACCAATCACAGTTTTTATTATATGTATTTCTCTATGGGTATTTTAAATTTGACATTTTATTTCTTTGAAAGAAAACCCATTGAAGATTATTATAATTCAGCATTAAAACTATAATGAATCAAGATTTCTAGCCCCAGGCATTATTTTCAGAAGATACAGAGAAGCTGCTGAGCGAGTTATGAAAGAAACAAAACAAAATACTCTCTAAAGGCAGAAAATGTGCAGGATCATACATAACCGATAAGTCATTGGAAGTTATCCACCACATACCCGCCCCGGTACAAGTAACAGATGATTACTCCTTCAGGGCTCTCACAAGGACTCTAATTTGTTTTTATAGAATGACGCTACATTTAAATACACGAAGCTAGATCTCCATTGTCCCTGCATACATTATTAGAGAGCAGCGCAGCTGATAGGTCACTTGAGATGAACACTGTTTATTTAGAGAAATTTAGATTCAGTTTCCACGCACAGGATGTAATCAGGGACATTTGTTAGTGGAAAAGTAATTTTTAATCGATGTTGATAATCTTATATATAAAAATCTCGTGTCACAGTATTTGTGGTCGCACTTCTACGAAATGGCTTGACCGATTTTTACGTAATTTTTTTATGTACATTTGGAAGGTATGAGAATAGGGTTTTAAAGTATATTTCTTACCGTTAGGTGATTAGGGTGTCCTTGCCCAGAAAAAAAACTATTTTTTTGAATTTTTTTTTATTATTTTTTTTTTTTTCGGCATCAAAAATATAACCCCAAATTTTAACCGTCCTACCCCCACCCTCACATTTTTTAAACGCGATTTTAGTATTTTTGTATGAAAAAATTTAACAGTTGTTCGTATTTCAAACAGAACGAAATTATTTATATAGTTGAATGACAGATGGTGCTACGACCGCCTCATCGAACTTTCATCCGCACGTGCGCAAGGCATTCACGAGAAGCGTCGCGTCATTTTGATATTTTATTCAGCAACATTTTATCGCGTGGGCAAACCATCGAACTTATTTATGTTGGCTAAAAACGGACTGGCAAAAAATATCGTACACTCAATTGCTCTTTGAAATTCATATTGATTTTCTTTATTTCTTTTTCCTACTTAAGTTGGTGTTTTTTTTTTTGCTTTTATCTGCGGTCATCATCTACAGCGACATCTACCATTTCTCTTTCTGTCATAGAAAATTTTAGATTTTTGATATTTTTATTTTATTAATGTAAATGCCAAAAATTAATTCTATATATTTTTTTATGTTTTTTTTGTTTGTTTTAGTAATACAATGTGCTGTGTTTTCAGATGTGCGCCTCCCCAGAGGACAGATTGATAGTTTGCTGTCCCTGGGTATCAGGGCAAGAGGCAAGACTGCAAGCCAGATGCCAGGCAAACACAACTACACCTAGAGAAGGTACCTCACTTTCATTTCAAATAGTTTATTCAACTTCACCTGTCGTGTTGTGTAACTCTGATGTGTTCGTTTGTTTGAAGGTGATAACTGTACAATGCTGGACACAGGAAGGGTGGGAGTGTGCATTCAATTTGGCAACTGCCAGACAGCAATCGAAGCCGCCAGTAAAGGCCTTTCTCCCCAGGTATTTCGCCATTTATGTAAAACAACATGTTTTTACAGTCGCAGCAATATTACCTGCAAGTATATATAACCGTGTAAAATCAATCTACTTAAAACAGGAGTGTCAGAAGCAGTGGCGTAGCTTGCATAAAAGGCACCCGGGGCGGATGTCACCCCCGGGGCGTGGTCTCACCCCCCCCCCCCTATTAAAGTTGACTTGAGAAAAAATTCTAAACACCAATTTTGACTTCATAAAAGTGGTCCATCCTGGGGGGAGGGTGGCACCCTGGGCGGTCCGCTCCCCCCGCCCCCCTCCCCCCCCCCCTCGACCCCCCTTGCTACGCCATTGGTCAGAAGACAACATTGCTAAATCAGTAATTTCATAAAAAATGGTGCATTATAAACAAAGGTATCGTATTTTCACAATCAGTAATAAATGTTGTAGTCTTTCTATTAATATTTTAAATATAAAACTAAAAAGCTTGCAACATTTTCACTTAATGTCGTTAGTTACCTGCGTAAACTAAGAGAGACGACAGGCGTCAAATTAATCTCCGCCATCGTAAACTGTTCGAAAATTAGTACCAAACTATACACGGTGTCCGGAAACTCGTAGTACAAGCGGGAAACTGGTAAATCTACATCACATTCGGAGTCGATTTGTGATATAATTTTTTTGTTTGAGCTTTCGTTTTCGAGTAAATCGGGTCCGAAGTTGGAATTTTTTTGGTTTAATTTGAAAAAAATTGTTCACTAGGGTTGTTCACAAATTGTTGATTTCAGCTGTATCATGTCTTATAAAATGCATCGAAGGGTAAACCGGGCTCCAAAGTTTTTTTAACCCTTTAGTTGCCGAAAAAATGGAAAAATAGAAAAAAAATAATATTAAAATCGAAATGCTCAGATCGAAAAAAATAAGTTTTTTGTGTTCTCTACATGATGTAGATTCACCAGTTTCCCGCTTGTACTACGAGTTTCCGGACACGTTGTATAGAAGACATTATTTTTTAATCCCAAATCCTTAAGGGGTTCCGATTTGCTTTCCATACTCAAGCAGCTTGTAAACACGTCAAGTATCCTGTTCAAAAGGGCTTTCGGTTCGGGTTCTTCCAGTTTGAGCGTCGGTGACCATTTTATACATCCGAGAGGAACTGGTTCCAAAAATAGCTGGTTCCTCGGATCCATTGAACGCTTGTCAATGACGTCATATATAATATATAGATGCATGGTAGAAATAACAACGTGGTATTATTATTCAACAACAACTCCAGTTACAATAATAATAAAACCGTACCATTCACCTCTTCATACCAAGAGAGGCCTGCCAGCCGAAGCTCCTCACGCTAGCTGTTAACGTTAGAAGCGCCATCTTTTTGCATTATTGGCTACTTTTTGAATTTGATTCTATGACAAAAGTAATTTTTAACAAACTTCAAATACGAAGATGGTTTTGCGTACGGCGTGGCTAGCTAACTCTAGCTTTGAGCTTAAATAAAAAGAAACGAATTAAGTGCCAAAAATGGTACAAGTTTACATACCATTTTACTCACGCTTAATCAAGCCGGTCGCGAACATGGCCAATTCGTGTGTCATAAATATAGAATGTCTTCAAGATGGTGGGACAAGAACGTAGATGCTGGACTCAAACATCAAACAAACATTGAGGTACTTGTTTCAAGCCGCTTGATCTCAACGCTTTTTTGTGTTTTTTTTTTCTTTATTTTCTTAAAAATAAAATCACAATGAAGACTAAGCCTGTTGTGTTTTCAGGTTTGCGCTTTAGAGGGCACTGTGTCGATTGTCTGCTGCCCTCTAGTGACAGTGGCTGAAGGTATAGTACCCAGAACGTACTCATCATTCTCTCAATAATTCATCATTCTCTCTTCTTGTATAACGGTCATGTTCCTTTTGCAGGTGATAATTGCTCGGCAGCTGAGACAGGGCGGGCCGGCAAGTGCCTTCGTATATCGAAGTGCCCCGTTGCCTTGGAGGCAGTCCTGAAGGGAATAACTCCTCAGGTGAAGCCGCTACTTATCACTCCTATAGTAACCACTATACGTCTCTCTTCTTTCCTTTTTTTATATAAATTAAATCTAACTAACATTTTACCATTAAAAAAAAAATAACATCAACCATTCAAAAATATATTTTTTTGTATGATTAAGTCTTCGTATACATCATTATTTTTTATGAAAAAATTAACATGTCGACCCTTTAGATTAGAGTAACAAGGTTCCATTCGTCGATTTGACGTCATGCGATAATGGGACCTGTAGTAAGCTACTTCAGAGTTCATTATCGCATGACCTTACCGCAACAGATAAAACCTTGTTATTTCAAAGGATCGATGTTTCAAAACAAATTCTTCATCGGTGTACAAATAAAAGTTTTATTTTAATACTGTTTTTTGTTTTTATTTTCAGATTTGCGCTTTAGATGGCTCTGTCCCAGTTGTCTGCTGCGAGGGGGTTGTTAAAGGTTTGGCCATCATACTTTAATCATTATAAATCCAGTAGGCGGTGGTAAGTTTGGTTGTATAGGCTTCCTCATCAACACAAAACTGTTATATATTGGACAAGGCAGTGAGTCGTTGAGACAGAACACCAACGGCTTTGACGGTTTGCAAAATTTTCATTAGAATTCTCACACCATAGGCCGGCAAACATCAACCCTCAAATATTCCACTTAATTAATTATTTACGGTTTGTGGGTAAAATCTTCATTCTCATATTTTGTCGTGTAACCCTAGTGTCTGTTTGTTTGAAGGTGACCACTGTACTGTTGCGGACACCGGAAAGGCGGGAGTGTGCAAACCATTCGCCAACTGTCAGACAGCGAAGGAGGCAGCCAATAAAGGCATTCTGCCACAGGTAACTGTTGTGTCCTTTATGTCAAATATTAAAAAAAAACATATTTATTTTGCTAACTAACAACAATTTTACTAACTATTAATAATAACTTCACTAGCAAGATACAACTCTTTGAAATCAATCTATTTTTTTGCCGTTTTTCTCAAATCACTTTTAGTAACAATAGTGGTGTAAGTAGATAATAAAAATAATTTTAAACAAACAATATATAAACAATTTAATTTTTTTTTTTTTTTTAAGTTTTCTTTATTCATTAAATTTTTCATTACACACATAGGGGACTTTTCGACCACCATGCTAGGCACATGCCCGTGTTGTGGTGGTCGATTTTCTATACAGTAGGTGCATTCTTATGAAATATGAAGAATGTGAAAGAATTAAGAAATTATATACATAAAATTATATAATATTAAATAATACAAAAGAATATAAAAGAATGTAAATTGCTCTAGAGTAATACAAAAGAGTTAGGAAAAATATAGTAGAATATTAAATAATATGAAGAGTATAAAACATAGAAATCATATAATGAAAGAATACAAAGGTATGTAATTATAAATATATAAAATAAGAGTAGGTATGGTAAGCATAGGAGAAAGGAATTTTATTACGTTGAGAATCTAAATGTGCGTGGTTATATTGGTAGGTACATTATTTTACACCAATTTTTGTATAAGTAAATGTTAGGTTTAAAAATAAAATAAAATGATTTTTAAAAATGATGTTTCCTCCAAATGAATGAAGTAATTTTTTTTTCTTTATTGGCAATGCTTATTAAAAATACATATAAAGTTACATCAGTTACATAGTTACACAGTTACATAAGGTTAACAAAAAAATAAAAAAATTGCCTTTCCTCACCATAAAGAGACAATAATGCTCTTGTGTTTGGTGAGGGAGTTCTAGCTCAATTAGTTAATTAATGATCGTGTAAGTTAGTAATAACGGCTATTGTAAATAATAAGTAGGTTAAAAAATCTTGTATAAATTTAAAAATAAAATCCTGAAGAGTTAAAAAAATCATAATATAAATTAAAAAATCATTATAAATGAAAGAATCATGTAAGTTAGTAACAAAAAATATTGTAATAGGTAAGTAAAGGATACGTAAGAAAGAACGCAAGATTTATACAATAGTAGACTCAGAGATATAGAAACTAAGAAAATGAAAGAAAAAGAAGGAATAAATGATTTATAAAATAGCAGACTTTAAGATACAAGGTAAACATATTTGGGACTTTTATAGCAGTTTAAGATAATTTTTTAATTTTGGCTTAAATTCCTGCATATTTTCGATGGTTTTTAATTTTAATGGGAGGTTGTTATAATAGATTATGCCCAGATAAAGATAAGAATTTTGAATATGCTTAATATTCAATTTAGGGATTTTAATAGTTTTCTGGTATCTTGCTGATGTATTGAATTGGAAGTTACGAGTATTTAACTGTATTTCTTTGTAAATTTGAAGTATTGAATATTTTTTATAGATTTTGTCTATTGTAGGCACATTGAATATTGAAAAAAGAATTTCAGTAGGAAATTTCGACGGTTTTTTCAAGATTACCTTAATTATCAACCTTTGAACAATTTTGAGGGGATTTAAAATATTGTCATATGTTCCTCCCCAGCCAATAATACCATATTGCAATATAGATTGAACAGTTGCATAGTACACTCTTTTTAGGTTTTCTAAGCTAAGAATATTTCTAAGTCTAATAAATATGTAAATACATTTCCTAATCCTTTTGACGAGTTCACAAATATGTGTTTTCCATTTAAAATTTTGATCTATATATACACCAAGATATTTAATTTTGGGAGTTGGACTAAGTATAGCACAATCTTGATTGCAGTTAGTTTTATTACATTTACTTTGGTGTATTATGATGTTTAAATTTGGTTCTAATTTGAATTTATTGATAGAGAATGGGAAAAATTTTGTTTTTTCAGTGTTTAGAGAGAGGAGATTTTTATCGAACCAATTTTTCAATATGTTAATATCAATGTTAGCTAGGTTATTAACAGTTTTCCAATCCGTACCTTCAATTATTATGACAGTATCGTCAGCATAAGATATTATTTTTCCGTTTAGTTTTTGTATGAATATGTCATTAACATAGATAATAAACAGTAACGGTCCCAGGACTGTACCTTGAGGTATGCCGAAATGACTCATTTTTGGTGAACTAAGCACACCATTAATTTTTACAACTTGGGGACGTTTGAAAAGGTAGCTTTTTATCCATTCTAAAGCTGAACCATTTAATCCAATGTTTCTTAATTTACTTATAAGTTTGTCATGTGATATACTGTCAAATGCTTTTTTGAGATCTATAAAAATTTCCAGGCATTTAAATGATTTATCTAATGAACTATGTACAAGGCTACTTAATTTTGCAATTGCATCTTGTGCGCTTCTACCTTCCATAAAACCAAACTGGTTTTCATTAATTATATCATTGCATTTTATAAATTGGCTCATTCTTTTTTTAACTAGTTTTTCAAAAATTTTTGCTATATTTGAGATTACTGATATGGGACGGTAATTGTTTCCTTCTTCTGGATTACCTGACTTAAATATTGGGGTAATAGTAGTTTGTTTGTAAATTGATGGAAATACTCCGCTTTGGAAACTTGTATTTATTATATGCATTAATGGCTTAGAAATTTGATTTTTTATGTTTTTTAAAATATCAACCGTGACTGCATCAAAGCCCTGAGCAGATCCTCCTTTCATATCGGTTATGATAGAAACTATTTCGTCCTCTGTGGTGACTTCAAATGTTGTCATTTTATTTTTAGCATTTATATTACAGTCTGGAGATGTTATAATGTTTAAATCAATGTGAATGAGATTGGCGAGATTTTTCCCAACATTTGCAAAGAAAGTGTTAAATATATTTGCGGCTTTTGAGGGGTTTTCTTTACAGCATGTTTTTGAGTTATCATGATTAATAGCATTGATTTCATTATTATTGTTTTTTTTCTTGTCAATTATTTCATTTACAACCGTCAATACTCTTTTACTATCATTTTCAGCTAGATCCAACTTCCGTTTATAGTAACTTTCTTTAGTATGTTTTATGATATATGAAAGTTTATTTTTATATGCTTTAAAGTGGTTAAGTAAGTTTTTATTATTAGGTTGTTGAGTTGTTAATTTATAAAGAGCTTGCTTATGTCGTACAGATACTATTAATCCATGAGTAATCCATGGTTTTATAGGTTTGAAGTTAGACGGTTTGTGTTTGGGAATTATATTTTTTGACGAGTCATTTATGTATTTAGATATTTTTTCTTCAAATATTTTACAGCAGATATTGACATCATTACATTGTAATAATTCGATCCAATTTTCTGATTGAAATTTGTTTTTTAATGTATCCATATTAAGTACTTTTTTGGAAAATTTTGTTTGTTTAAATGATGGCAATATTGGATTGCTGGTTTTGTGGTTAAAAATACAAGAATAATGATCAGTGATAGTTGTGTGAATGACAGCTGCTGTTATATTTTGGATATCCGGTATATTTGTAAAAATATGATCTAAGCGTGAAGGTCGTTGACCTCGAACGTCTCTAGTGTACGAATTTATGCACGATAAATAATTGAGTTCTGCTAACATGTTGAGATAGCTATCTTTATCGTTACTAGAATAGTCGCTTGCGATATTTAAATTCATATCTCCAACCAAAATATTATTTTTATTTCTAAAATTTAATAAAATATTTTTTAATTCATCAATAAAGTGTGACACTATCGACCTATGCGTTCGATAAATAGCAATAATGTTATAATGTTTATTTATGTCTTTAAATTCAATATTTAATATGTTAACATTACTAATACTGTGAATCTCTTTAATATTAAGTACATTGTATTGGTTAGACACAAATATTCCAATACCAGAGTTTTTGTTTAACTTTGTTGTTGTTGTGTAGTAAGAGTACCCCGGGATAGTGAAATTCAATTCACCGGCTGAGTGCGTTTCTGTTAAAACTATGCAGCCCGGGAAATAATTCAATTCTTTTAATGATATTATTAATTCATCCATGTTCCTTTCTATGCTTCTAATATTTACATGAAATAGGCTAAATCCTTTATCAGGACAAATTAAATTGAAATCTTTTATGGAGTGACACAAATTTTTTTATCCAAAGCGTTACATAAAAAATCATTCATTTTGCAGTTTTAGGTTAGTTATTCTATGGATACATTTATGTAATGTGTAATGACAAATGGTAGAGGCAAAGAATTTTAAATATACACTATGTATACATAGATATGATGGCTGAAATAACAACATATAAATATATAATTTAGTTACGTCTTTAAATTTTATATTTAAAATATAAACTATAAACATTAAAATATAAACATCATAATCATTAATATTGGGAACATTATACTGGTTGGAAATAGGTATTCCAATATCAGAGTTTTTGTTTATTCTTATTATTGTTACATGGTACCCTGGAATGGATTAATTAGTTTCGCCAGTAGAGTAGGTCTTTGTAAACCCAATCAAGCCCGGGAAAAAATTATTTCTTTTAAAGATATTATTAATTTTCCAAAAAAATGTTTTACCCTTTTAATCTTTTTATGAAGTTGAGTAAATCCTTTTTCAGTGCAAATAAAATAGAAATCTCTTATAGAGTGATGTAAGTTTTCTTCAATACATATTTTTTTACCTAATGCGTTACATAAAGAATCATTCATTATTAATTTATAAATAAGAGTCTGAGGAAATGAAAATTTACAATATTTATTCGTAGTCAATGCGCTCTTTAGCAATTTGAAGCATTTTTTGCCGGTAAAGGCATTTTATGCTATCGACTCTATGATTGGTGGAATAGTTCATATCAAACCTTTTGTTTTGGACACAGCAGTTGTTGCAGATTGGAGTTTGTTCTTTGTTTTCACATTTGGATAATACGTGTTCCTTAGTGCAATGAGGGCAAATGGGAGGCTGCGTCCTGGCGAGACATCTTTGGGCTGTGTGGCCGAACTTGAGGCAATGGTAACATTGTCTGAGCGGGCTGCAGTCTTCTACGTATACTCTTTGGAATTTGATGTTTATTTTATTTGATGTTTATAACATACTATATTATACAAATAGCAGTAACAGAAACGGTTTAGGCAAATGTTGACCTTTATAATAAAATTAGACATGTATCCCTGTTTTGGCAGAAAGTGTTAAGTTAAGTTAAGTCAGGTTAAGTTAAGTCAATTAAGTTAAGTCAAGTTAAGTTAAGTTAACTAAAATCAAGTTAAATCAAGTAGATTCAATTTAATGGTGTAAGGCATTCTTTAAAATAGTTCCTTCCCTTTATAATTAACCAGTTCTGAACACTTGTGGTACATTGATCGTCAGTTTTCGATTTCCTGGTATCAATACTCAGCGAATTGAAAATTTTGGGTGCAATGTAAGAGAACTGGCGCTGTGCGAAGGCTGTTTTTGTTGGAGGTATTATGCATTTTAGTTGAGATGAGTACCGGGTGTGAATTTTTTGTTGTGTTTTTTCCATCAAATCCTTTTTCCATATGTATATGAGAATCGTCTTTATGTATAATTGTCGAATGTCTAATACTGTGAATTTTTTAAAAAGTGATTCTGATGGGTGTGATGGATTACATTTGAATATTATCCTTAGCAATAGTTTTTGTATTAAGACCAAGGGATGAAGAATTGATGTTGCACAGCCTCCCCATACTGTTCAAGTATCCTTTTCCTTTGTAATGAAAGAGAACAGAATAAATTTCAAATTCTCCAAAACAGAGCAATGCGAATAATACTTTGAAGAAATAGATTTTCAAAAATAATTAAAATGTTAAAGGAACTTAATTGGTTAACAGTGAAACAAATACTGACCTTGAACACGTTGATATTTATTCACAAAATATTAAACAACATGTTACCAAAATACTTCACAAATAAAATCGTATACAATAAGGACATTCACAGACATTACACAAGGACTTGCAAGGAAATAAGATTAAACAAAAAGGACAAAACGAATACGCAAAACAGTCTGCTGTACAAAGGAATTAAGTTATATAACACACTACCAGAAACTCTTAAGTCCTCACCAATTGAAAAGTTCAAGTAGGAGCTACATAAAACAAAAACAAAAAATTTTGTGATTTCAAAAAATTTTGTGAATTTAAAATATTATAATTAAAAAAAAAAACTGCAATATGAAATATTATAATCAATTAGAAATTTGTAAACTTAAATGTACAAATTACTAAAATAAAATTTAAAAAAAAAAAAAAATCCTACAATACCAAATGTAGCAATTGATTGAAAAAGTGCAAAGTAAATACATCTTAGTGTTTGTAGATTAAGAATAGATCTAAGAGAATAGAAGATGTAACATAGCTTGCGAAGCCTTTTTGTTGTAGAATTTATGTGTGCCTCCCATCGTAGTTGATCATCTATAATAACTCCCAAGTACTTAATTTCATTTGATATTTTTAGGTTATCGCATGAGCAGTTTTTGTGAGGTGATGTAGGCGTGTTAAGGTTCTGTGAACATGTATGTATGGTAAGTTTTTGGCAGTTTTGGAGGATTTTTGGTTTACGTATGGAAAAAAGTAGGTATTTTGTTTTATCTATATTTAGAGTTAGAAGGTTAGAATCCAACCAGGTTTTTACTATGTTCATGCCATAATTTGCTTTTTCAAAGGTTGAATTCAAATCTTCGTCATCAAATATGATAACCGTGTCATCGGCAAAAGATATAATAGTGCCACCAGTATTCAGATTGCATAACGTGTTAATGTATATTAGAAAGAGCAGTGGGCCTAGAACACTGCCTTGGGGTACGCCATATGTGATTGTTAAACTTGTACTTCTATACTCTTTAGCCGAGTTGATAATAGTTGACTGGGACCTGTTTGTTAGGTAGCTCTCAAACCATTTAAGAGAAGTGCCTTTTATTCCTATCTGCAGGAGTTTTTTCAGAAGTATGCGGTGAGATACAGTATCAAAGGCTTTAGCTAGATCCAAGAATACAGCGAGGGGTTTACGACTTTTATCGAGTTTATCAGAAATTAGTTTAGTGAAATTTGCAATTGCGTCTGAGGCACTACGACCTTTGCGGAAGCCGTATTGATTACTTGACAGGATTTTATTATCTTCGAGAAACTTGTAGAGTCTTCGTTTAACTGTTTTTTCAATTATTTTTGAAATCGGACTCAGTAAGGATATTGGTCTATAGTTATTCACAAATGATCTGTCCCCTGATTTAAAGATAGGAATAATGGTGGAATGTTTTAGGGTGCTTGGGAAAAGGCCAGTTCGAAAACTTAGATTTGTGATATGTTGAAGGGGTTTAGTGATGATTGGTTTGAGGTGTTTAATTAATTTAGTGGATATATTGTCAATTCCCGTGGAGTGTGTATTTTTGAGTGAAGATATGATTTCATTGATTTCTCGTTCTGATGTTGGAGCGAGATTAAAAAGGTTATAACTCAGATTATCGAGCGAGATATTGTTTGCAAGGTTATCTTCAGATGTTCTATTTCTATTTAGGATATTATTTGCTAGGTCTGATCCGATTGTGGAGAAGAATAGGTTGAAATGCTTTGCGATTGTTTCGGAGTTTTCAATTGCACTTAATGTTTTATCTGCGATGGTGATTTTATTTATGGGTGTGGTCACTTTTTCTGTGTAGCATATTTCTTTGATAATATTCCAGATTTGTTTAGTATCATTAGCAGCTTCGTCTATCTGTTTCCTATAATACTCTTCTCTGGCCGTACAGGCTATTTTTTTACAAGTATTTCTGTATCTTTTATAGAATAGGATAGAATCGTAGTCAGTGGGATTATTTTTACAATATTTATGGAGTTTATCCCGCTTACGTATACAGTGTAAAATGCCATTTGTTATCCAAGGTTTTAGTTTAGTTTTATGTCTACTTTGGTGGTTGTTTGTGTTTGATGTGGCATTTTCTAGATGTTTATGAAGGATGTCGATGAGAGATTCACATGCTAGGTTCGGGTCACTAAGTTTATAGAAATTTGACCAGTTTTCCTCGGAAACCAGTTTGAAGAGAGTGTCATATGAAATTTTGTTTAGTTGTATAGTAGATGCTGGTGATTTTGGTATTTTATGGGAAATGGATGTGATAGTGGCGTAGTGATCTGTAACAGTACATTGATATATTAAAGATTTGATATTTAGTTTGCATTTGGCAAAAACGTGGTCTATGCAACTGGCGGATAACTCTGTAACCCGAGTGGGGGCTGTAAAAGCTGGGAAAAATCCTTGCAGAGTTAGAAGATTTATGTATTCGTTTGTTTGGGGATGCATTGTATTTATAATATCGATATTAAGGTCACCAATAATAAGGACATTTTCATGATCTTTAATACATACCAAAAGTTGATTAAGTGCGTTTAAAAATGGTGTTATGTTGGATGTGCTCGGTGATCGGTATATAGATACTATAGTAACGCTGTTTTCTGTTTCGAGTTTGAGAAGATTTGAGTTAGTTATTGTGATTTCCTGTACAGAGTGTTGTATATGATTTTTTATGTAAATAATGACGCCATCGTTTTGTGATTTATTATTCTGGGTGCTGTATTGATTATAGTTTTTTATGTTTTTTGAAATATAGTTATCTTTGATCCAGCATTCGGTCAAAATAATCAAGTCAAAGTCTGAGTCAAGTTCTGTAAGTAGTATCATTAGTTCAGTGAAATTTTTATTAATACTTCTGATATTCATGTAAAATATTTTTAGGTTAGATTGATTTAAGGTTTTTCGAACTTCTATAGAGCTATTTGTTTCGATACATGGAATCTGCGACATGTTGTCCAAAATATTTGTTATGTTATCTTCCATTTTTTAAAGTTGGGGTGGTACATTTAATATAGAGTGCTATTTTAATATTTTGTTCAAGTATTTCTACCATTGATATTGTTTGTAATGAAAACAGAGTAACTTGTATAAAATGTATAAACGGTTTAGTCACATCGGTTTGAATAAGACTGAGGGGTTCTGCATGTTTAAATATTAGGTTGAAATCACCATTTAAAATTTTATAAAATATAAGCATATAAAGAGAATATAGAATAACACATAAAGAGTATGTAACATAGGCATATAAAGTACATAGTGTTAGCTTTGTGATATAAGGATTTTGTTGTTGTGAATTTATAATATAAGCATATATAGTATGTATAACTTAAACATAGGTATATAAGGTACACATATAGTTGTTGCAAAAATATAACATCAGCGTATACAAAATATGTAGCACAAGCATATGTAGAACATAAAATATAGGCATATAAAGAATATTAAGTAAATAAAACATAGGCTTATAAACAGTATAAAACATCAGCATAAGCATAAAAAGTATGTAAGTGATATAAGAATTTAGTTGTTGAGAATGTTTAACATAAGCATATAAAGTATTTATAGTATAAGTATAGGTGTATAAAGTGTACTTATAGTTACTGCGAATGTATGACATAAACATATAAATAATAAATAACATAAGAATATGAAATATGAGCATACAAAGAAAATAAAACATAAGCTTAAAAAGATTATAAAACGCAAGCATATAAAGAAAATAAAATATAAGCATATAAAGTATACCAGTGATATATGTATTTGGTTGTTGCGGATATTTAACATGTATAACACAAGCATAAGTATACAAAGTATGCATATATTTGTTGCGAGTATATATCACGAGCATATAAAGCATAAGCATATAAGGAGTATAAAACATAAGAATATAAAACATAAGCACAAGCATGTAAAGTACACAAGTGCTATAAGGATTTAGTTGTTGCAAGTATTTTATATAATTATAGCAGGTATATATTGTAACTACGAATTGAAGATACATAGTACAAGATTTATATTTGCTAATGTTAAAACTAAATGTAGTGTTTGTGTAAAGATATAAAAGAAAACTAGAAAAATACAAATTAAATCATTTAAATTCCCCTGTCGCCAAATACCTGTGCCCTTTTGGTTCATATAATAGGTTGAGTTTAATAGATAAAATAGTGATGTTAATGATTTTTGGGTAAAATAAAAAATATATAAACATAAGTACAATAGTTACAGTTTTTTTACAAGTTATTGAGTGAGGGAGATAAGAGGTGTTTGTTTTTGTCATTGATAATAATGACTGGTGTCCCAATTTCTTTGCATAATATATAGTTTGCATAATATATCTTTGCATAATATATATTTGCAAATATATAGTTTCATGGAAATGGTGTAAAATAAACAAAGATTTATTACATATTAACATACAAACAATGTTTTGCAATTGTTGTGGACATCAGAAGCTACTCAATTTACATTTTACTTCAATGATATAAATAATAACAAACCTGTTTTTGTTTTCAGAGATGCGATGTAAAGGGCTCCGTTCAGAATGTCTGCTGCCCTCTATCGACAGTTGTTGAAGGTACGGTACCAGAACTTAATCATCATTCATTACAAATTCAGTAAGAGATGGAATGGTTTGTTGATTTCCTAGGCTCTATTATCACCACAATATTGTTATTGCAAAATTCAGCGAGTCATTGGTGGAATATTAATGGCTCTGAGTATTTGCAACTGTTTCATTAGAAATTCTTGAAGATACCTCATACCCGCACATCGTACATCGCACATCTGGATCGTGGGTAGAATCTTCATCGTCATATTATTAAGTCGTGTAACCATGGTGTGTCTGTTTGTTTGCAGGAAGTCACTGTGCTATGGCAGATACAGGAAGGGCGGGAGTATGCAGACCATTCGCCAACTGCCAGTCAGCAAAGGAGGCCTCATTTAAAGGCATTTTCCCACAGGTACAGTTTCTACCGTTACATAAAACTAGCAGAACTCTCCTGCGTTGCTCAGGCTTTGTACAGAGTTTGTCAAAATCAAACGTTAACAGTGACATTCCCTATATATTTTTTTGTTTTTACATTAACTTCAAACTATTTATTTGGGGATGTTGTATGATGTGTTAAGTAAAGGAAGGAGACAAAGATCTGGGAAGTAAAAAGGTATGAGGGGTGGGTAGGATTCTGGGATTCTAGGATTCTGAGTGTGTCCAGTGTGTGAAATCATGGATCGAGAGAGCCCGGTTGGAGAGGTTAAAAGAACTCCCCCAATCAGTCTTTCCCGATCTGATCCTCCAGGCAGTGGAAGGGCAGGCGCATCCTCCGCCAAGATCTACACTCACCCTATGATCCCTGGCACCAATCGAAGCGAACCGCTTAATATAACTTGAGACGGCAGTACCCATTCCCGCATGTCAATTTTTTTAATGATCAAGTGAGTAAAATTTCATTAATCTCTTAACTGTAGATTTGTTTAAAAATCTCGCCAGTCAATAAATACAAACTTCTTTATGTAAATAGCTGAATTAAACCCGGCGTAGCTCGGGGTTATGAATGGTTTGGAGTAAAGTTTTGGGATTGTCATATGTACTAAACTTGGTGTAGTTTTAAGGTGCAACATAATGTTGTCACTGATTGAATTAGTTGATTTTTGTAGGCATTTGATTCACTTCGTAATGCCACGTCTTTCTCGGGCGTCCCCGATTTCTTTCGCCAGTCACCTCCACTTCATAAATTCTTCTTGCACAACTTTATTAGTTTACATGCGCCTCATTCTACCGCACATAATTATTTGATTCACTTGATCGTGCCACTTCCATTTCCACTTAATTTAATATTATTATCAGCTAACTAATCAACCAATCCCTGCCATTACATTTGAAGAAATAATTCAAATAAAAGGAATGTATCCTCCTAATATATATTCCGTTATCTACCCACAGTCTATTGTTGACGTATTTCTGTACCTGCTCAAAATATCAAAGAACCCACAAATTAAACAGTAGAGAAATAACTAAAATTGGTCAATTCCTCTAAAAAGTAAATCGCGCATTGAGTCAGTGTAGTTATTTTTCCAAAAAGTGTATTGTGTTACATCAAAAAGAGGTTTTTTTTTCCGGGGCTTGTGTCACCATTTTTACCAATCTGTGCCATAGTGAATTTGAACATTATAAAATTCAAGGATTCCTTCCCAAAAGGAGTTAAATGCTACAAAGGTCTTGCATTCTATCAAGAAACCACTCATTCAAAAGTGCTCCTTATTCTGTGTGAATTTCACGCTCAACGAACTTTAAAATGTTTACTCAATGCACTGCTTGTGAAAAAAACGTAGAAGTTCCTTCGGACTTTATATCTTGTTCTGTTTGTGAGGAAGGATACCACATTGCTAAAAAACACGAATCTTACCTCGCACCTTACATATATAACATTTTCTTAAAAGAAGCACAACGCATGACTCAAACCAATAGAAAAAGTACATATAAAAACTTTAATACGTGGTTATAGAACAAAAAAAGGAATTGCATTAACAAGTTACTTGCAAACTGAACGTGTTAATTTTTTATACGTTGTATATTGTTATTTAAACATATATTAAAGTTTAAAAAAATTGCATTAACAAGTTACTAGCAAACTGAACGTGTTAATTTCTTATACGTTGTATATTGTTATTTAAACATATATTAAAATTAAAAAAAAAGGAACTTTCATACTGAAAATGTTCAATTACTTTATATGTTTGTAAATTTTTTTATATTTAGATTATTATATGTAGGTTATCTGTTGTATTTTTATTTACGTTTTTCTTTTGTACTTTGTATTATTATTATTTAAGTTTTTCTTCTGTACTTTGTATTTTTATTTATTATTTTTTTTTATGTTTTGGCTTTAATCTTTATGATATATGTAATTATAGATATACTGCTACCCGGCTCAGAACAGATATTGTATAGTGAGTCGGGTAGCGCACGTATATGTAAATAACTATTGATGTTAATAAACGCCCGGGTAACCGGCTTCTTTAAAAAAAAAAAAATTCTTTGTGCTGATACAGTTGAAACCTCTCGACGAGCCGGAAAAAGCCAACAGCATCTACAAAATTGGAAATGCAAAAAGTGTGCCAAACCACCCAAAACAAACAAACCGAAAAATATTGCAATTAACTTGAATGAAAACAATCAAGACCTGACATCTATTGCCAAATAAGCCAAACAACTTGCTCACACATCGAAAACTGTAACCGCGCAGCCAGTCATCATTGAAAATTTAGCAACATCAAACACAGAGGACTCTAATCAACTATTAAATCTGGACCTGTTTATGAAGGAACTGGAAAATTTTAAATCTTCAATGATTGCATTCGTTGACAAAAAACTCGATATTTTTAGTCAAAAGCAATACGAAGAAATATTATTACAAAATAATGATCTTATAAAGTCGTTTCAATACATATCGGACCAACAGAAAGATATTAAAAATCGCGTGAATGCTATGGAATTATCACACTCTAAAGATAACGCGGACCTAATTGAGTTAAAAAATCAAAATAATATTTTAACAATCACAATATCAAAACAAGACGACAGAATAGATAGACTAGAGTACATAAACCAATTATCTAATATCGAGCTAAGAGGCATTCCAGAATCCATCTCTAATAACTATATGGAAGTACCTACTCAATAAAATATCAAAAATTACAAACTTCGAAGACTCCTCAGGAAACGTAAATTCGGTAATCAAGAAGATTTACAGAATGGGGCCGAAAATCGCAGAAAAAAGTACAGATCAATCATTGCGAAATTTAATGACACCCAAGCACGAGATAATTTCTTATACAAATTGAAAACGTATGTAAAAACATCAACATCCAGCACCAATAAATTATACACATACAATTTAGGATTATCACACGAGGCCAATCGAATCTACACAAAAAGCAAAATTCCTCCTAGGGCAAACGAAGCGGTTTGCCCGTGAAAACAACTTCAAATTCGCATGGTCAACTTCAGGAAGAATATTATTAAAGCAGTCTGACAGCTCGAAAACCATAACAATAAACAATGCCAATGACCTTGACCGATTAAAACGGCAATCTATCTGACATCAATATTACTCGGTTATCATGGTTATTAAGGAAGGTAAAGTAAACAATAAGTAAACACTCCCATATAATATTACATTGCTTTCGAACTTTTATATACTGCTCATTCATTCTGAAAATAAATAACGGCATACTTATTTCAATAGCATTTAAATCAGGTAAACAAACTTACTGCAAAATCTTATGCACCTGTTCATTCGCATTATTGTATGCCTCATTTACCACCAAAAACACTTTTCTAGCATTTTTTATTCACTTTATTATTAAGATATACCTTAAGATTGATAATTATGTAAACATAATTTCCTTCGTTTCTTTTTTCACGGGACATACCTACATTTTAGACAAGTTTTCACATGCTCAAATTAATGTACATTCACTATTATTCTTATTATTATTGTTTATTAATTACATCGCATATTATTTGTTTTAGTTTTATGAGTCACACCACCAACAGCAACATGAATAAAAAAGTATTATATTTAAGCCCATATATTTTAAACACATTCAGTGAGTTTTTATGTAATCTCATACTTACAGGAAATCTATCTGGGAAAAACCCCAATGAATGTATCTATATCCCGTTAGTGGGCAAATATTTATATAAATCGCAGATTATTGTAGCTGTATATTCTATTCGAACTTATTTTTCGTACCAACCTATTTACAGCATAAGTATTCACAGTGCCCTGAGTTACATTATTGTGTCAATATCCTCTAAAATGGATAAGTCGGTAATTATTATATTCATTATTTATTCATTTAAAAGTAATTTTATAATCTTCAACAGGATGTTATGTAAGCAATGCATTGTATTCTATATTTATTTATCAGCCTTATTTGTTGTTATCACGTATACCTTGTCAATAGACAACAAATACCTACGCACTATTTTAATCAGATCTCTGTATATTTCTTATTTTAATGTTGGTATCTTTTTCATGATAACATATTCTTCTCATCAATCTCTCTTCATAATCAGTACTTACCTTGCTATTGGCCGTTTTATGATTATTTATTGTATTTATAGCCTTCAAGATAGCTATTTTTATAATTATCTTCTGCATCGAATGTTTCACTACACTCACTACATACTCTCAGTTCCTATGCTTTAGTTTCCTCTATTTCGAACATAATTACTGCGACAATGTACCTCCAAAAGCACTTTTATAGCTATAATTCACTTTATTGTTAATATATACTGTAAGATTGATAATTATGTAAACATAATTTCCTTTGCTTGTTCATTCACGGGACATACCAACATTTTTGATAAGTTTTTACGTATTCAAATCAATGTACACACTCATTATTATTCTTTTTATTATTCTAAATTAAAACACAATTATAATTCAGTTACCTTTGGATAATTGCAATGATTCCGGTATTAGCAATAACATGAATGTAATTCTAGATCTGAATAAACTAAACAACTATAACTGGGGCTCGTATAGACTAAAAATCATACATCAAAATATCAGAAGCATATCGAATCTTGATGACTTTACAATTTTTCTTGATCAATTTAATTCCTCTTTTGATGTTATAATATTAACTGAATGTTGGACAAATAAAGACTACACCTCCAAGTCAATCCACAATTACTCTGAATACCACACTAAAATCAACCTCAACAAATCTAGCGGGATTGTTATCTACATTAAGAACGGCATACAAGCTCAAGTAGATGAAATTTCATTATTACAATCAAACTGTATGAAAATAGTATTGAATAACAACATATGCATATTTGCAATCTACAGATCACCTTCTTTCAAAAATATTGACCTCTTCCTGAATTCATTAGAATCAATCATCAACAATTCAAAAAAAGTAGAACAGCAAATCATTATAGGAGATTTAAACATTTTTTATTTTATTTTTATTTATTTATTTTTTTTTTTTTTTCGAAATATATACATAAAAACAATGGAAATACAATTACAAATCAATGCCTAGATAATAAAATTAACAATAACATTAACATTAAAATTAACATTTACATTAGCATATAAATAATAATAAATTTCACTGATTTTTTTTTTTTCATTATTTTATTTTTCTTTATTTTATGGTATTTCTCTTCTATAGAAGCAGACGCTTGTGATTAGAAGAGGGACGATTTTGTGATTAGAAAATATTTAAAATATATTAACAAAATATATTTTGTATCTTATAATTTACTTGTGGTAGATTCTTAATAAATAACAAATTTACAAATTATATAAGTTATGATGATAAATTTTATCAATTTGGTATTTTTACTTTAAATTGCTCTTTGATTGCTTTTAGTAGACATTTATCGTCTTCGATTTTTCTTATTTTTTCATTAACACTATCCATGAATACCACCGTCAAACACACGATTACCTATGTCTGCTTGCGGAAAATGGTTTCACTCAGACAATTAACAGCGTCACCCGTGAACAGAATTCGAGTAAATCGTGTCTAGATCACATCAATGTGAAAAATATTAATTTTATCGACACATTTATTATACACACTACTATTTCAGACCACTATACTACATCTGTTTGTTTCAAAAATAAGCCTCCAACTTTAGCTAAAATTAAATACGTTGCTCGAACAAACTTCAATAATCTACTTGAGGACCTGAGTTCTGAAAACTGGCAAAATGTCCTAGAACAATCAGATACTGACTTAGCAATGAAGGAATTTATTACCAAACTACATGAGTATATATCTAAACACACAAGCAATAAACCCATAACAAATAAACAATTAAAACTCACGCCATGGATCACCCCGGATCTAGTCAATTCAATTCACAGAAGAAACCATCTTCATGAAAAGGCTAAAAGGTATCCAGATAACTTGGTATTACAATCTTATTATGGAAAATATAGGAATTTGAGTAAGAATTTAATTAAATCCTCGAAAGAAAACTTTTATAAAAAACTCGTTTACGAAAATAACTGCAGTCTAAAACGTTTTTGGGAAACTTTTCGCAATGTAACCAAATCTAAAAATAATAAATCTTCCGAAATTAAATCTCTTTACATCAATAATTCAAACTCTCAAGTCCCCAAAAACATGGCAAACTTTGCCAATAGGTATTTTACATCTGTAGGAGACACATTTGCTAAAAAAATTCTCGTTAAATGTAATACAACGGAAACTCATCTCGCCAATTTACCTATCCCTAATCTCGGTCACAAAATAGCCTTAATCGAAACATCATCAAAGAAGTCATGAAGATAATTGACGACCTCAAGTCATCAAAAGCATGTGGTCCCGATAAGATTTCATCAAATCTGCTAAAAATTATTAAATCATACATAGCCATACCGATTGCGTTCATTTCAAATCTAAGCTTTAAAATGGGTAAATTCCCTAATCATTTAAAACACTCAATCGTTATATTACTGCACAAGAATAGGGACAAATCACAGATAAACAATTACAGGCCTATTTTCTTGCTCAATTCTGTCTCAAAAATTATTGAGAAAATTGTAAAGAACCGTCTCAGTCATTATCTTGAAATTAACAACATCCTCTTTAGTAGTCAGTACGGCTTTCGCAATGGTTTATGCACTGAAAACGCTATTGCTAATTTGACAAATATCATTTCTAGTAATCTAGACAAAGGAATTAAATGCATTGCAGTCTTTTTAGATTTAGCCAAAGCATTTGACACTATATCCCACAAAATTTTGTTGAATAAACTACAGCAAATTGGAATACATGGTCAACTATTCAAATGGTTGGTTAGTTACCTAGAAAATAGAAGCCAAAGAGTGGATATTAACGGTACTCTAAGCGATCCAGCCAATATTAAATATGGTGTACCTCAAGGAAGTACTATAGGACCACTTTTATTTAGTATTTATATAAATGAGGTATGTAATTGTTCCTTCGCAGACCACAAAATTACCTTTGCAGATGATACAGTTTTGTTATTTGAAGGCAAAATCTGGAAAGAATCTCACAGTAAAGCAGAAATTGGTACAAACAAACTCAAACAGTTGCTAGATAGCAATCTCCTCACTCTAAACTTGGATAACACTAAATTCATCTGCTTCAGTCCAACCCAAGCGGGTCAACCAAAATAAATTCATAACATTATCATACACCTCTGCAACCACATAACTACATGTAAATGCAATACCTTGGAATGTGTAGACAGTATTAAATATCTTGGAATTATCATTGATAAATTTCTGAGATGGGATAAACATTTAGACTTAACTTCCGCAAAGGTCAGGAAACTTATACATCTTTTCATGGCAATTAGAAATATTCTCTGCGTAAAAGATATAAAACGAATTTACTTTGCCATGTGTAATTCCATATTAGATTATGCATCCTTAGGTTGGGGCGGTGGTACTAAAACAATACTTGATCCCTTAGCAAAATCTCAGAAATCACTTCTAAGAGTCATACTCAAAAAACCGTTCAGATACCCCAGCGATTCATTGTTCGAAGAGTTTCGTGTTCTTGATGTAAGGCAATTATATATAAGGAAAATCATAATACATACCCAAAAACAGCGGCTCCACTACACTTCCATAGACCATTATCATGACACCAGACATGCAAAGAGGAACCCAGTAGTTCCTCCCACCACTTATTCATCCTTAGCTCAAAGACAATTTTCGTACTTAGGCCCTAAATTGCTTAATCTTATACCCGATGCTTGGAAATCAAAAAGTGATAGCATTCTGCGTAATCTGGTAAATGATTGGCTTCTGGTCTTGGGGAGAGCTGAATGCGAAAATATGTTAAACAACAGCCATTAAATTTTATTTTTTGTTGACATTCATATATACTGATATTATATTGGTATTACTTACCTTAAATATTATTTTTATACAATTTAAGTTCAAAAACTTCAAAAACTTCTTAAATTTTTTTTCTTTGCATTTTCTTTTCTCTACTTTCTTTTTTATTTTTTAATCCATTATATTTTTCTTATCCATTTTTTTGATTCTCGAGTTGATTAATTCATCAAAATCAATACTAAAATTTGAATTAAATTTGTATCTACCATCAAAACCTTAATATTATTTATCAAGTGTTATATTTAAGAATAAAACAATATTATAGTAAACACACTAATTTTATATGTAAAAAATGTGTTCATTTTGACTGTTGTAAAACGGCAAATTGCCTTGTTGGACAGCCATAGTTCATTATTACGATGTAATATGTAATGTTTTTCAAAATAAATAAATAAAGTATTTAAATAGTTATATAAAGTACCTATAGAAATAAATTAACGGATCATCCCTCAGGGTGGTTGCCGCTGTGGTGGTTGATTGATGAACTGAACCACGACCATGAAGTTGGTTGATCTTTAAGCAGTGGAAGAGTGGAAGATACTCTCAGTATCGCCCTGATGTAAGACCACCGTGTTTGGTGACCAGATCTGAAGAGCCAGGTACTTCCCCACCTTTCTCTTCCCTATCTCCTTCCCCTCCCTACTACTTTCAGCCTCACAACATACCCCAATTGGGGATGCCATAGTCCCACTGGCTACAGACGGGAGCAGTTGGGACTCTTGTGCGGTATTCATGTAAAAGAAGCTTTTAGTTTAGGGCTCCGAACTTTGAGTTTCGAGTTTGAGCTTTGAGCTATGTTGATTTTTCTGCTTTTGGCCCCCGGCGTTGCTCGGGATTATCGCAGAGTTTTTTTAAAATTCCGATGGAGACAGTATTGATCATCTTATTTTGAACATCAAGTGGACAAAATTTCCAATCACTAATCAGCAAAATTTTTCGATCAATCAGTCCCACGAGAGTGGTCACAGACCTTCCTCAGATGAATGATGGCATCAAGTGATGTCGCATATTTCGAACCGAATGTGTAAATGTAATAAATGTTTTTTAAAGAAAAAAAACCTTATATTAAATAAAAGAGTCCTGATTAATATGTGAAAACAATTGTTACCTTTGATAACAGTTCTTTTCATTGAAAATTGATTGTTTATCAAAATTGCATCCGTCAAAATCTTTTGATAATCAGATGTTGCTTTCATTTGTGTTGCATTGTGGAAAAGTGAGTGTTCCACATCAAACTGATAATTTGTTAAGATTTGCGAAGATGTGTAAAGGAAAACTTGAGACTTTTAAGATCTCCTTTCGACGAAAAAACACCAAGCGGGAGTCAAAATAAAATTTTGAATTTCCTTACAAAGAATGATGCCGTCGTGCGGGATAGGATAATACTTTTATGGTCATTTAAAATAATACCAAAACTGCTTTTTGTTTTCAGACATGCGATGTAGAGGGCACCGTGCAGAGTGTCTGCTGCCCTCCGGAGACAATTGTAAAAGGTACGGTACCCAGAACTTAATAATCATTCACTACAAATCCAGAAGGCGATGCGATGGTTCGTTGATTTCCTAGGCTCCCTCATCACTACAATACTGTCATTGCTAAAAGCACTGAGTCATTGAGGTGGAGTACCAATAACTGAGTATTTGCAACTTTATCGTTAGCTATTCTTGAAGATACCTCTTAGTCTTACCGTAGATTTTCAAATATTTCACTGATGTACATTACTTCTAGATTGCTGGTAGAATCTCCATGGTCATGTTGTGTTGTTGTGTAACCCTTGTATATATGTTTGTTTGCAGAGAGTAACTGCACACTGAAGCACACAGGAATAGCTGGAGTGTGTAGACCATTCGCCAACTGCCAGACAGCGCAGGAGGGCGCCTGTAAGGGCATTTTACCTCAGGTACTGATCATCTACTTGTGTCCTTATTATAACAAAATGTTATACTTACGAGCCACTAACATGACCTACCTTTGCTTACAGAGATGTGACATAACTGATAACGAGTCAGAGTTGGTGTGCTGCATGAAGGTTGCTTGTCCGCCGCTGCCGAAGGAACTTGTCACTCAACTGGGGGTTGGCTCTAAGGCCGCGGACTGTGAGTTTCACAAAACCTGAGCTGAAATTTTCTAATAATGTTATGTGGCATTTTGGCTTGCTCTACGTAAAGTGATATATCTAAAAATCTGTTAGTTTACAGGAGAGAACATTGAAAAACCAAGTCATAAATAAATCTAATACATTGTTTGAAATTTAACAAGAATCGTGTTTGCCCAAATTTCAAACTAGGGACGACCTTCTTCTTCTTCTCGTGCCCTGTCCGTTCAACGGACGTTGGCTATGCGGACTTAATTTACTGCGGCCCGGAACAGCTCTACAGTAGACTGGCCAAACCACTGTCTCAGGTTTTTTAGTCATGATCCGAACAGGATGATTTACGACGAAACTCTGAGATTTTATCTCCCGTAAACAAATATTCAGATAGAGTACTTTACAAAGGGCGTATTGATTTATTCTCTTGAAATCTCAGACTAAACCACACATCATTAGAAATAAATTTGTGTTTTCTCTCTATTAAAAGGATGAAAAGTCCTTTTTTTATTTAAAAAATAATGTTAATATAAATTACATTTACTGATACGTATTTTTTCAATTCATCAAATTAACAATACTTACTATTACTATTACACATTATAAAGAGGATTATCGTAATTAATAATTTACATTGCACTTCCATATTGCGTAATGTTGTAAGGCTGACAGAGATAACGAAGCAGAGAGGAACTACCTGGCTATCCACATCTCGTCGCCTTAGTTCGTATTTGTTCAACAGACCATTAGAAAATTTTACAGGAGGAAAAGGTTTTCTTTCATTATTTCAGTTTAACATTATGAAAGGTGTTTAAGATAAAGCTATTTTCGTAAAGGTAAAGGTCTCATTAGTTTAAATAATTTTCAGTTAAGTGATTTACTATAATTTTTTATACTTTATTTTCAAATTTAAAGTGGAGATTGGTCAAAAACTCAAATGGTCTGTTGGACAAATAAGAACTGCGGCGTGCTACAAATAATAGAAATATCTTCCTCTCTATATAATAATAATAATAACGTAGTATTTATGTAGCGCAGTTTTGTGATATTTCACTTCAAGTGCGCTTAATTGTCCTATGAATACCTGTAGGCACTTGAAACGATTATTTGTAATGCTTTGTTTCCTCTACAGACTGCATAGAGCTGGCGGAGAAGATTCACCCATGCCTAGAAATACTCTCAGGTTGGACTGAGGGGGATATGTGTCCTCTACTCACACCAGACTCCAATATGGTATATTACCGAACTCCTATGATAACCGCAGCAAAGGCCCCGTACTATGTAAGTAACGTTCGACCAAGTATATCTACTAGACAGGGCGTGTAGGTCTTAAAAATGACACCGAAACCAAAAATATTGGTTTACGAAAACATTTATCAAAAATAAAGTCCATTATCTCACAGACAAAATATCGCAAGAAGCTTTGGTCTTTACCTTTAGTTGGTCTGCGTGGATCTAATTTATTTTCCAGCAAGTTCGCGGTAAAGGAATGACTAACTTTGCGAAGATCATTTTTCAGGCAGTTAGAAACATTTTAGGTATAGGCTATCACGGACTTTATTATTAAAAATTTAATCAGTTATGTGAATATCTAAAAAAAATATGTTCATAGCATATGAATTCGAGGCAGCGTTTCGAGAAAAGTAATTTTTGATAAAAAATGTTTAATTTCTTCCTAGTAAAACAACTACGTCACGCAAGAGATGCAACGGAATTCGATGGGTAGTTGTATTATGAAATTTCTCGTAGGTGGTGTCTCTTTGGGATTGGAATTGGGTATGGGAGGGCTAATCTATAGTTAATATATCGATGTAAGTAACAGACATTAAGTAGCTTTATTAAAAACCTATAATAATCTTTCATTGAAATAACAATTATTATTTTTACGTTAACCCCACATATTTGGGCATGCTGTTTAGGGATCGGTGTGTCTAGAAGTGACGGGTGTATGGCTGCAATGCAAGACGATGGGTCGAGAGAGACCAGCTGCAGAGGTCTAGGGATCTCTTCAAACTGGTCTCTCTCGATTCAGCCTGCCACGCAGTAGTGAGCAGGAAAATCCACTGCCAAGACCTGAACACACCTCAGCCGGGGGCAACCCTGCTAAGTCAATAAACGTAGCGATTCACTCGGGATGACCTATAGCGGAGGTGTTGGTAATCCAATAAATGGTACCCGGGGCGATGCTACCTACCTACCATATCCACCTCCCAACTAACTGACAATCATGCCATTTCTCGGCAGGGGTACGCAGAGAGGATAGGCCACTACAAAACTCAGTCTCGGCACACACAGCTTGCTTCACGCACATTCATATTTCATCTTGCACAAACAAACGGATTGCAATCTTTACAGCACAGCCGTTAGGTGGGAATGCTGTTCTTGTTCTACCGGTATAACAATGGAAGATGCTACGAGGAACTAGCGTCATTGATCTCCTCGACACCGGCGCATAGTCGGGAAACACGCCAAACACGCGCCTAACATTTGTACATGGTTGACATTAGTCTCATGAGAACAGGTCATTTTTACGACTCGTTCTTGAGTTCAACAGCTCGGCTGTGGAACGATTTTCCGGCCTCTGTGTTTCCTCCTTCCTACAACATGGGTTTATTCAAGACCCATGTTCACTCCTTCCTCTCCTCAAAAAGACCCTCCACACAGCACACAGCATCTTCAAAGATGACATAGTCCCTGGGGAAATTATTTTCCTCGGGGCCTACTGTGTGGAGTTAATGTAAAAAAACCTCATATAATATTCAGTATTCTTGTGTTATTCTGACTCTTGACTCGACCCGACTTAAGTAACTTCCATTAACTTCCACGTCGTATATTCTCCTTACACTACTTTCCTAGTTCATCCGCTCTACATGCCCAAACCGTCTAAGTAGGTATCTCTTTCTTAATCTTAAGAGATATAGCATACTTCCCTTGAACAGTTTTTAAGCTCTTTAAAAATAATTGTTGCTTTTGAAGAACATTTGTATTCGGATGACAAATGAAGCTGAAAAAGTAGGTAATAAATATATGAAGTTCCCTGGTCACAAAAAAATCGAAAGGTAAAATCCAAAAATTATAGAAAAACTAATCTAGTTCCGTTATTAAACATACTCTAGTATGAAAAAATTCAGTGTTTTTTTTTTTCATTTAACTTAAATTTGGAAACAAATTACAAATTTTAAAATAAATTCTGAAATTTTTATGGCCAAAATCACAAAGACGTTATATACTGTAGACCCGGGGTCCAAAGTGGGAAGCCAAAAGCAAGGCAATTGCATTGGTCTCGATTTCTAGTACTTTACTACTAAACTGTCACTCGTCAAGTAAGATCGTGTCTTACCGGTAGGTAAATTGCATTTAAAAAGTGCCAAAATGCCCTCCTGTGTGATGAGTAAATGTTTCCATTTCACGGCATACAGTGTAGTAAAAGTGAAGAAATAACATTTCATTTATATGTACACACAAATTACTTATCATTACCGATTATTATAAGTAATACAATTAATTTTCATTTTCCCCGTCCGACAATTTTGCGCGTCATTAGAGAAAAAACACACATTCATTGATTGTCTTATGGTACGGTCACACTGAGGCCAACTTCCAACTTCACACTTTCGGACGATTGTGTAGAAGGGTAGTTCGTGCGTTGAAAGTTCGAGGAAGTTTGGCTTCGGTGTAGAAGTAGCAAATCTTTTTAATACGTCATGAATAACTTTTGAATTAAAAAAAAAATACCGAAAACCGCTGAAAACAAAAGAGTGTTGCTTACTTGCCACATTATTTTGCGAGTATGTGAGACTATAGCGAGTCTATTTATATGTTAACCTAGCATAAGGCGGCCAACTTTATATAATATCAATGCGGGACAGTGGGTGTCAGGCGGGGGGGGGGGGGGGGGGGGGGGTGGAAATATTTTTTTTACGACCTCTCACATAGTTGAGAGACAGAGTATCTAAAAAAATCATTCTGCCGCAAATTTATAACTGCTATCTCGGATATCGAGAATAGTGTCCATGTAATAGGGTGAATATGCAACTTGCTATTTAATTGGTTGTTATATTCTGAACCCAAAACTAGTTGAAATTAAATCTATATGCGGCGAATTAAAACTACACTCTGAACATGAAAATGGTTTCTCCTTGATTCTGACAATACATACATGGTATTCATCTAGAATTTCATAACTGCACTTAGAATAAGTCTAGCTTCCTGCATTTAAATATAGAGTAGTTCTATAAAAAAGGATCATTGTGAGAGCCCTGAAGTAGTAACTATCTGTTACTTATACCAGGGCAAATATGTGAAGGATAACAAGGTGCGCTTAGAATATGAGAATGTTTTCCTTCGAAATGCGTCAGCAGATGAATCCACAGCAGAAAGTTTACATTCTGAATACAAATGTGGTTTTTATTAAATCTGCATGCGGCGAATTAAAACTAATCTCAGAACATTAATGGTTTCTCTTTGATTCTGGCAGCACATACATAGCCTGCAGCTAGAATTTTCGAAATATGTCAGCAGAAGAAATTTTACATTCTGAACTTGCAATTTAAATGTAAAGCTTCAGTTGGTACAGGATGAATCTGCAACTTGTTATTTAATGTATCGTTATATCGTTATATATGACCACAAAGGTGGCTTAAATTAAATCTGTATGTAACGAATTAAAACTACATTCAGAAATGAATGTAAACACTTTTGCCAAAAAGGAAATTCTTTTTGCAATTCTTCACTGAACTTACAACACCGCTTTTTCGCGGTCGGCATGGTCAAGAAATTATTTGATTTGATTTGAATGATAAATATGGGTTATAAGAATTACGTGTCACGGCGTGCACTAATTCGTAAACAAAACAACTCAATCACTACTACTACACTGCCGCTCTTTGGCTCTTGCTAGTAACGTAAATAAACCAATCTCCAGATCGATATCTTCGGGCCTTTTCCAGGGACAAATTTTGTTTGAACTTAACCAAATGGCTTAAATAGATTAAAGATAGAGGAAGTTTATTTGACTACCATAGACAGTATTTAAAAAAAAATTGGAATACTGGACTACAACTGTCAATGCGGGACGGTTGGCCGCCTTAATCTACAGATTCAACATTTTTTCATACATATCAAAATAAATATTTTTTTCCGATTGCCAATTTTTCACCATATATTTAATCTTATTTATAGAATAACTCTGCTTTATGGTGTCAGGTAATAAATTAAATGTCTTCAGTATGTTGTATTCAAACGTTCTCTGTCCATACTTATTATTAAATTTCGGAACTATTAACCCTCGGCATGCCAAGATGCAAAACAAAATGTTGGGTACTATGAGGGGTGATGCTACAACCCCCAGGGATTTTATCATTTCAATGCTACTTTTCCAATTTATTTATAAATTTAATGGAAAATTACTCTTGTGGCTTGCACGTTTAATGTATTTCCGTTAAATAATTATCATAATACAGTTAATTTCATAATATTAAACTTATTGATATATTTTCAAACAAAATCATTCATCATCGAACGCTCCGGCTCCGACCGCTACGGCTTTGGCTTGCTTCCTAGTCGGTACTTTGGTACCTGCCGGCCGGCGTATTGCCGCGGTCGGCGGCTGACAGAGCGAATAACTGGGTGGTTCCAAAATAACAAAAATAATATTAAAAATAAAACAATGATTTTTAAAATTTCATTTTTTGGGGTACGATAATTGATTTACACACATAGAAAATAAACAGACATCAAAAATTGTAAAACATCAAACTACGCAAGATATACATACAAATTGGTCGATATTACAACAATTACATAAAAAACTTAACAATTTTATCATTTATTTAAATTCAGCATAAAATAATAAAATTATATATTTAATATTTATTTAAATCATCTTCAAAAACAGTTATTTAGCAAGGTCCAAGAGGGGCAAAGTAACATATAAAAGCAATGCAAAGAATCAAATAAGTACTATAAATAACAATAACTATATAGTGGTGGTTTAAAAAAAAGAGCTAGAACACTTAACTATAAGATCATTTATTATAATTGAATGTATGTTTTATAAAAATTACCTACACTAAAAACTAGTTGAAGAACGTTTTTAAACTGTTTTATAAATCGAAGATTGAGCCTGTAAAAATCTTAAAATAATTTTTATGAACCCCATTTTGAGATAAATAAAAATAAATGACCCCCAAAGTGCCCCTTACGTGAAACGGAAAATATGTGAGTTCCATGTTCCGCAATAATCATTATAAGTTTCTTAGAAGGCAGTACCAGAGCAATGATATGCAAATAATGCTTCTAAGAATCCATGAATATCTGGAAAATAATAATACCTGTTATAGGTACAATAGAATAAACCATTAATGGGTTATTTCCCAAATGTCATTATATTCATGCTATTTGCATTGCCTTGATGTTATTTTAACGGTTCATTTTAAAAATACCCTTCTGCCACTAATTATTACTATTTACTCGGTATACCCTTCCAACTACCGTGGGAAATTCTAATAATAAACATCTTCTGTCGCCAACCTTTCACATATTGTTGATAAATTATATCTATAAAATTCAAACAAAGTAACCCAACTCTTATTGATTTTTTTAAACTGTGAAGGTACATACATAGATTGTTATATTTTAACTTATTTTTTAGTATAAAATTGTATGGGCGAAATGGATATAAAAAGTACATAGTAATAAAAACAGGGAAGAATTGTCAACAATATCTGGATTCACGAAAAAAATGACATTATTGTCGTAGATATATACTAAAAAAAAGCAATGCTGTAACGCTCCTGACGAAATACTGAAATTTTAATAATTCTTCATCAATTATACTCCTTCTTGTCATTATTAACGCAATTATTGAAAGGCAATATTACAATAATGGAACGATTTACCACAAAAACCGCAATTCAAACTTTTTACTATTCAAATTATTTTTTTACCGTTCGCTGTAGTGTTTTGACACGCACTGTAGCTAAACCCCAATAAACACAGCTGGTTGGGTCAGCCAGATGGGCGACGCACTAGGTAAAGGACACTATGTCCTTACACCCTTATGCAGCTTTCGATGTAGTGCGTGGGAACGAGATGCCGTAAATTGCCAAGGTGCGAATAGAACAGGGAACCAAATACATTTAGCGAACTAATGTGGGAGAGAGATGGAGCATTTCTCATAGTTTATTTTGTCGTAGATGTGGTTCCAGCGAGCAAGAAATATCATACGAGGCAAGGAATGATACCTACACAGTAACAAAATATTTTTTTACGCTTTAATCTAGGACAATTTTATATTTTTTTTAATGGAAGAATATGTGTTTATCGGTTTTGCAGGAATACAAAAAATATCGAAATCGTTAAGTCTCTATTAAAAATTCTACATGGAGAATAGTAAATTTAGAAATTATGGGAACCCCTTTCAGCAACGGGAGGGTTAACCCGTCGTTGCGCTGTATTTATGTTTTAGTGTTCCCTAGTGCTGTATTTATGTTCTAATTTTTATGTATGCTGCTGGGTAAAAATATGCTGAATTATAATTTTGTGCCATAGTATTTTTTTTTCTTTTTTTTTTTTATTGAAATTTTTTGATACAATACATATAATACATACATGAAATAATGAAAAGTATATAAAAAACTTAATATAATTAATGTATGAACAAAAAAATCCCACAAAGGCAATGCCTGTGCGTGGGTATAATATTGATTTTTTACTTTTATTTCTATGGTTATAGTGAATATTTTAAGTATACATAAATAAGGGATTTAAAAAAAAAAGTAACTGAATAAATGCATTTAAAAACTACAGCATAATAACAGCCTGCACTGTTATTATTGTATTTGTAAGTTTTGTAAGAATAGATGTTACAAGTGCAATTTAAAAACATAAAAAAAAAAACAAACAAAATAAACTAGCAAACAATATTATAAATCTTCTCTAAAAGCTGTCCAATGATAGATATATTTAATGGCCTTAACAGGTAAAATTTTGGCACTCTGAAACAGTAACTGTATTATGTCTCTGTTTAAAAATATTAGGGATGACTAATAATTTAACAATTGCGTTGTTTCAGATTGGTTATAGTAGTATTTCCTCATATTGTTTTTTTTTTTTACTTTTTTACTTTTTCTCTTTGATTCTGGCAACCCATAAATAGTCTTTAATTAGAAATTCATAACTGTACTTCGAATAAGATAACGTTTTCCATCGTAATTCATCAGCAGATGAATCCACAGCAGAAATTTCACAGTATGAACACATTCTAAATTAAATCTGTATAGGGCGAATAAAACTACACTCAGAACGTAAAATTGGTTTATCTTTGATTCTGGCAGCACATACATAGTCTGCAACTAGAATTTTATAACTGCACTTCTGATAAGAGAATAGTTTCCTTGGAAATATTCAGCTGAATCAGACGAATCCGAAATCAAATATGTCAGACGAATCCAACGGGAATTTTACATTCGGAACGCAAAACTGGTTTAAATTTTATATGTATGCAACGAATTAAAACTACACTTAGAACATAAAAATTGTTTCTCTTTTATTCTAGCAGCATATGTGCTGCTAGAATTTGCATAGTCTGCAACTAGAATTTTATAACTGCACTTCGAATAAGAAAATAGTTTTCTACGAAATATGTCAGCCGATGAAATTTAACATTCTGAACACAAAAGTGGTTGAAAATAAATCTGTATGCGGTGAATTAAAACTACACTCAGAAATGAAGGTAAACACTTTTGCTTAAAAGGTGGTTCTTTTTGCAAGTCTTCACTGAACTTACAACATCGCTTTTTCGCGGTCGGCGGCATGGTCAACAAATTATTTGGTTTGATTTGAATGATAAACATGGGTTATCAATATTACGTGTCACAGCGTATACTAATTCGAAACAACTCAATCACTACTACACTGGCGCCATTTGACTCTTGCGTGTAACATAAATAAACTATCGCTAGATCGATATCTTCGGGCCTTTTCTAGGAACAAATTTTGTCTTGAACTAACCAAATAGCTAAAATAGACTAAAGATAGAGGAATTTTATTTGACTACCATAGACAATATAAAAACCATTATGACTGCCTCGATATAAACCTGGCTGTTGAAATGTTCTATACGCAGCTCAATAATATCTTCGACTTTTGTTTAAAAAAAAGATCCACACGTATGCTCAGAGAGAATAAACAATATCCAAAATGGTTTACTGGAGAGATCATTCATCATATACGAGAGAAAAATAAAATGCACTATCTTTGGAAAAAAACTAAATCCGAACATGCCTTAACAATCTTTAAAAAATCTCGAAAATTGATCAAACAGTTAATTGGTCAGGCCTTTACTGAATTTACACATGAGGCAGAGAATAGTATTATAACAGACCCCACTCGATTTTGGTCTTACACGAACGATAAACGTCGCGACTGTGATAAACTTAATCACATGAATTTTAATGAAAATCATTTCAATGGATATTCTGAAATCGCAGAACGTTTCGCAAATTATTTTAAGTCAGTATACAGCGGCAATGTTCCCAAACTTGACATTTCCTCTATAACTTCTTCATCAAACAATGCTTTATCTGTACAAATTCACGAAATTAACGATGATGATATTGTTGCCGCTTTCCACAAGCTAAAACCAAAATTCTCCGTCGGCCCAGATTTTATACCACCAATTATAGTCAAAAGATATTCAAATTATTTATTTCAACCGCTAAAGCACATTTTTAACCTTTCACTTCGTAATAATATCTTTCCTGAAATGTGGAAACTAACGAAAGTCACACCTATACACAAAAAAGGAAAAAAGTCGGCAATTGATAATTACAGACCTGTAGCTGTCTTATCAGCACCCGCAAAACTTTAGAAACCATAATTTACTCACAAATATATAATCAAACAAAACATACACTTATCGAAAATCAGCATGGATTTCGTCCCACTCTATCACCCTCAACAAACCTAATGAATCTCACCACCTATATAAATAATTCGTTTGAAAATTTTGTACATGTCGATGTGATTTATACAGACTTCGAAAAAGCATTTGACAAAGTCGACCATGATATTTTATTAAAAAAATTGAGTGACCTCGGATTCTCTCACGATTTTCTCGCTTTCGTAGCTAGCTATTTACTCAATCGTCGTCAGTATGTCAGTTACGGACACCAGTTTTCTTACGAATACAAAACAAACTCCGGGATTTCCCAGGGATCGAATCTAGGACCCCTTTTCGTTCTTTTATTCATTAATGATATAGGTAAGACCATTAACCGCTTAAAATATATCCTCTTCGCTGACGGTATTAAACTTTTCAGAGCTATTAAAAGTCATATAGATTAAATTCTTCTGCAGAAAGATCTTGATTCTCTTGTCAAATGGTCGAAACTAAATAAATTCATTTGGTAAAATCAATTACTCATTTGATAAACTTAAGTTTAACAGAGGGAATATTTCCGACAAACTATAAAAATACAATTATTTCACCTATTTATAAATCTGGAGATCCCCAACAAGTAACTAACTATCGCCCAATTTGTCTAATCTCGAACATTGAAAAGATTTTTGAAAAAATTGTGAAAAACCAATTGGTCGGTTTCCTAGAAAGTAATAAAATTCTTCACAAAAACCAGTTTGGTTTTATAAAGTCACTCAGCACACAAGATGCTATTGCTAATCATATCATACATCAACGAATCATTGGATAAAGGTGAAAAATGTGCCGGTATATTTATTGATCTCAGAAAAGCTTTTGATAGTATATCCCATGAGATTCTACTAAAAAAACTAAACAATATAGGCATAAAAGACAATGCAATTAAATGGATTTCGAACTACCTAAAAAATCGACCGCAAGTCGTAAAAATAAATCAGATTAATAGCGATAAAGAAATATCAGACTTTGGAATCCCGCAAGGTACAGTAATCGGACCAATCCTTTTCACCATATATGTTAATGATATTTTTTTTCAACCACTGCATGGCCAAATTACTTCATATGCCGATGATACGGTACTAATAATTAGCGATAAAACTTGGGAAAAAGTAACATTTAAAGCCACCGAAGATATAAATATTTTAAAGAATTTCTTCGACGTAAACTTACTCTCACTAAATGGTGATAAAACATTTTTAATTCCATTTGCAATACACAAAAATGATACCCCTAAAACATTGACATCATCATCCATGATAATTCCAAAACACATAGTAAAAATTATTGTATCCAAAACTGCACAATTTTAAAAACAACAAACACAATCAAATATTTAGGAGTCATTATCAACAAAAATTTGAAATGGAAGGAACTAATTTGTCAAGTTGTAAAAAAAATTAGAAAATTGATTTATATATTTTTAAGAATCAGAAATTTTTTATCTGTAAAAAACTTATTTCTAATATATTACGCTTTGGTTCAATCAACTTTACAATATGCTATCATTGGCTGGGGATCCGCATACAAAACTAATCTTTCCCCAATTGAAGTTGTGCAGAGGCTAATAATTAAAATCATATTAAAAAAACCTTCTGACTACCCAACGGATAAATTATTTAAGGAATTCCAAGTACCGTCTTTCAAAGATCTATACAATAGAAATGCATTGATTCAAATTATAAAAGAAAAAGAAAAGTATCAATTTATAACTGAAAACCGTACTAGACATAAATATATTTTTTCATGCCCAAAATTAAACACTTCCTTCGCACAAAATTATTATACTTATCAAGGAAGACTTATTTTCAACCGATTACCGGATGAAATTATAAAAATTAATGATAAAATCCAATTAATAAACACTGTTAAAAAATATTTTAAAGATAATCTAAAAAAAAAAGGTTTCCGACTAATCTAATCTCAAGAATAACTACTTATAACTCAGTTTCCAAGTGATACTCTGTTCTTCAAATAAGATAAATTTTGTATTGTTCTTAGCAACTAATTACAATAATTCTAGATACATTATCCAAATAGTAAAATTGTTTTGATAGTAGATAAATACTTATAATTACATATCACCGAACTTACAACCTATTGTTTTTTACATTCACATTATAATTTAAGAACTTAAATATAGCATTAAAAAATGTACACTACTCTTCCAGACACAAGCTAACGCTTCCATGGAAGAATGGTATTAACAACATACTTGAATAAAAAAAATAAATAAAAAATAAAAAAATAACTTACCATTCAGCATCCAGAAATGCAGTGTTGTCACATTTACAAGATCACATTTTTATTCCCATACCATATTAATAAAATTATACTAACACGAAAAAACGAGATTCGAGACCTTGGCGTGATTTTTGAAGCAAATCTCTTTTTCAAATCTCACATCTTAGACATTGTCTCCCGCGCCAACAAAATGCTCGGATTTGTTCTTCGTAATGCGAGACCATTTACTAATGGAATTGCAATAAGAAGAACATATGAAGCACTGGTTCGCAGCATCCTGGAATAAAGCTCCATTATTTGGGCACCCTCTGAACAAAACCATATCCTAGAAATAGAAAAAGTAAAAAAAAAGGTTTATGCATTACCTGTATATGAGGGAATATACATACTACCCATTCCTGTATCCATCGTTGTTCTTAACATGAATGCTCGATCTTAATACCTTAGAAGCCCGCCGAAAAATATTTTTAGGGAAACATATTTTTTAGCTGATCTCCGGTACTGTACTGAATCCACCTATGTTGAAGGAGATTAACCTTTATGTCCCTAACGCGTATACTCGTGTGAGATCCCACACACCTTTTTATGCTCCGAAAGCGAGAACGTCTTCCTTTCAGAATGCCCCATTAAATAGAACAATTCAACTGCTTAACGATTCTGCATTGAACATTGACATTTTCAATGTTACCTATAGAGAGTTCAGTAACTATCTTTTGACATATGTCTCAACATAGTGAAACTGCCCCCTTGACCTTTTTTTCTCTTATATTTAGTAATCTTCTCCGTAATAATTTGGTGTATAACTGTCATTTCAAAATCACCCTAAAGTTAAATTCGTAACTAAAAGAAATCTCTGATGGAGAATTTTTAACTGTATTTAAATACCATAAGCCATTTTGTTTAGACAGTTTTATGCTTTCGTTTTTCTATTTTCCCCTTTCCTTTTAAAAGGATTTATCATATAATTTAGTTGTTAAAAACCTAAGCCCCTAAAACCCCTAAAATTGTTTCTCCCGTGAACGAAAATGCATCGTCAATCATGATAAGCATAAATTTTTTTTTAAAGAAAGATAAACATTTCCGGGTTAACGAATAACCCGACAATATTTGAAAATCTCCCACTACCACCACAGTAAGCCGAAAATGTTGCTTGAGTCACGATGGAGGACTTAGTCAACCGAGGAATCAAACACGAAACGCCTGGGTGGGACCCAAACGCGATGCCCACTCAACCACTGACCGGTCTGTAATATTATTCAAAATAATAAAAAAAATATATATAATTAGTGACCGACCGAAGGTTCGGTTTCGGTTTCGGCAAGTTTTGGCAAAAAAATCTAGTTTTGGCATCAGTTTCGGTTTTAGAAACCGAAACTTTTTTAGACATGTTAAAAATCGGTTGTTTACTGTTATTTGGCTTATTTTGTACACTTATTCCGACAGTTAACACGTGTTCAATTAAATAAATAAATAAAAACAATAATTTAAGTATGTGAAAAAAAAATTACTTCTATAAAACAAACCAAATTTATAAATAAATAAGCCAAATAACAGTATTCAATCGATTTTTAACAATTCTATAAAAGTTTCGGTTTCGGCCGAAACTGAGACAGACACCGAAGATTCGGTTTCGGTGGATAGGTCTGTTTCGGTGGGACGCTATATATATTTAACTAATTACAATTCTAATTTAATTTTTCATTAATTATTAACATAATTCCTCTCAGGGCCTATGTCATTTTTGGGGATGCTGTTGGGAGGGACTTTTTAGGTGAAGAAGGAGAGGAAGTTCTGGGAAGGAAAAGGATACTAGCGGTGGGTAGGAATCTGGGGGTCAGTATGTCCAGGAGTGACGAACATAATAGGAGTGACGGGTATGAATCCATCCCTCCCACTGCGGTGCAAAGCGATGTTTCGAGAGAATACGGCTGGAAAATCAAAGGGACTCCCTCAACCATTCTCTCCCGAACCGGCCTTCTATGTAGCTGGTGGGCAGACGCATCCGTTGCCAAGACCCAGACAAACCTCACCACATGAGCATTACACATTATAGGGCACCCTCGCTAATTCACCAAACGTAGCGAACCACTTGGGGTGACCTATGGCAGAGGTGTTGGTTATCCAATAAATGGTTCCCGGGGCAGCGGTACCAATACCGCCTCCCAATTTGACTCTTTGCGATGTCTGCGGTTTCTTTATAATTAATAGGTCTATATCTCTACTGATAATCGTGTTGTAGTAATAATTAATCACTTATATCTAGAGTTCATTCTTTAAAATTAACATGAAAAAACTGTTTTTGATGAGAATTTTTAACTGTATTTAAATACCATAAGCCATTTTGGAGGCGCGAATGGGAACCGCCGCCCCGGGAATCTTTATTGGATAACCAACACCTCTGCCACAGGTCACCCCAAGTGGTTCGCTACGTTTGGTGATTTAGCAGGGGTGTCCGGGTTCATGGGGGGGAGGTTTGTCTAGGTCTTGGAGGCGGATGACCTGGACACACTTAACCCCAGATTCCTACCCACCCCTTAAACCCTTTTCCTTCCCAGAACTCTCCTCTCCTTCCTTTTCTTAAAAAAACCCTCCACACAGCATCCCCAAAGATGACATAGGCCCTGAGGGAAATTATTTTCCTCAGGGCCCCCTGTGTGGAGCTCATTTAAAAAAAAATAAAAATAAGTCGCGTTTGATATAATATTTTGATAACGGTCACGTACGCCAATTTGTAATAGTTTTTTTTTTAATTTAGTCCGCTCCCTCTATCATTCTTATTTACATATCTCCCTTTCAATCCATCTTCAGCATTCTTCTTCTTCTTTTAAGATAATAGCGAAACCTTAACCATTCCGCTGACATCAGCCTCGCATTTTTTCCAGGTTCCCTAATTTTCAAGACGGTCATATGTGATTTTAACACACATACACCTCATGAATCTCATTTCTATCTGATTAAATTTGACTCTTACTTTGCCAGTTTCCTCACTGCAATAAATCAGGGTTTGTATCGGCACTCCAATGGGGACTGCTATCGCATTCAGTTCCAAGCCTTCAAATCTCTCGTAAACCTACTTCCCAATTAACAAACTCATCCACCTGCTCCAAGTATTCATCATTCACATTGAATTCTGTTGTCGAACTCTCTCTTTCAAACACCACGTCCTTAGAGTTGTGGTGGCTGTGCATTAGGCCGGGCTATAAAGAGCAGCCAATTCTTGCAGCCAGTTGTAGCTTGTAGCAGCCAATGTCACCAGTTGGACTGGCTGCCATGACAAGAGCGTGAGGATTGAGGACTGATTGAGACATCCATGTATTTTAACCCTAGTAATATTTGGCAGCGCAATTCGCAAGTTTCGGCGATATTTGCTGCTTAGAGCCCTTTGACGTTAGCTTGAATACATTTGAATAAATTGAAGATGATGTTGGCTGCCTATTGCGTGACCAGCCACTCATCATTAACTCAATCTTCATACATACTTCATTAATCCTAGACGCGAGAGACCGCCATTCTTCATACATACTTCATTCATTCTAAACACGAGATAACGTCATTCTTCATACATACTTCATTCAACCTAAACACGAGAGACCGTCATTCTTCATACATACTTCTTTCATCCTTGACACGAGAGACCGTAATTCTTCATACATACTTTATTCATCCTAAACTTCATACATACTTCATTCATCCTAAACACGAGAGACCGTCATTCTTCATACATACTTCGTTCATCCTAAACACGAGAGACCGTCATTCTTCATGCATACTTCTTTCATCCTTGACACGAGAGACCGTCATTCTTCATACTTACTTCATTCATCTTAAACACGAGAGACCGTCATTCTTCATACATACTTCATTCATCCTAAACACGAGAGACCGTCTTTCTTCATACATACTTCTTTCATCCATGACACGAGAGACCGTCATTCTTCATACATACTTCATTCATCCTAAACACGAGAGACCGTCATTCTTCATACATACTTCATTCATCCTAAACACGAGAGACCGTCATTCTTCATACTTACTTCATTCATCTTAAACACCAGAGACCGTCATTCTTCATACATACTTCATTCATCCTAAATACGCGAGATCGTCATTCTTCATACATACTTCATTCATCCTAAACACGAGAGACCGTCATTCATCATACATACTTTATTTATCCTACATATACACGAGAGACAGTCCTTCTTAAAATAAGCACCATTCAAACCGACAAATACTCTTACTTCCAAACAACGTACTTATTCATTGGAATACATTTATTTATTCTGATGCTGGTATTTTAAAGTTTAATTATCTTGTTCATCTGGAAACATGTTTGGTAAAGAAGTTTTTATTAATTTGTAACATACGTTTGTCAACAGTGCTCACACCAATATTTAAAAAAATATGTATTTATGAAAAGGATTCCATGTTTAATGTTTGGAACTCGGTGTTTAAAAAAACTCCTTGAAGATTGTTCGTGAAATACTAATTACATTATAAGTCTTATTTGGAGAAAAAAATAATTTTATTTTCTTCAAATAAAGCAAATTTATTTTGTGCCACCATTTTTTAATTAAAATTATAAGATTTATTTGTTTTAATCATTTTTTAATGTAAAAAAACCGACATGTTTTGAGAGCAATGCTAGGGTTTACTAAAAACTTTTTAAATAAACCCTGAGGAAGGGATCACATGTCGGTTTTTTACATAAAAAGTGGTTAAAACAAAGAAATCTTTTGATTATAATTAAATTCTATTTTGTTAATTTAATTTGAAATTTCAAAGTAACATTGCACTAAAGATAAATAACATGTAGGGTTTAGAAGTGACGTTTTGTCTGAAAACGTTGACAGCCTTATAAAATCCTTGGCTCTGAATTCAGAGGTCACGAGATCGAATACTAATACTGTGGTATTGAAACATTTTATATTCTATTCAATGAATTATTTTTCACAGATTTTATATGTTATATTGATTTAAAACTATCAATGTTTTACTTGCATCACGTTCCAGAGTAAAATTAAAAATTGCAAGAGCCGTGTTATCAGATCTGAATAGGCAGACTCTCCCACTTGTTGGGGCAGTACACAATCCTAGTCATTTTTGTTTGCTCAAAACTCACATTTTAATCACTTCCGGCGAATACTTAACTATATGTAATAACTTTTTTTATTTCCATGCCGCACAAGGAATGCGAGTCATTTATATTTTAGATTAATAAAAACAGTAGCTTACCATTAACATATTTTACAACAACGATTTTAAAACTGTATAACCCGTTTTTCAACTATTAAGTTAGCGGTAAGCAACAGATTTTATTTTTCTAGCTAGACGATGAATCAATAACTTCGGGAGGACAACATGGAGACACATTTTAAATAATTGTAACACGTTCTGCCTGCTAGGGTGAATTCGACTGTATGTTCGTACAATACGCCGTGCCGCGGTGTATATTTGTTTACAAGCTTTCTTCACTTACGTCGTTAAGATTCCCACATTATTTTTCTTCTTCTTTTCTTCGATACGGCAAATTCGACAGCAGGTCAGTCCAATACACAGGTCGCGAGTCGCAATTTGTATACACGGCATCTTTACTTACATAATTAAGATTCTGAATATATTTTAGGGTATATTGTCGTTTTAATCTCCCGGTGCCCTCTTTCCTTAGGAAAACTCCGGAATGGCGTTTTGACGTAGACCCCCATATTGGAGATGCCTTAATAATAATAGTAACAAATTCGTTACCGCACAAAAGGCCAACTGCTCACAACTATCTGGAGCCAGTAGGACTGTTGCATCCCTTATTGGGGTATATTACGAGGCTGAAGGTAGTGAAGTGGGGAACAGATGGGGAAGAGGAAGGTGGGAAAGATATTAACTATTAAGTTCTGGTCACCAAATACGGCTAAATCCATTTCAAGCAAAGTTTTTATTCTGAACCGTGGTCTTCCACCAAGGCGAAAAGACTGAGATGTTTTACGATATTTCCTTCAAGGGATACCTCCCTACTGGCTCAGTGGTCGAGGGAAAAAGCTCTCGCCTAGTAATACGGAGGTCGCGGAATCAAATCCTAGTGTGAACTTTTTTTTAATGTTATTTCACAATTCATTATTTTATAATAATGTTCGACAAAATTGAAGCATACTCTCAGTATTGCACTGGTGTAAGACAAACACTCAGAATTGAAACATTGCTTAAAATGGCTAAATAGCCATGTACTTCCCCACCTTCCTCTTCCACATCTCCGACCCCTCCCCACTACTTTCAGTCACACAAAGTACCCCAATTTGGGATGCCAAAGTCTCACATGCTCCAAATGGTGGGTGCACTTTAGTATATTGTGCGGTAATAGTTTTAAATTTTTTTAAATGTGAATACCTCACAAGAGTCACAGCTGACTGGAGCCAGTGAAACTATAGCATACCCAATTGAGGTATGTTGTGGGGTTGAAGGTAGTGCGGAGGGGAAGGAGATGGGAAAAAGGAAGGTGGAGAAGCACCGGTTATTAAGATCTGGTCAACAAACACGGCTAAAGCCTTTTCAAGCAACGTTTCAATATTGAATGGTGGTCTTACACCAGGGCGATACTGAGAGTATCTTCCACTTTGGAACGTGCCGCAATTGAACATATGTTATTTTAAATTAATTAATTCTGAAATAAGACAAATTAAACAAATAAAAATTATTTTTTTATAAGAAAAACTTTATTTTTATAACTTTTGAAGGTTATTGAGCGCTCGCGCTGTGCGCAAACGTGTCATGGCTCCATCACTTTCGAAATTTCAACGTGTTGGATTAGTGTTGGCTTTATTGGCAACAGACAATGATCCCCATCAATGTAATATATATCATTGAAGAAGGAAATAACAATAATAATCTAAACGAATATATGAAAAAGAATAAGACACAGAAAAAGTCAATGGTCGCAACTGGGACTGAAAAATAATTAGTTGAAGATAAGTTGTTAATTCTAAAATATGAAATATGCGATTGATAATATATGACAGTTTGACAGAAGATGGCAATGGCGGAATTGGTTAACGCACACGTCCCGGTTAGACGAGAGGTCTGGGTTCGAGTCCCAGTTGCGACCATTGTCTTTTTCTATTTTTCTGTGTCTTGTTCTCTTTCATATTTTCGTTTAGATTATTATTGTTATCATGTTCTTCAATAAAATAAAATTTTATTTTCCCACGCTGGAATTCGATCCCGCGACCTACGGATTGCGAGTCAAGAGCCTTACCCCTCGACCACGTTGGCCGTCGTTACATATTAAAAAAAGGAAAAGAAGATAAAACAACAAACATTTTTAGAGCAATAATGAAAACAACACTTGCTTAGAGAATAATATTTGTATGTCGTATTGTGTTCCCAGGGACAGTTTGGAACAGGTCAGAGAGGAGACATTACCTGGTGGGGGGAGGCTGTAACTCTAGTGAGTGACCAGTGGGTCTTGTGTTCTGCAGCAAGAATCGGTTCATTCTCTGGGTGAGTTTATTGTTTCTTTGTTATAAAATTCAACTAGTCCGCGAAATAATGACCGCAACGATGAACATTGACAAACGTATTGCTTAAATATTTAAACAATCGAGCCTTAAAGATTTAAACGCCTTTGAGGTGTTATTTCACAAAACTGGCGAAAACTACGAAATTGCGTTCAACATTGATTACTTATATACTAATCAGTAATCATGGTAAATATTTGACCGGTCAGTGGTTGGGTGGGCATCGCGTTTGGGTCCCACCCAGGCGTTCCGTGTTCGATTCCTCGACTGGCTAAGTCCTCCATCACGACTCAAGCAACATTTTCGGCTTACTGTGGTGGTAGTAGGAGATTTTCAAATATTGTCGTGTTATTCGTAACCCGGGAATGTTTGTCTTTCTTTTAAAAAAAAAAATTGTAGAAGACGATGATAGTGACGATGAATTCCTCATCCAATATGTCTTGCAGCGAAAACCAAAAACATTTTGATCCCGCATCAATAATTTGGTTATCTGGGATGATCTCGAATTTTAAGCGCGGCACAGCATGTCGAAAAAATGTTGCTGTTGAACAGAATCAATTCTGATATCGACATATTTAGCGTTACCTTTTAAAAGACAAGCTCTTATAATGGATGCATCGCAAGTTTTACAAGATCTTCAAATCAATTTATTGTATAATAAACATTTCAAAAATATAATATTAGTAGGTAGGGCCTAAACAGAATCGTTTCTGATATCGACATATTTAGCAAGTGAAGCTGACTTTAAAAAACAAGTTATATTAATGCTAGTATATTTTGTACACTTAATTACGTTTAATGTAATACTCTTACCAACAGATTTAAAAAAAAGTATAAAATGTATGTTTTTCTAACGTTTTCGATACCATAAATAAATTGAATTGAAGATATCGTAAAATATGTGACACTTCAAATTCAAGGAGATATCACAACTACTGGAAAGTAAATAACATTCATATTGTATATTACATGTATTTTAATATATCGTCATTTATTTGTCAATATTCATACAAATAATTTTTTATCGGAACAAAGCTGTCAGATCCTATGACGCGACACAAAATACAACCGGATATTTTGACAGTTATTCTGATTTAGTTTGCGGTGTTGCCGCATTAAAAATATTTCGAGGCGTTTTTTCACGTAATTCCGACGAAAATTCTGCTTTTGAGACTGGCCACACTGACAACTATTACTTTAGAGAAAATATTCTTGAAATAGCGCACGGTCCTATTTAACATCCTCGTTACTTTAACTGACAGTTAAAATTTAACTTCAGGACACGATTTAACTTTCTGTTGAAACAGACGGCCCTAAGAATTTATTTATTTATTAGTAAGGGACAAACAGCCTATACATAAAACAAAAAGATATATATATACATTGTTAAATCGAGTCAAGCCAAAAAAGTCTCATATGTTAAAGTTGATTGGAGATAGAGTTTTATTACATATTTAAATTAATTTGAGGTGAGTAGGAGAAGAAGGGGAATAAAGGAGGAGGATAGGAGATGCTCCGGATACTTTTCACACTCTCGTATTAATTTTTTTTCTTTATTCATCATATAACTTTTAATACAGTTTTTACAGGTGATTCGACTACCACGCTAGGCACATGCCCGTATTATGGTAGTCGATTTTCGAACGTACGTGTTACTTCTAATCGATATTTCTGTAGTGTATGGCTAAAAATGTCTATATTTTGAAATTTTGTGTTATATTGCGCACATGCGGAATTGTTGATTTTTTTCTAATGTTAGTTATACATGTAGGCAAATGAAACAAATGGGATTGCCGAGTTGATCTTGTCGGAATATGAATATTTATTAAGTTGGTTAGCTCTGGCGAGTCCAGGCCATGATTAACAATTTTAAATAATAAAGTTTGGTCAAAAATTAAACTTCGTGTATAAAGGGAGTTGAAATTGTGGTAATTAATAGATTCGTTGTAATTTAAGAAGTGTAATTTTTGTTTATAATTTATGTGGTTGAAATTTTTTTTTTGAATTTTTTCGATTCTATCAATGTGAGCTTGGTATAAAGGAGTCAAGAATGTTGCATTAAGTGTACGGTTCATAATAAAGTAGATGTTAGAGTACCTATGTATATATAAGAATTAAAATTGATAGATAAATTATGGTTTTTATTTATTTAGTTCGAATAGGTAACTTAAAAACTCACCTTTTTGGATGCAAAGTCTATTGTTACAGAATTACATACCTACTGCTACCAGTATAGTCATGAGAACAATCAAAATATAGTGTATTTTTTGGACGCGAGGTCTATTGTTACAGAATTACATATCTACTGCTACCAGTATAGTCATGAGAACAATAAAAATATAGTGTATTTTTTCGACTTGGGAATTGTTTTTTTTTCAATATATTTTGTCGCCTACTTTAGAGTTAAGAAACTATTGGGGTCTGGTCAACGCTTCAACGCATTTTGTAAGTTAGTAAACAGCCGTAAGTAACATTAACCACAATTTGGTAGGTTGGTGTGGGTGCCGCCGCCCCGGAAATCATTTATTTCACCCCAATTGGTTTGCTACGTTTGGTGTCTTAGTAGGGGTGCCTGTGTTCATGGGGTGAGGATTGTCCGGGTCTTGGCGGCTGATGCATCTGCTACCATCTGCGTGGCAGGTCGGATTGGGAGAGACTGGTTGAGGGAGAATTTTTGACCTCTTTAGCAGAGCTCTCCGGGAACATCGCCTAAAACCGCAGTGGGAGGGATTTTTTTTTTACATTAGCTCCACACAGGAAGCCCGGAGGAAAATAATTTCCCTCAGGGCCTATGTCATATTTGGGAATACTATAGAGGTGTTGGTTATCCAATAAATGGTTCCCGGGGCGGCGGTATCCATACCCGCCTCCAAATGATGATATACATACATTCAGCCGTCACTCTTGGACACACCGACCTCCGGATTCCTACCCACACCTTAAATTTTTTAACTTCCCAGAATTTTATCTCCTTCATTTCATTAAAAGAACCACCACACAGCATCCCCAAAATATGACATATGCCCTGGAGGGAAGTATTTTCTTCAGGGCCTTCTGTGTGACGCTAATGTAAAAAAAAATTGCCAGAAATAAACCAACTTCAAGAGTGGTATTTTTCAAGTTGGTGAAGGACCACCATTCAGAATCGAACATGTTTATTTGTTTGCTGTGTTGCGTGACGAGATTTGAATACCTACTTCTCGACAATCCGCTTTATCACATACTCCCTCTCCCCACTCTTTTAGTCCTTCAACATTTGGTACTCTTGTATTGTAATCACATAAAACATCCAATATAATGTGAAGCTAATCCGAAGAACAGTGTCAATGCCACGACGATTTTAAAAGTAAAGTTGAGAGGCTGAAGGGGTTATGCGGTTGGGGAGGCAAGGAGATAGGGTAGTGGAAGGTCGGGAAGTACTTCGCCATTCAGATAATAGATCACCAAAAAAGGTCAAATCCATTTCAAACAATTCTGCAAGTTAATTCTGAATATGGTTGTTTGTTGTAAATACCTATCTATCACTCTAGAATTCTAGAACATCCTGATTCTGTAGTTCTGTGAACAGTAGACCTCGCGTCCAAAACAGAATGTTTCTAATTTTCTGCTAAATTAAAACCAAAACTTCCTCTAAAGTCATATGATTTGTAAGTACGTACTTAAATACCTACCTATGTTATTATAAATCACTTATTTTATGAAAAAAAAACTATAATGATGTGCAAAATTTGTGCAAAGAAACGTCACTATCCCAATATGATAAAATTCTTTAGTTTATTGCAAAAATGCATATAACGAAGTCAAAATAAACACGAGATTTTCGCATTAAAAAATTAACTTTTCTGACCTAATAAAAAGGCCACCATCTTGTACCGGAAATGTACAGACAGACGAAATGCAATCAGTCAATTATTTAGTGCTTGGGATTTGCTCAACTTTGAATTAAAGATTAAATAATCTCTGAAATCTTCATCTTTTCACGGCTGTAATTCATTATACAGGGTGTTAAGGGACGTACTTCACTTATTTACCTTCAGTGATTCCAGACAATATTTCACGGCTGTAATTCATTACAGGGTGTTAAGGGACGTACTTCACTTACTTACCTCCAGTCTCCAGTAATTCCTGACAATATTCACGGCTGTAATTCATTATACAGGGTATTAAGTGACGTACTTCACTTATTTACCTCCAGTGATTCCAGACAATATTTCACGGCTGTAATTCATTACAGGGTGTTAAGGGACGTACTTCACTTACTTACCTCCAGTCTCCAGTAATTCCTGACAATATTCACGGCTGTAATTCATTATACAGGGTATTAAGTGACGTACTTCACTTATTTACCTCCAGTGATTCCAGACAATATTTCACGGCTGTAATTCATTACAGGGTGTTAAGGGACGTACTTTACTTACTTACCTCCAGTCTCCAGTGATTCCTGACAATATTCACGGCTGTAATTCATTATACAGGGTGTTAAGGGACGTACTTCACTTATTTACCTCCAGTGATTCCAGAAAATATTTCACGGCTGTAATTCATTACAGGGTGTTAAGGGACGTACTTCACTTACTTACCTCCAGTCTCCAGTGATTCCTGACAATATTCACGGCTGTAATTCATTATACAGGGTGTTAAGGGACGTACTTCACTTATTTACCTCCAGTGATTCCAGACAATACTTCATGGCTGTAATTCATTACAGGGTGTTAAGGGAGGTACTTCACTTACTTACTTCCAGTGATTCCTGACAATATTTGGAATAAATGTACTTAAATGAGATTTGGTTCCCCAGTGACTTTTTTATTTTTCAACTTAAATCATAAAAAATCAATATGAATTAGACAGTTCGGGTCTGGGTGAGGGGTTGGGCGGTTACTCAGCTGAGTGATCAGTGATGACAGATATGTGGAAGAATTTTTTGTTTGTTTGGTTTTACGACAAAATAATTTAAAAATAAGTCACCGGTGCCATAAATTTTATTAACATTTATTATTCTATTGAAATATCGTTCATTTTCAAGTTATAAATTTTCTAGTTTGTCTTCGACAACTTTGTCAAGATCAACCGTTAGGGAATTATTTTGAAAATAACATTTTTTGTCACATTTCATAATATAAAGCGGCAACCTCAGCAGAGATCACCCGAGGTCGAAAACATGCAATCATTTTTAGAGTACCAACCTTTACCAAATAAAATCAAAATAACTTCTAAAATTCTGGACCATCTTTTGCAAGGAAAATGCCTTTTTATCTCTACTGACTGGACTATCAGGGGTTGAACAGAATCAAACTGGATATCGACATATTTAGCTTTAAAGAACTAGCTTTAAAATAACAGTCTTTATTACGCTATATGGTAAATTCATAAACTGTACTAATTATCTACAGTAAAATCTGCTATATCTTTATAAAAAAATCTCGTGTTACATCATCGTAATGTGTGTTAACTAAAAAAAATTTTATGAAATTTGACTAACCGTGTGAAATTTGGCCCAACTTAAAAGAAAATTTAGTTTTTATCACGATTATCGACCTCAATGCGAATCAAATGTTCATTAATTTTTTGTTATAGGACAACTTATATGTAGGTTTCTGAAAGATGGCGGTGTGAGTTAATTTATCGACACAACGCTTGGTTATCTAGGTTGGGTAACCATCCAGTAGATGGCGTTGTGTTTCATTAGCCACAGCAATGCGTGACCGGGTCAGCTAGTATTATATATGTACCTACCTACTTATATGAATGCAATTATTTATAAAACGCTTTAAGATGAATAATTTTTAAATGTTTTAAAAGAATTAAACATTGAATTAAATTGTTTTAGCTGTATTGTGTACTTTAAAATATATGAATACTTGGAGCAGGTGGATGAGTTTGTTTATTTGGGAAGTATGTTTACGAGAGATGGGAAGGCTGATAGAGATATTGAAAGAAGGGTGAATGCAGGTAACTCTATTAATGGAGGACTGAACGCCGTTGGCACCAACAAAAAACTGTCCAAAGACGCGAAACTAGCCGTCCATAATGGAGTACTGGTACCTACCCTGATGTATGGCAGTGAGGCATGGAACTGGCAGAGGAAGGATGAAAGTAGACTGAACGCTGTAGAAATGAGATCCCTGAGGCGTATGTGTGGTAAAACCATGTATGATCGTGTGAGAAATGTGGAAATCCAAGAAGAATGCAAGTCTGATGTAAGCGTGATGAGTAAGATCAAGAAAGGAACGCTCCGATGGTTTGGGCATGTAGAGCGAATGAACGAGGAAAGGAGTGTAAGGAGAATATATGACGCAAATGTGAATGGTAGAAGAAGTCGAGGACGCCCAAGAAAGACATGGCACGACCAAGTGAATCAGATACTTGAGTCGGGCCATGTCAAGAGTCAGAATAATAGAAGAGAATGTATGAGACGTTATATGAATGTAAACGAGGCAAGGAATGTGTGCCAAGACCGGGATGTTTGGCGGTCCGTCCTCTCTGCCTACCCCTGTGGGGAAACGGCGTGATGGTTAGTTAGTTAGTTAGTTAAAATATAAACCCATAACAAGCATGTTATGCTCAAAAATCTCAGATGATGTAGTGATTATATTATGTAGACAGTTAGAACAAAATAAGAAGAAATTGCAATGTTAATTTAACCTGCACTTGTTTAGTTTCAGCTCCAGTGGTGTTAAGTTTGTCGGATTGGGGGGGACCTTTGAACCCCGGTACAATCCAGATGAGATATATGGCATTACAACCAAACGTATCCACCCGCGATACAAGGGTCTTTACTCTTTAGTGTACAACAGTATCGCCCTTCTTAAGCTTGACAGACGGTAAGTATTCCATAATTATATAAAACTAGCTTCTTCTCCTGCATCCTCTTCCCCTCTCGCGTTCCCACTCCGTCACCTCCACCATCCCTCTCCCCACTTCACTCCCCCCCCCTTTCCCCACCTTTGAACCCCGGTACAATCCAGATGAGATATATGGCATTACAACCAAACGCATCCACCCGCGATACAAGGGTCTTTACTCTTTAGTGTACAACAGTATCGCCCTTCTTAAGCTTGACAGACGGTAAGTATTCCATAATTATATAAAACTAGCTTCTTCTCCTGCATCCTCTTCCCCTCTCGCGTTCCCACTCCGTCACCTCCACCATCCCTCTCCCCACTTCACTCCCCCCCCCTTTCCCCACCTTTGAACCCCGGTACAATCCAGATGAGATATATGGCATTACAACCAAACGCATCCACCCGCGATACAAGGGTCTTTACTCTTTAGTGTACAACAGTATCGCCCTTCTTAAGCTTGACAGACGGTAAGTATTCCATAATTATATAAAACTAGCTTCTTCTCCTGCATCCTCTTCCCCTCTCGCGTTCCCACTCCGTCACCTCCACCATCCCTCTCCCCACTTCACTCCCCCCCCCCTTTCCCCACCTTTGAACCCCGGTACAATCCAGATGAGATATATGGCATTACAACCAAACGCATCCACCCGCGATACAAGGGTCTTTACTCTTTAGTGTACAACAGTATCGCCCTTCTTAAGCTTGACAGACGGTAAGTATTCCATAATTATATAAAACTAGCTTCTTCTCCTGCATCCTCTTCCCCTCTCGCGTTCCCACTCCGTCACCTCCACCATCCCTCCCCCCACTTCACTCCCCCCCCCCCTTTCCCCACCTTTGAACCCCGGTACAATCCAGATGAGATATATGGCATTACAACCAAACGCATCCACCCGCGATACAAGGGTCTTTACTCTTTAGTGTACAACAGTATCGCCCTTCTTAAGCTTGACAGACGGTAAGTATTCCATAATTATATAAAACTAGCTTCTTCTCCTGCATCCTCTTCCCCTCTCGCGTTCCCACTCCGTCACCTCCACCATCCCTCTCCCCACTTCACTCCCCCCCCCCTTTCCCCACCTTTGAACCCCGGTACAATCCAGATGAGATATATGGCATTACAACCAAACGCATCCACCCGCGATACAAGGGTCTTTACTCTTTAGTGTACAACAGTATCGCCCTTCTTAAGCTTGACAGACGGTAAGTATTCCATAATTATATAAAACTAGCTTCTTCTCCTGCATCCTCTTCCCCTCTCGCGTTCCCACTCCGTCACCTCCACCATCCCTCTCCCCACTTCACTCCCCCCCCCCTTTCCCCACCTTTGAACCCCGGTACAATCCAGATGAGATATATGGCATTACAACCAAACGCATCCACCCGCGATACAAGGGTCTTTACTCTTTAGTGTACAACAGTATCGCCCTTCTTAAGCTTGACAGACGGTAAGTATTCCATAATTATATAAAACTAGCTTCTTCTCCTGCATCCTCTTCCCCTCTCGCGTTCCCACTCCGTCACCTCCACCATCCCTCTCCCCACTTCACTCCCCCCCCCCCTTTCCCCACCTTTGAACCCCGGTACAATCCAGATGAGATATATGGCATTACAACCAAACGCATCCACCCGCGATACAAGGGTCTTTACTCTTTAGTGTACAACAGTATCGCCCTTCTTAAGCTTGACAGACGGTAAGTATTCCATAATTATATAAAACTAGCTTCTTCTCCTGCATCCTCTTCCCCTCTCGCGTTCCCACTCCGTCACCTCCACCATCCCTCTCCCCACTTCACTCCCCCCCCCTTTCCCCACCTTTGAACCCCGGTACAATCCAGATGAGATATATGGCATTACAACCAAACGCATCCACCCGCGATACAAGGGTCTTTACTCTTTAGTGTACAACAGTATCGCCCTTCTTAAGCTTGACAGACGGTAAGTATTCCATAATTATATAAAACTAGCTTCTTCTCCTGCATCCTCTTCCCCTCTCGCGTTCCCACTCCGTCACCTCCACCATCCCTCTCCCCACTTCACTCCCCCCCCCTTTCCCCAGTTCCGTGAACCCCCCTCCAGAGTTCCTCTCCCCCCTCCCAGGTCCCCCTCCTCCCTCCCAGGTTCCCCTCTCCCTCCCTGGTTCCCCTCCCCCATCTCTCCATCCCTCCCGCTTTCCATAGCAATAGCCGCTTCCTCGCGTGCCACCAATAGCAATTTTTTTTATACAAATTTCATAATGCCAGAGCTCACCTGAAGTTTTATAAAAACCTTGTCCTGATAATAACAAGCACACAAAAAAAGAATTATCCAATTTGGTGCAGTCGTTCGAAAGTTATGCGCTTAGCAACACATTCAGCGATTCATTTTTATATTATAGATATTGACAAAATGAAAAGTAAAAATCACACATCAACGAAAAAAAAAAACAAAATGAATACGCCCATGTCGCACATAGGTGCTTGTTCGTTCTAGAATGCGATTTTATCCATTTAGCCTAAAATAAAATAATTATTCGTATCATTCTTGTTAATTTTTAGTCATTTAAGTTACGCGTAGTTTCTACTGTAAATTAGGCAAACAATAATATCCCACGGTTTCTTCAAGTTCCCAAGTTAATGAAACACGGTAATTAGACTTGAACAGAAGAATTTATTCTCACAAAGTAAAACATGTAGGTACACTGAGCTACACATAACAGATCCTAGATGGCGTTAGGTTTAACATTATTTTGTTATAATCTAACACCCTCTCGTAACAAAATAATCCAAATTTCATATAAACAAAAAACAATAAGATTAAAACTTCCGATATGCCCATTGAACTTAAAAATTTATAATGTTTATTTATACACAGACTTTTCGTCAATAAATCAGCTGGCATATTGGAGGTTGAAACGTAATCAATTTTCACTTTATTATCAAATACACATTCTCTAACAAAATGATGTCGTACATCAATATGTTTAGTACGTTTATGAAACAGTGGATTAACAGCCAATTTAATAGAACTTTGACTATCACTATACAAACATACAGGTGTATTTTTATTGATAGAAATCATATCTGACAATAAACTCTTTAAATAAATAGCCTCTTTGCAGGCTTCGGATAAAGCCATGTACTCCGCTTCTGTACTTGACAAAGCAATTGTTCTTTGTTTTCTGGATTCAAAAGAAATGACACATCCTGACATTATGAAGCAGAAACCAGTATATGACTTTCTATCTAAAGTACATGACGCCCAATCCGCGTCCACGAAACCATGTAAAGGGTAATCATTTTTATCGAAGGAAGCAAACACTTTGTGGTGTGACATTATATATTAAATGAAAGAACACACTTTGTAAAACACCACTTTTTATTATAATTGATATTTAAAAGCCAACCAGGTTTCGCTCGATCTCGAGCTTCATCAGGGCTATTATAACAACTAAAGTTAATTATCTACAGACATACATATATAAAAGACATTAACAGGATGAGTGAAAGAGCTAGCAATATTATAGGCAACACCCTATTGGTGCCAGAAAGTGAAGCAAATTGACAAGAGGGAGACAACAATAATTACAGGATGAGTAAGTAAAGGGGGGGAGGGAGAGGGAAGGAGTTGTTTAAGAAGAGTTTAGCGGAATAAATTAAAAATGGGACTATCAGATAAATTGATTTGGTTATTAATAATATTTGATTTATTATTAACGGCTTTTTTTATTTCGAGGGCTTCTAGATTGTTTAACCTAATTCCGATTCCATTTTTATGTAATATTTTAGTCCCGGAGGTTTTATCGAATGAGTGGTTAGTTTCTAGTAGATGGTTTGCAAATTCTGAAAAAGCATTACTATTTAAACATCTTAGATGTTCTTTAATTCTTATGTTTACATTTCGGGCCGTTTTTCCAATGTAAAATGCAGAACAATCATTACAACTTAGTTTATATACGCCAGAGTGGCTAAATTTATCATCAATATCTTTAGTGTTAATTAAATATTTACCTAAGTTGTTATTGGTGTAAAAGGCGGGTTTTATTTCCGGAGGGAATTTTTTTACGCTTAACGAAGAAAAGTTATTCGTAAACAGTACTTTACGCCATTGGAATTGGTGATTAGTATTTATATTATTATTAGGATTATTAAAAAGAAATTAATTTGATGCTACTTGTTTCAACTTTTTATTAAGAATATTATCTACTAGTTTTGTCTCATACCCGTTATTTATAGCAATTTGTTTAATTATGGATAATTCCTTATTAAAGTTATTATTATTTAATGGTACTGTAATCAATCGATGTATCATGGAGTGGAAGGCAGAATGTTTGTGGGATATGGGGTGGTTGGATGAATTATGAATGGTAGTATCAGTATAGGTAGGTTTACGGTATATATCGAAATCAATTTTATTATTAGTGATACTTAAAGTTAGGTCGAGAAAATTCAAGGTTGAGTTAATACCTATTTCTAAAGTAAATTGAATTTGTTTGTGAAAGGAATTTATTATTTTAAGAAAAGAGTTTAATTGCCTGTCGGTACCTGTCCAAATGCACAGAACATCATCAACGTAACGTCGCCACAATAAAATATTTTTTAAGAGAGGTGATTTAGAAGCAAAAATATTATTTTCTAAATTATCCATAAAAATGTCGGCGATAAGAGGACTCGTAGGAGCCCCAATGGCCAAGCCATCCTTTTGTTGATAAATAATATTATTATATTGAAAATTTCAATATAATAATATTATTTATCAACCATTTACCATTCATAATTCATCCAACCACCCCATTTCCCACAAACATTCTGCCTTCCACTCCATGATACATCGATTGATTACAGTACCATTAAATAATAATAACTTTAATAAGGAATTATCCATAATTAAACAAATTGCTATAAATAACGGGTATGAGACAAAACTAGTAGATAATATTCTTAATAAAAAGTTGAAACAAGTAGCATCAAATAAATTTCTTTTTAATAATCCTAATAACAATATAAATACTAATCACCAATTCCAATGGCGTAAAGTACTGTTTACGAACAACTTTTCTTCGTTAAGCGTAAAAAAATTCCCTCCGGAAATAAAACCCGCCTTTTACACTAATAACAACTTAGGTAAATATTTAATTAACACTAAAGATATTGATGATAAATTTAGCCACTCTGGCGTATATAAACTAAGTTGTAATGATTGCTCTGCATTTTACATTGGAAAAACGGCCCGAAATGTAAACATAAGAATTAAAGAACATCTAAGATGTTTAAATAGTAATGCTTTTTCAGAATTTGCAAACCATCTACTAGAAACTAACCACTCATTCGATAAAACCTCCGGGACTAAAATATTACATAAAAATGGAATCGGAATTAGGTTAAACAATCTAGAAGCCCTCGAAATAAAAAAGCCGTTAATAATAAATCAAATATTATTAATAACCAAATCAATTTATCTGATAGTCCCATTTTTAATTTATTCCACTAAACTCTTCTTAAACAACTCCTTCCCTCTCCCTCCCCCCCTTTACTTACTCATCCTGTAATTATTGTTGTCTCCCTCTTGTCAATTTGCTTCACTTTCTGGCACCAATAGGGTGTTGCCTATAATATTGCTAGCTCTTTCACTCATCCTGTTAATGTCTTTTATATATGTATGTCTGTAGATAATTAACTTTAGTTGTTATAATAGCCCTGATGAAGCTCGAGATCGAGCGAAACCTGGTTGGCTTTTAAATATCAATTATAATAAAAAGTGGTGTTTTACAAAGTGTGTTCTTTCATTTAATATATAATGTCACACCACAAAGTGTTTGCTTCCTTCGATAAAATTATATCGGCTAGTACTGCCAATAAAGCAAAATATTATAAAAACTATTCCATTTAATACAGACTTATGTGTTTAGATATATATTTTTACAAAGAGTGTTTAAAGTGCAAAGTGTTTCCGAACTACATTAATGTAAATTTTAATCGTGTCAAAAATAATAATTTATCTATTAAAAATAATAATTTATCTATATTCCTCGATGTACCAAGCCAAAATAGCATGGCTAAAAGAAGATCTGAAAAATGCATACAAAAAACGGAACAATATTAAATTAAAACTTAAACTCTTACATATTGAACTTGTTCATGAACTTCATGCGGTTGAATGGGACCTGTTCGATGATAAAATTAGAAACTTCGTTTCTATTAAAGCATTTAAAAAACGTGAAACCTTAAACAAGAAACTAAAAAACTTGTGCATTCCTTACCAAACGCTAAATAATAGTAACCATATAAAACATACACATCAGTTTTTTGATCGTGTCAAAAATCTCTCTTCTGGACAATTTAACAATCAAGAAATCGACCTCTTAGCTAAAGGTCTTAAATATAACTTAAAATATAATAAAAATAACTTCAATAATGCTATTCAAAATGTTGCAGTAGACATCGAAACTGCTCTGTTTAATAAACCAAAACCGTTTCTATACAAAAGTGCCGAAATCTTAAAAAAATTAATTCCAAAATTCAATCTTCACCTGAAAGCAGATCCCGAAGCTATCACCATGAAGAATATACGTAATAAGTTAAAAAACGACAATTTAATCTTGACGAAAGCTGACAAAGGCAACACCGTTATCATATTAAACAAAAGTGATTACAACTCAAAAATTGAAGATTTCATCAAAACTGATATGTTTAGTGTTTTACCAACTGACCCAACCGTAAAATATTTAGATAATTTAAAATGTGCCCTAAAAAATTGTAAAAACTCTATTTTTCACGATGAGTCATATCACCAAACAAAGTTTCTCACAAAAAATCCCAAACCACCAAAACTGTACGGATTTCTCAAAATACATAAAATGAATTGCCCCATCCGACCTGTGGTCTCCTGTTGTAATTCCCCTAATTTTAAATTGTCTTCTTTTATTACAAAGATATTTAATGATACCAATGTGTTTTCCCCAAAGTATACCATCAAAAATTCATTAGCATTGATTGACGAACTGAAGGACCTGGTTCTTCCCGCTAACTGCAAATTAATATCATTCGATGTAGTCAATTTATTTCCTAATGTTCCCATCACTGAAAGTAAAACCCTAATATCCAATTTACTTAATAATTCACACTTAACTAAAGATCTAGCTAATGACATGTCACGTCTTTTTAATGTTTGTTTGAACCAAAATTATTTTCGATATAATAATATTTGTTCAGGATCTCAACTTCCGCTCTCCTGACAAAGCAATCCGGCGTGGTAACACCAGATTCCAAGGGAAGTGTGGCTGGAGTAACTCTTCAATAATAACTCCAGCTCTTGAATAATTGGTCTTTATTGAAACAATAAAAGACCCGTAGGGTAGCTCATGTACGGTGAGCCCAATGATGCTATCTCTCTCCGCGGTTTTATAACCCACATGAAGTGAAAACCTGGCAGCAGACGTTTTGCCCAAAAACGACCCGCCCAAGACGGATGGTAACAAGAGAAGAAGGAATTAAAAAATCCGTGGCAATACGAAATCGCCCTGGCAATTGCCAACACAAAAAATGTTGCCACAACCATTAGGGTGACAATCACAAATATTAATATTTCAGTACCTGAAATCTTAACATATTCCCGCCCAAAACGAGTATTAAGGAATAGTCGTTTTTTCATAAAATAATATATTAGAAGAGATTGCAACATTGGTACTCAGAATTTACCCAACGAGTTCACATACAAAAATAAACAATATTCAATATATGGATATCAAAATAATAACAAAAAACTTATAACTAAGTATATAACCCTATGTCAGACTTGACATTAAAAAATGAAAGTTTAATAACGTAGAACCTTCTGGTGCGCTGCACCCACTTATGTGAAAATGGTTTAACACTTGGCACTGATGAGCCTGACGGCACTTTGATTTACACATCACATCACTTTTAGCGTTGTAATTGGTTCTTAATCCAGGTTGGAGGAAGCATCCTCCATGGGAAGTAGACAGAGCTGTGTCACGGCTCTTTTGGTGACACCTCTGGCCGTCCTCAAGGAGACGACGCGGACGCGTCCGTCTTGGCCAGGGTGGATCTCCGTCACTCGCGCCATCCTCCAGTACTGCGGAGGTAGCTGGTTGTCTTTGATGATGACCATGTCACCAAGCTGTAAACTGCGTTGACGTCCTTCTTGCCATTTGACTCGGTTCTGCAATTCTGCTAGGTATTCCCGGCTCCATCTGTGCCAAAAAGATTGAACAACGGTAGACATCTTTTGGTAAATATTAAGCCTGTTTGTAGGCAGATGATGGATATCAAGCTCAGGCAATGCTAACAGGTTGTCGCCAATAAGGAAGTGTGACGGAGTGAGGGCGTTTAAGTCATTTGGATCTGATGTTAATGGAGTCAGAGGACGGGAATTTAAACAAGCCTCAATCTGTATTAGTATGGTATTCATGCCTTCGTATGTCAAAACAGTTGACCGCATTGCTTTTTTTAAATGCAACTTGGTCATTTTAACTGCACTTTCCCAAAGTCCCCCGTGATGCGGTGAGCGGGGAGGTAAGAAACTCCAGCTAATATTCTGCTGGGCCAAAAAATTATGGATTTCTTTATCAGATGCCTTCAAAAAATCAAATAGTTCAGTAAGTTCCCTATAACTACCTGTAAAGTTATCAGTAAAGAGTCGTGAGGGTTTACCCCTCCTTACTATAAATCTTTTCAATGCATTCATAAATGCCATTGAAGTTAAATTAGTCACTAATTCTAGGTGAATTGCCTTCGTTGAAAAACAAATAAATAAACATATGTAAGATTTTACACTCTTAGCATTTCTGGTTAAACCAGACTTAATTAAAATTGAACCTGCAAAATCTATGCTGGTTACATAAAATGGTCTTTGGATTCGGAATCGGTCAGCAGGAAGGTCACCCATGAGCTGGCGACATTCGCGCGGACGGACTCGGAAACATACAATACATTTATGCAGTGCTCGCTTCACTGCGTTTTTACCATATATTGGCCAAAAACGTAAACGCAGTAATGCGAGCAGAGCATTACATCCTAAATGTAAATTCTCATAATGCAGATGGGTTATTATTAAGTCAGTCAACTTATGATTTTGTGGTAACAAAATTGGATGTTTTTGAGAGGCTGAGGTAATATCGGATTGTGATAGTCGACCTCCAACACACAACAACCCATCCTGCATAAAAGGATTTAGTGCCTTTACTTTGCTCTGCCTAGATACAAATCCTCCATTACTCACAGATGCTATTTCATCATGAAATGCGAATCGCTGAGCGTTCAAAATCAATACATGCATGGCATGTTCCAGTTCGATTACAGAAAGCTCGTCGACCCGCATCGGTCTTCGTTTAGAACAGTTATGTATGAAACGTAACATATAAGCAACTACGCGCCTCAGTCGTCTTAATGAAGAATAATTATTAAATATTTCCCTATTTCTAAAAGATTTTTTATTAAAGCAGAAAATTTTCCTCGGTACCCGAATATGATTTGCTTTACCGAGACTCAGCGTGTAAATCTGCCAGGCCAATAAAAGGTCATTGGGTAGCTTGTCATCCCAGGATGTTTTTAGCTTCCACAATCTTTGCATAATTATCTTACCGACAATGATTACTGGGCCTACCAGTCCTAAAGGGTCAAACACTTTTGAAATTAATGATAAAACTTGACGTTTTGTTACTTCTAACTTTGAGTCTATGCTTTCTACCTGATAGTTAAACTCATCAAGTTTGGTGTCCCATATTAATCCGAGAATCTTAGCTTCATTGGATTCATTTGGCAATAATTCTAAATTATCTTTAGAATCATTAATCGAGGGCGCATTAGACCTCCATTTTCTAATCTCCATGCCTGCTGTAGCAAGCGCATTAATGATTTGTGATTTAAGCAAGTGACAAGTATCAATGGAGTCACTACCAGAAAGAAAATCATCTACATAAAAATTTTCCTTAAAGGATTTACTAGCTAATGGATGAGTAAATGAAACGTCATTACCTAGCTGATGCAGACAACGTATTGCTAAATAAGGCGAAGGAGCCAAACCATATGTCACCGTGTTTAGCGTATAGTGTTTCGAACAATCCTCCGCATCCTTTCTCCATAATATACGTTGGTAATTTCTGTGTTCCGGGTTGATATTAATTTGGCGGTACATTTTTGCAATATCTGCAGTGACTGCATATTGATGTTTTCTGAAAAATACCAAGTGGCAAAATATATCATTTTGAATGGTGGGCCCAATCATTAGAGCGCGATTCAAAGAAATCCCTCGAGCGGGTTTAGCCGACCCGTCAAAAACAACACGAATTTTAGTAGTTGTGCTTGATTCTTTAAATACAGCGTGATGTGGTAAATAATAAGTAGTTTCATCACGTATTGGCGGTTCACATTCAGTCATGTGACCTAACGCAAGATACTCATCAATAAATTCCGAGTATTGTTCCTTTAAACTAGGTTGTCTTAAGAATTTCCTTTCCATTGACACTAATCTACTTTTAGCAATACTAAATGAATCTCCTAATTGAGATAGGTTAGATTTAAATGGTAAGTTCACTACAAATCTACCATTTGCATCGCGTTTATGTGTGCCTTCGAAAATCTTTTCACATTCACTATCTTCCAGAGAGTGATGCTTACTATTTTCAATTTCTTCAACCTTCCAAAACCTTTCTATTTGATTCTGCAAAGAATTTAATGAAATATGACAAACTTTAACTGGCCTCGTATTTTGACGCCTCTGTACAGCTCCTGATATTATCCAGCCTAGCTCCGTTCGATGCAATGTAGGTTTATCCTTTCCTAACTGTATCTGATCCGTACGAACCACCTGCCAGAATATCTCTGCTCCGATCAGCATATCAATAGAAGCTGGCTGGTAAAACTGCGGATCAGCTAACTGGATGCCGTCTGGAATGTTCAACATTTTTGGATTAATCAAGGTCTGTGGAAGATTGCAAGAAATCTCATCTAATACCAAACAAGATATTTCATCCCGGTATTGAGAACATAATGATTTAAATTTAATGTCAACTGTTTCCTTTACATGAATTAAATTATTATGCAAACCTGAAACAGGTATATTCAACTTTGTACAATGCAAATTTAATCTTTTACAAGTATCCTTTGTAATAAAATTAGACATTGAACCCGAATCCAAAAGTGCGCGTATTTTGTGTGTTCCACCATACGCGTCTTCTATTTTTACTATTATGGTAGATAGTAAAATTTCCCGCCCGTTCATGTCACTATGACATGCTAAATTTACTGGTGCCTCCGACTGACCCTTGCCAGTTGAAGTACCCGCTTGTACATTATCAGTATTGATATGTAACAGAGTGTGATGTTTTCGATCACAAACACTGCATTTTTCCTTCCACCTGCACAACTTTGAAAGGTGCCCCGGTTTTAGGCAGTTATAACATAAATTGTTCTCTGAAACGAGCTTTCTTCGTGCCGCTGGTTCTTTGTTAACAAATATTTTGCAAGAATAAATGAAATGACTGTCATTACACAGCATACAATTAACGTTGCTCGACGCTAACGTAACCTTGTTTGTAGACTTCTTTTCCTTAAAATTAAAAAACTTTGCTTTTGTTGCAACTGGTTCCGATTTCTGTTGCATTCCACCAATATCACCTTGGATAGTTTCCAGGATCTGAGACCTTTGTGAAATAAAATTGCTAAACTGCACGAACGTAGGATAAACTTCGTCGCATTCTAATGATTCCCAAAGGCTACGTGTGTGATTATCTAACTTTGAGGTTAGAATATGAATAATTAAAGTATCCCAATGTTCGGTTGGTAGCTTAAGGTTGTGTAAAGCTCTCAAATGAATGTTTGCTTGATCAATTAAATTCCGTAATTCATGATGATTCTGTCGTTTTAACGGTGTAAAACTAAATAAGAAATTCAAATGTCTATTTGCTATAAGTCGGACATTTTCGTATCTCGAAATAAGCATTGTCCAAGCTGCACTATAATTATCCCCGGTTATTTCTAGCGAACTAATCAAATCAAGTGCCTCTCCGGACACATAACTAATAAGGTAATGAAATTTCTGAACATTATTTAATTTACTGTTATCATGAATTAAGGCAATGAACGAATTTTTAAAAGTCAACCATTTATGGTTGTCACCTGAAAACACTGGTATAGAGATTGGTGGTAAATTTACTGATATATTTGGGATATTTTCAATCTTCTTAAATTTTGATAACATTTCCTGTCCTAATGCAATTACATTAAAATATGTACCTTCAAAATTATCCCTCGCGTCATTATCTTCTGATTTGTTCAATAAATCAATCTCCAGCTGAATTTTGGAGAATTCTATCAGAGAAGGTTTAATGGCTTCCAACCTCGTTGACAACACGCCAGGTGTAATATCATTTTCGTTGCTTAAATAGGTTTCGAATCTCGTTAATGAACCTTTCAAAACCCCGCGCCGTTTAATCAACTTGTCGAGTTCCATTTTTTACAAACGAAATAACACTAACTTGATTTAAAAACTGAATACACAATACACAACGCGACAGTTTGACGTAAACAACAATGAATAATACCATAAATAATATACTTTGGATCATAGAGAAACCACTCACAATACTATAGCATACAAAGACGAAACTTGCAACCGCGTGGCTAGAAATGTAGGTAGGCAAAAGCAAAGTTATTCGGCAGACTGAATACAACAATAAAAATTATTATCACCAACAAAATTTATGCTATATTGAAAGCATCTGATTATGAACACCCGAATATAATTCGATATAATCAATACGAAATAATGTGGCATCTACACAGATTTTTAGCTTTTTAAATGGAATTTGAAAGGACAATGAAAGGAAGGCTACAACCTGATTTGCTGTGCATGCGAGCGTCGTGATGAGGCTCGCTTGATCAATCCAATGATGGTGATGAGGACGCCGACTGGACCACTCCCGATGATGATGAGGCCTGACTGGGCCACTCCAAATAATGATCTTCAGTCTCAAATGGATCAATCCAAATAATGATCACCCAGCTTGAATGAGTCAATCCAATAATGATCACCCGGCTCGAATGATCAATGCAATGATCAATGCAAATAATCCCGGCTCGAATGACCAATGTTCAGGATCTCAACTTCCGCTCTCCTGACAAAGCAATCCGGCGTGGTAACACCAGATTCCAAGGAAAGTGTGGCTGGAGTAACTCTTCAATAATAACTCCAGCTCTTGAATAATTGGTCTTTATTGAAACAATAAAAGACCCGTAGGGTAGCTCATGTACGGTGAGCCCAATGATGCTATCTCTCTCCGCGGTTTTATAACCCACATGAAGTGAAAACCTGGCAGCAGACGTTTTGCCCAAAAACGACCCGCCCAAGACGGATGGTAACAAGAGAAGAAGGAATTAAAAAATCCGTGGCAATACGAAATCGCCCTGGCAATTGCCAACACAAAAAATGTTGCCACAACCATTAGGGTGACAATCACAAATATTAATATTTCAGTACCTGAAATCTTAACAATATTATTTATCAACAAAAGGATGGCTTGGCCATTGGGGCTCCTACGAGTCCTCTTATCGCCGACATTTTTATGGATAATTTAGAAAATAATATTTTTGCTTCTAAATCACCTCTCTTAAAAAATATTTTATTGTGGCGACGTTACGTTGATGATGTTCTGTGCATTTGGACAGGTACCGACAGGCAATTAAACTCTTTTCTTAAAATAATAAATTCCTTTCACAAACAAATTCAATTTACTTTAGAAATAGGTATTAACTCAACCTTGAATTTTCTCGACCTAACTTTAAGTATCACTAATAATAAAATTGATTTCGATATATACCGTAAACCTACCTATACTGATACTACCATTCATAATTCATCCAACCACCCCATATCCCACAAACATTCTGCCTTCCACTCCATGATACATCGATTGATTACAGTACCATTAAATAATAATAACTTTAATAAGGAATTATCCATAATTAAACAAATTGCTATAAATAACGGGTATGAGACAAAACTAGTAGATAATATTCTTAATAAAAAGTTGAAACAAGTAGCATCAAATAAATTTCTTTTTAATAATCCTAATAATAATATAAATACTAATCACCAATTCCAATGGCGTAAAGTACTGTTTACGAATAACTTTTCTTCGTTAAGCGTAAAAAAATTCCCTCCGGAAATAAAACCCGCCTTTTACACCAATAACAACTTAGGTAAATATTTAATTAACACTAAAGATATTGATGATAAATTTAGCCACTCTGGCGTATATAAACTAAGTTGTAATGATTGTTCTGCATTTTACATTGGAAAAACGGCCCGAAATGTAAACATAAGAATTAAAGAACATCTAAGATGTTTAAATAGTAATGCTTTTTCAGAATTTGCAAACCATCTACTAGAAACTAACCACTCATTCGATAAAACCTCCGGGACTAAAATATTACATAAAAATGGAATCGGAATTAGGTTAAACAATCTAGAAGCCCTCGAAATAAAAAAAGCCGTTAATAATAAATCAAATATTATTAATAACCAAATCAATTTATCTGATAGTCCCATTTTTAATTTATTCCGCTAAACTCTTCTTAAACAACTCCTTCCCTCTCCCTCCCCCCCTTTACTTACTCATCCTGTAATTATTGTTGTCTCCCTCTTGTCAATTTGCTTCACTTTCTGGCACCAATAGGGTGTTGCCTATAATATTGCTAGCTCTTTCACTCATCCTGTTAATGTCTTTTATATATGTATGTCTGTAGATAATTAACTTTAGTTGTTATAATAGCCCTGATGAAGCTCGAGATCGAGCGAAACCTGGTTGGCTTTTAAATATCAATTATAATAAAAAGTGGTGTTTTACAAAGTGTGTTCTTTCATTTAATAGGTAATCATTTTTCTTATAAACTAAACCATAGCTTTTAGTTTTCTGTAGGTATTTTAACAATCTTTTTAAATGTTTCCAATGAGTTTCATTATAACAGTTATTATACTGACTTAAATAACTTACACTATAAGCAATATCTGGTCTTGTCAATACAGATAGGTACATAAAGCTTCCTATCAGCTGTTGGAATGGATATTTTAAAATATCATCACTATTATTTAAATCTTTTTCCAACTTTAAATTAACTTCCATAGGGGTTTCTGAAGTATGACAATCTGACAAATTGAACTTATTTAAAATATTGTTTACAAAATGTTCTTGGTCAACAGTAATACAATCTTTTTTAGCATTTAACCTCATTCCTAGACATTGTTTAATTTGACCTAAATCTTTTATCTTGAATTTATTGACAAGTTCAGTCTTTAACTGTTCATAATAATTATCTGAATTATAAAATACAAGGAAATCATCCACAAATAATGCAACAAATATTTTAAATATTTGCTGTGTTAGAAGAAGAAAATATTTTAACATTATTATTACTTTTTATAAACAGACAAGATTCATATTTGGATTTTTTGTAACCTAAATTCAATAAACATTCATTTTACACTTGAGGCAAATTATAGTATAAGGATAGAATATCTTAAATATAAACGAACTTCACCGTTACTTTTATATATCTTTAAGCACACACTTATTTTTTTTTTATCACTGTGTCGTCATTAGTCTTATCCACTAGCTCCCAAATGAATTGTTTTCCATTTCACCTTTTTAGGTCCAGTTATAGCCTCGGGAGAGAAATCTGTTCACTCGACACGTCTTCTATACACATGCTCGTGTAACAATAGTAGTCTGGCTTACGTTTGACTCGTTTTTCCGAAGCAATGTTAGTATCATCCGGAAAAACATCTGTGTCGGCCGGGGTTAACGTCTCATAAAAAGTGTCTTCTGACTCACTAGTCGATTCCTCAGGAACATATGTAACATCATGCATATTATCCTCTTCAAATGTGCTGTTCACCTGACTTTCCTCCGTGCAGTCAGGTTGCTGTGTGTCTTCGACGAAAATAGTTGCTGTTGAACTGTCATTTGTATTTTCCATGACAACAACATCTCTAGCAATAATTAATTTTTGTGTTTCTGGATCAAACAATCGATAGCCTTTGGTGTTTTCCGAATAGCCAACTAGGAACATTTTAGTTGCCTTTTTATCCCATTTTTTGCGCTTTTCTTTCGGAATATGGACCATCACTCGACTGCCAAAGATTCGTAAATGGGAAACATTTGGCTTTTTTCCTGTCCACATTTCATAAGGCGTAGTACTACAGCTTAGTCCCGCCGTTGGTGACCTATTTATAATATACACCGCCGTATTTACAGCCTCTGCCCAAAACTTCTTTTCGAACTGTGCATCAAATAAGAGACACCGTGCTTTCTCCACAATTGACCTATTGTATCTTTCAGATAGCCCATTTTGTTTTGGAGTATATGCGTTTGTTTTCTGATGCGCTATACCACACTGCTTCAAGTAATTTTTCATTTCCGCTGAGCAGAACTCGCCGCCGTTATCAGATCTTAATATTTTTATTTTCTTTGATTGCTGATTCTCAACTAAATTTTTAAATTCATTGAAGTATTTGAATGTTTGATGTTTTGACTGTAGAAAGTATACAAAACACATTCTGCTATAGTCATCCACAAATATTAAAAAGTATCTGGCCATTCCAACTGAATTATTCTCCATTGGCTCACACAGATCACTATGAACCAATTCCAGCGTTTCCTGACTCTTGCTAGAACTCAGAGGAAAAGGCAGCCTCGCCTGCTTTCCCTCACAGCATATAGTAAAGCTGGATTTATCAATTTCATAATTTTTTGTTGAAATGTCACACCTTCAACTGCTCCGTTCTTCATCGCATTCAGAGTTCTACAATTAATGTGTCCCAACCTTCGGTGCCATATTTCACTTGTCACATTTGTTGCTGTACATGCAAACAAATGTTCTGACTTAATATTTAATCTGTACACACCATTTACTAAATTTGCAACACCTATCAGTACATTCTGTCGATTGCGTATTTTGCAAACTGTTGCTTCAAAGTTAACTTTGTTTCCACTTTGAATCAGCTGACTTACTGATAACAAATTAGTTGATAGATTCGGCACGCATAAAACATTTTTGACAGGGATATCAAACTCCGAATTATTCACTACTGTCGTAATCATCGTGTTCCCTGAGCGGTATTTTCTCGTGATTTGCAATAACAATGTCTTTCACTTTGTGATTAAACGATACATCCTGTAAACAACGTTTATCAACAATCATATGTGAACTTGCAGCAGAATCCACATACCAATGTGAATTATTGAATGTTCCATTCAAAAATATTGCACTAAATGCATTGGTTTCACTTTTTTTCTGTGTATTATTCGGGCACTTATTCATATAATGACCGAGTTGTTGACACTTGTAACAGCGGATTGTTTTGACAGAATTCGAAGATGGCGGTGGCGTCGACGTTTTCCATTTTGCAGGGCTACCAATGCTGCCATTTCTCTTGCTGTGTCGGTGCTGCCAACCTTTTGACAAAAATGCACTATTTGTTCCAGAGCTGCCAACTTCGGAACTCATGTCCAGCAATTTCGATTTTATGACATCTGTGCTGATAATCATACCACTATGCTCGATCGCCATTACTAAAGGAGCAAATTTATCCGTTAGCCCAGCGAGCAGAACAGATCCAATCCACTCGTCCGTTATCTGGAAACCGGTACTTTTAAGTTTCTGCGCAGTATCAACCATCTGAGTTACATAGGCACCCATTGATTCTGAGTCTTCTAGCCGAATAGATATTAGCTTTCGGAGTAAACTGATGCGACGTGTGAAACCAGAGTCGTCATATAAGGCCTTCAAACGTTTCCATACACCTTGTACTGTTTGCTCGTTTTTGATGTGAACATAGATAGAGGGGTCAATCGTCATAATAAGTTTAGCTTTTGCCTTTTTATCATCCAAACTCGTAAAATCAGATGATTCTGGCTTGTGAATATCGACACCATCCAACATCAAAAAATGTTCGGAAAAAATTCGGTTTATGGGGGATGGTCCAAAAAAAAAAAATTTTTTTTTTTATACTAATTATGGGCCGGAAAATCCGAATCTGAAAGAATTAGGCGGCGGCAAGCAATATTAACTGAATTAAACGACTTTAAAACTTTCTATACACACACACATGAAAATAGTAATTTCGAAAACATTGTGACACACGAAGTACGAAAATCATAGAAAAACAAGAAATGTACTAAAACATGTGCCGGCAGTGTTACCAGCTCTCAAAAATATTTATCCCTATATTATGAATTACGACTATCTCAACGGCCGTATTCTTAAACCAAATGTATGAAAATTCGTAGTCTTAAAAATGCGTAACCTAACCTAACCTAACGCTAGGTTTGTGTAACATGGTTTGTGCCCCTTTATACCGCCTGCTCGCGTCACGGCAAAAAAACATCCCTGTTTTCAAGTAGTTTAGCAGCTACGCTAGGTTTGTGTAACATGGTTTGTGCCCCTTTATACCGCCTGCTCGCGTCACGGCAAAAAAACATCCCTGTTTTCAAGTAGTTTAGCGGCTACGCTAGGTTTGTGTAACATGGTTTGTGCCCCTTTATACCGCCTGCTCGCGTCACGGCAAAAAAACATCCCTGTTTTCAAGTAGTTTAGCGGCTACGCTAGGTTTGTGTAACATGGTTTGTGCCCCTTTATACCGCCTGCTCGCGTCACGGCAAAAACATCCCTGTTTTCAAGTAGTTTAACGGCTACGCTAGGTTTGTGTAACATGGTTTGTGCCCCTTTATACCGCCTGCTCGCGTCACGGCAAAAAAACATCCCTGTTTTCAAGTAGTTTAGCAGCTACGCTGGGTTTATGTAACATGGTTTGTGATACAAAAGTGAGTAAAATTTATAAAAAATAAGTACTTAAAATATAAACATGTTATTTTACGTTATTGATATTACTGCTTAATGGCAACACTTAATTCTGTGTGGTAAAAACATCTATGTTATCTTGTTTTTCTATGATCTTTGTACTACGTGTGTCAAAATGCTTTCGAAATGAATATTTTCATGTGTGTGTGTGTATAGAAAATTTTAAAGTCGTGTAATTCAGTTAATATTGCTTGCCGCTGCCTAATTCTTTCAGATTCGGATTCCCCGGCCCATAGTTAGTATAAAAATAACTAGTTTGATTTTCTAGGAATCAAAATGCTTCCAAAATGGCTATTTTCCTGTATGTGTATAAAATTTTTTAAAGTCGTGTAATTCAGTTAATATTGCTTGCCGCCGCCTAATTCTTTCAGATTCGGATTCCCCGACCCAAAATTAGTATAAAAATAACTAGTTTTATTTTTTAGGAATTTCCCCCATAAACCGAACTTTAGCCAAATGTTCAGCAGCATATTGCCATTCATCAAAGTTCTCGCGGCCCTTCAATCTTGGTATATTCACTATGTAACTTCCCGCCATATTGAAAAATAACACTCCGGGACCGAGAAGGCGGTAACAGATTGTCAATCCCAAAAACAGTTATTATTGCAGCGATTTACTCTGTTTTTCTGGAGTATATGGTACACTGGTCACTGATTGTCCACTTAAAAGTAATTTTACGTTAGAAAACTTTACTTTAACCCGAATTATAGCTACTGGGCCCATAACCTAATGAAACACGGTAATTAGACTTGAACAGAAGAATTTATTCTCACAAAGTAAAACATGTAGGTACACTGAGCTACACATAACAGATCCTAGATGGCGTTAGGTTTAACATTATTTTGTTATAATCTAACACAAGTAAGTAAGTCCCAACCTTGAGAAATAATATGTTTTCTGGCTGGTATTATATAGATCAGTGGTGCTCAAACGGTCGATCGCGAGTGCCTTTCAGTCGATCTCGAGTAAAATTTGCCGATGTAAATTCACAGTTTTATCAAACACATTTCGAAGGAAAACATTATCTTATTCGAAGTGCAGTTATAAAATTTTTGTTGCAGACTATGCATGTGCTTCCAGAATAAAAAACAACATTTTCATGTTCTGAGTGTAGTTTTAATTCGCCGCATACAGATTTAATTTAAACCAGTTTTGTGTTCACAATGTAAAATTCGAGTTGTGGATTCATCTGCTGACACATTTCGAAGAAAAACGTTCTCTTATTCGAAATGCTATTATAAAATTCTAGTTGCAAACTATTTATGTACTGCGAGAATAAAGAAAAATCATTTTCATCTGAGTATAGTTTTAATTCGCCGCACAAAGATTTAATTTAATCCAGTTCATGATGTAAAATTTCTGTTTTAATATTTCGAAGGCAAATATTCTCTTATTCGAAGTGCAGTCATAAAATTCAAGTTGCAGACCATGTATGTGCTGCCAGAATCAAATAACCCCATTTTTATGTTCTTTGTGTAGTTTTAATTCACCGCGTACAGATTTAATTAAAACCAGTTTTGTGTTTAGAATGTAGATTTGTAGTTTTGGATTCATTTGTTGAACACACATTTCGAAAAAAAACATTCTCTCATTCGAAGTGCAGTTATAAAATTCTAGTTGCAGACTATTAATGTACTGCCAGAATCAAAGAAAAATCATTTTTATGTTCTGAGTGTGGTTTTAATTTATTGGAAGAATACTCGTCGGCTTAAAATGAGGTCGCAATAAAAAAAAGGATTTCTACCCCCCCCCCCCCCACCCCTCGGCGCTGCAGCCTGTCAGAGTCGATCGATCGGAGTCTATTAATATTGAGGTAGACCGCCAGTAGTTCAAGTTTGAGCACCCCTGATATAGATGCATTACATTACCGATTTGGAAGAAAAGGTTTATTTCTTAAATTGTTTATTTTTAAGTAGGTTTTAAATATCTGAACAGTTCAAATGGGAGCCTCAAATAGAACCCATAAATACTTATGGCAGCCGCTTAAATGTAAAGTGTTTACTGTAGGCCTTTTATGACCCAAACTAAGAGGAACTTTTATAATAGAAAAAATTGCAATATTTGCAATCCCGAGACAATGCTCCCTGTAAAACTTAATGAGAAAAACATAAACGCATCTAAGAATGTAAACACTTGGGACACATTATTACTGAAGACCTCTCGGATGACGGTGATATTGAACGACAGCGGAGAAGTATCAGTATACTGTCTAATATGATTGCCCGAAGATTCTTCAAATGCAGTAACAATGTAAAAAAAACATTGTTCAATGCATTTTGCACTAACTTATATACATGTGAAACATGGTGTCACTACCGTACCAGCTCAATAGAACGACTCCGGATCCAATATAATGATGCTTACAGAATTATATTTGGATACGGAAGATACAGCAGCGCATCTTCAATGTTTACGGAGCTAGTACTACACGGATTCGCCGGTCTGATGGGACACCGGGTCACTGGAGCCAGGATGCGGCGTGTGGGATTGCACTATCCTCCCCACATCCTGGAATAAACATTATTATTATTATTATTGTCGGTCCTTAAGTGATTTAGATGTAGTTTTATTGGTGGCCCTTTTTTTGGCCGACTTTAGGGCAATTGTTTTATTGCCAGATTTTAAAATCCAGTTGTGGGGGCCGCTCAAATATTCTGTTCCCACCATTTTTTGTACCCTTTATATTTGAATATTTTTAAGAGTTAGTTAGTCTTGCTATTATAGTGAAGCTGGAAGGTATACGTGGTGTACCTTTATAGTCGAACAGATACCAAGTGCACTCCCAAAATTTCACACGGGGATTAACGTACAGTAAAATCTTCGAAAAACCCAAACTCGAAAGACACTCTACCATTTTATCATTAATATTTATATTTTTCATTTCTTATAACTTATTCGACCCTCTAAAATCTGATTTTCGGAATTACATAAAACTGGATTCTAAAAACAATATTTCAGACGATTCCTAATTATACGCTGCGAAACAAAATTTAGAAATTCCAATGGCGGTTATTCCCGCTAATTAGGCGACTAAATCCTTTGGAAATTCCATTGTTGTTAATATCATGCTACTATAACAGCAAACAATTAATTTTTCTACATTTAGTAATAATAATTAGTAGCGTTTTCATGAGATGAAAAACCAATCCATTACTTTGTTTTGGATTAAATCTACTTTATTACTGTCATTTTGACTTCGTTCATTTAATCGGTGTGACTGTAATTACATATTGTGTGATCTATTATCAGTGAAACAAGGTTATCAAAAACCTTGTGCATGCTGCTATAGACATGGTTTCTATTGAGGATCGGAAAAATTGTGTAATTCATGCAGAACGACTCCAAAATAAGGATTTCATCAAAAAGACACATGTGACAATTACTCAGATACGGACAGTGACGAGAATGATGCGTGAAATTTCAATTATTTGTTTGATACATATTTTTGTTAAAGGAATGTGTTTATTCTAGGAGCAATCATCTATTTCGTGTTTTACCTACGTGTTGAAATATTTAGCTATAGGTTTTTACAATTAATTAACCAATTTTTTTTGCATCAATCTTAAGTTTGTTATTCTACATGTTTTCCGTTAACTGTAAAATGTATTTTTTTAATCTCTACATAATATAAATTAAAATCCTTCGACGCGTCTGTCTGTCTGTTCGGGATAAATTAAAAAAATCTACTGAACGGATTTTCATGCGGTTTTCACCAATAGATAGATTCATGAGGAAGATTTAGGTTTATAATTTGTCAAGGTTTTGTGTAAATTGGTTGAAATATATAATATATAAAGGAGAATGTCTACATGTGGTGAACGAGCGGGTCGGCAGCGGTCGGCGTGGATTTGATTTGTATGCAAATTATCAGATGGCGGTATATGGCGTGGTGTTTCGTTAGCCTCAGAAACGCGTGGCCGGGGCAGCTAGTTACAAATAAAAATTTACCGATGTAACATGTACATATATTGTATTGTAAAAAGTGTGTTGTTTTATGTTGATGTGCACATTTAAGTGTTTTTTGTCTTTAAAAAAATAAATATGTAAAATCCCAGCCGGGGGGTAAAAACCAAGTAGTGTTTAAATTTAAATGTATATAAATTGGTTACCGCTTTATTAATTAGTATCAGATAAAACCTTTTTAAGAATTTTATTGATTCTGAAATATACAGGTGTAACAGGACGTACCCGAGGGATTTTTGGAGTAAAAAATGTAAATGAAATTTTTGTCTCCGGTGACTTTTTTGATGACATTTTTTAATTTTTTTTTTCAAATTCAAGCAAAAAAAAAATCTTCCGCTTGTTATCATTGGTCACTCAGCCGAGTAACCGATCAACCCCTCAACCCGCCTCCAACCGTCCAAAACCAACCATTTTTTTATGTTTTTGTAGAAAAAATAAATAAAAAAAACATCAAAAATATCACCGGAGACCAAAATTTTATTAACATTTTTTACTCCAAATAATGTCAGGAATCCATGGTGAAAATCCCTCGGGTACGTCCTGTTACACCGGTATATGTAATATGAGTTTCCAGATCACTTGTAGGTATTTTTAAACACCTATGCATTTTATTTAGTCCTTAAATTCAGACTTCAAGACACTTGAATTCAGTCCCGAATACGGCTTCCAATCCTGGAATACCGAGATCTCGGTATTGCGGGATCCCGCGCCATTTTCCAATCCCGCGTGATGCGGGATTACGGGCGCGGGATCCGCGGGATTTGCGCACTGAAAAAAAGCGTGCATGTGACCTCTCGCGAGCACGATCGCTCGCTGGCTGGCGGGCGGCTTACTGGCCGAAAGGGCATTTTCTGCTGCTAGCTATATTGCGTCTAAATGAGATTCAAACAACGACCAATGAAGTCATGAAAATGATAGATGAGCTTAAGTCATCTAATGCCTGTGGGCCAGACAAAATTTCCTCAAATCTGCTGAAAGTATTAAAACCACTCATAGCGAATCCTATTGCATACATTTGTAATCTTAGTTTCAAGACAGGAATATTCCCAAACCACCTAAAACAATCAGCTGTTATATTGATTCACAAAAATGGAATCAAATCGGATATACATAATTATCGGCCAATATCTCTGCTCAACTCGTTCTCAAAAATTATTGAGAAAATTGTAAAAAATCGTCTCACCCTCTACCTAGAAACCCATAAAATCTTATCTAACAACCAATTCGGCTTTCGACCTGGTCTAGGAACAGAAAATGCAATTGCTAAACTGGCAGATATTATTTCCAAAAATATTGACCGGGGAAATAAGTCTATTGCTCTCTTCTTGGATCTTGCCAAAGCTTTTGATACCATTTCGCATAAAATACTTGTAAAAAAACTAAAGGCTATAGGTATTCAGGGACAGCTACACAAATGGATGGGTAGTTACTTAGCTAACAGATATCAAAAAGTTAAAATTAACGATACTATTAGTGATCCGGCCCTTGTAGAATTTGGTGTACCCCAAGGGAGTACCTTAGGACCTATTTTGTTCAGTATTTATATAAATGACTTGTGTAACAGCAATTTTTCCAATCACATTATAACGTTTGCAGATGATACTGTCTTAATATTTGAAGGAAGAACATGGAACGATGTACACTGCAAAGCAGAGGATGGAATAAAACAGCTAAAACTTTGGCTAGACTGTAATCTGTTAACACTCAATTCTGAAAAAACAAAATTTATACGATTTAGTGCGACGGAAGCCGGCCAACCCAAGGAAGCATATAATATTTTCGTTCATAAATGCACTGACTCAACTACCTGTAATTGTTATAAATTAGAATGCGTGGACAGTATAAAATACCTTGGTGTTATATTAGACAAATATCTTAGATGGGACGGTCACGTGGATCTAGTCACCACAAAGGTTAGAAAGCTCACGTACATGTTTATGGCAATCAGAAACATCTTACGTAAAAAAGAATTGAAACTCATTTATGATGCTATGTGTGGGTCACTTTTAGACTATGCATCCTTAGGTTGGGGTGGATGTGCAAAAACTGTTTTGGACAAATTAGCAAAAGCTCAAAAATCCCTACTAAGGGTAATCCTCAAAAAACCATTTAGATATCATAGTGATGCACTATTTCAAGACTTACAAGTTCTAGATGTTAGACAACTGTACATGAGAAAATTAATTTTAAACACCCATAAACAACGCCACCTCTACCCATCTATTAACCACTCTCACGACACCCGACACTCACGGAGAAATCCAATTGTAACTTCCACAACCAAAACATCTCTCGCCCAAAGACACTTCTCTTTCTTAGGTCCAAACCTATACAACTTCATGCCTGATGCTTGGAAAAAGGAAAGCATAGGTGTTCTTCGTAAATTGACCACTACATGGTTTCAACAATTAGGGAGAAAGGAGAGTGAACTTTTACTACACAAAAAATGAAATCAAACACAAACTAAAAACAACAACAAAAATTCCAACAAAAATTCTCAAAAGATACCATTATTTTCTAACCTATATTATTATGTGTATGTATGTACCTCCCTATTACTTGTAAAATTAGAAAGCTAACCAAGCAGCTGTTAATCTTATGTTTTAATTGACTATTTTTTTTTATTCTTTATATCTCTTCTCATTTTTATTAATATTTATACATTTATACGTGGGCTTATCAATAAGCAATGTAAACACCGGTTATAAGTATATATATATATATACCTATTATTTTAATAACTATGCTAAACAAATAACAGTTACTAGGTTTTAAACTTTTTTTTATTATATTTTATATTATTTCTGTTCTTTTTATTTTCTCTTTTTATTTGATCAATTTTCTTTCTTTTTTGTACAAATCATGTTCCATTTGTTTATACCCATATTAATTTGACTGTCCTAAAACGGGAATACTCCTTGTTGGGCAGTCAAAAAAAAATTAATGAATTATGTATATACATGTATTATCTTGTACTAAATAAACAAATAAATAAAATAAAATAAGCAGTAGTTTGGTAGACGACAGTTTGGACATGTTGTATTTCCTTCGGAAACGTTTTCAGTTAAAAGCTGACAAACTTAATAATTAAAGTAACATATATCCTATATAAATTTTTCGTTTAAAATGTGTATTTTTTTGTTGATATTTTAATTTTCTTTGTGTATTTTTTGGTAAATAGAAAAAAAAATCAGTTGAAACACAATTTTGTAGAAGATTTGTTTTATTTTGTTTTTTATTCAGTATTTGTTACTGTTTTTTGTGAAGAAAAACGGTGTAAGTTGTAGTAATACTTAAATAAATATGGAGTTAGTTGATAATTCATAGGGTTTTTGTGATAAATAAACGGAGTAATTTGATTGATCTCGTACTAATAGTAATACTATAATAAATGTGTAGTTAGTTGATTAATTCATTCTTTTTTGTAACAAATAAACGGTGTAATTTGATTGATCTCATATTAATAGAAATATGTAGGGGGAGTCCGGGAGAGTTTAGCAGGGAGGAGACAATAGCCACTGCTCAAATAATCTGTATGAGACTACGTATTGTGACGTTGCCTTACTTCTTAAATTCCGCGCACCCCCCGTCCCTCTAACGCGCTATCATTACTTTCTTCAGTGTGGTTTAAAATTGCGAAGTGATAACGTGTTTTCGTGTCCGGAAAGTGATTTATTTCAATTTAAGATATATCATCGGTGTTGTCTTATATTAATTGATTCAAAAAAATTATCTATTTAAATGGCAAGTGTATTTATCCTAGTAACACCTACAGTAGATAGCTTTTACGGATGTGGCATAGTTTTTATAAAAATTACATAATAAACCGATTGGCGTGGGGTGGGAGATATTAGTCACGCGTTGGAAGGAGACTTTACCCAGGGTAATCTCTAAGGAAATTGATTAAGTTCATAATAATTTATATAATAAATGTTGATTCTCTTACACGTAGTTATGAGGTTTTGAATATTTGTTATAAGGTTTTGAATACTTATTGGGGTCATACTAATTATGTCACAACTCAAAATATTTGTGATATCATTAATTTGTGGCTATTGTCAAATTAAAATTATTAAAATACTCAAAGTTCCTCATTTTCTCATTGTATTATGTAATACCAAGTGCCTTATCTTAAAAATTACATTTTTTTAAATAAAATAACAGTTTTTTATTTATTACTACCTCTAAGTCCGGGTAATGTCTCCCTACTTGGAGGATAAAATCTCCCACCCAGGCGGGAGAAATTAGCCAAAATCAATTTTTTGTGAATTCGTTAATAACTGATAAATTGTTTAATGTTATATCAAACGTTCTTCAGAGAAAATATAGCTAAATAGTGAAGCTTAAGATACAATTCATAAACAGTAGCAATATGTAGTTACAGAAAAAAATTAAAATAAAATAGTTGAGGGCGGGTACACTCTTCCGGACTCCCCCTACGTAAATAAATTGGAGTTGATTAATTCATTGTTTTATTTGCCTTTTATGTGAATATTTTCAATATGCGGGATCCCGCAAATACCGAGATCCCGCGGGATTGAAAATTCGTAGTCCCGCAAATACCGACATTGAATTCAGGCTGCGGGATTGGAAGCCCTAGTCCCGAAGATAGTAAAAACATTTTGTTCAATAAAATTAATTTTAAGTCGTGAACCTTCTCGTGTTACGTTACCTGTACATTTTATTACTGACTACGGACTTTGACCGTGCATTTAGTTTCTGTTTGAGTATAGTCTTGTAATTATACTAAAGCTGGGTTGTACCTACAGTTCAGCATTGGAAAAATTGACAATAGAGATATTGAAGTAGAGACTACGATATTTGTCAGTGTGGAGTGGTCGAGGTTACCACCCGAGTTATTGCATTAAATAAATAGTACTAAAGAAGAAGTAAAGAAGTGTTTTCCTGCAAACCCCATTCTGTTGTGTTCTCGCATCTAAAACTCTTAAGGACAGACAAATATTGCAAATTTTACTATTATAAAAGTTCCTCTTAGTTTGGATCATAAAAGGTCGACAGTAAACACTTTACATTTTAGCGGCTGCTATAAATATTTATGGGTTCTATTTGAGGGTCCTATTTGAACTGTTCATATATTTAACACCTATTTAAAAATAAACATTTTAAGAAATAAACCTTTTCTTCCAAATCGGTAATGTAATGCATCTATATAATACCAGCCAGAAAACATATTATTTTAAAGGTTGGGATCTACTCGTAACTTGAAGAAACCGTGGGATAATATTGTTTGCCTATTTTAAAGGTTGGGATCTACTCGTAACTTGAAGAAACCGTGGGATAATATTGTTTGCCTATTTTAAAGGTTGGGATCTACTCGTAACTTGAAGAAACCGTGGGATAATATTGTTTGCCTATTTTAAAGGTTGGGATCTACTCGTAACTTGAAGAAACCGTGGGATAATATTGTTTGCCTATTTTAAAGGTTGGGATCTACTCGTAACTTGAAGAAACCGTGGGATAATATTGTTTGCCTATTTTAAAGGTTGGTGTTCGGGCAAATCTGTACCTACTCCCATCTATCCCTCCCGTCTTACCTACCTATCCTGTTACATCCATTTTGCTATTGTCACCGGTTCAAGTTTGACTCCTAACCGTGAAATCAGTACAATTTCAACACCGCGCGGACTGGCAGCCCAAATACTTTGGTGTCTCGTCGCTTATAGTCAAAACCCGGATCCGCGCAAAATACGTGCTTTCCACCGCGAGTTATCTTGAGTGCATGAAGTGTGGGACCCAGGACGTCACCAGCAAGGTAGGGTTTCATCTTGTTTTCGGTGGACATCCCATTTTTTCCCCTTCATCCCTTTTTTTTATTCCAACAGTGATAGGTGGAGATTCCGAACTCCGCGGGAGAAAGTAACAGGCTTTCAATCAGCTATCGAAACATTGGTCCTTCGAGCCGGATGTACATTCTTTACAGATTAGTTAATTTACATGATTAGAAATTGTACTCAAACTAGTTTCATTACAAGACGATTATCAATAGTAGGTAGTTTCGGTAGATACGGCTTATCAGTTCAGCTGGTAGGTAGATAATATTGGGGCAAATAGAATACTTTATTTGTTACAAGTAGATACCTACTATTATAATTGTTAATTTACGTATTTAATACATTTCAAAATGGATAAAGTTGCAACCAAAATTGGTTCGTTAAAATTAAAACGGCAAAGGCTCTTTGGGAGAGTGCAGGTCGCATATGATCTCATTAAAGATTTAGAACAAAAGACTAAGCTATGTCAATTCAGAGCCCGAATGGATAAATTAGAGTCCACATATGACGAATTTCAAAGTATTCAATGTGAGCTGTCAGATCTGGTTTCACTTCCCGAGTTTGAGTCGAAAAATGATATATTGGAGGTTTCGCGTGTATTTGAGGAATTGTTCTTTGAAGTTACATCGGCACGTGATGCCTTAGAAATGAGTCAGAATAATCGTCATGACGTGTCAGGCGGAGAAGTACAACGCTCTGGGCCGCCCGGTCGCTGCTTACTAGCTCCGGAAATAAAAATTCCTATATTTAGTGGAAATATCGGAGAGTGGCCACAATATTTTAATTTATTCAGGAGCCTTGTTCATGACAGCACTATTTTGAGTGACATTGAAAAATTTCATTATTTATTGACCTCTTTGAAGGGAACAGCTTTGTCATTGGTTAAGACTATTCCATTGATTCAAGAAAATTATGAATTAGCATGGGAAACACTGTGGAGTCATTATTCTGAATCTAGAGCATTATTTATATATTATGCCAACTCGATTTTAAATTGTAATTTTGCTAATAATGAAGAGATTTTGAATGTCTTGCGTGAAAATCTCTCGGGGCTTCGCGATTTAAACCGAGGAAAATTATTTGAAGAATTCGTTTGTCATATGATTCTGCAAAAAATAGATTTAAAAACGCATCGGTCTTTTGAATCTCTTGTTAAAAAAGATGAAATACCGGATACTGGAAAATTAATAGAATTTTTAGCAACTCAAAACCGTATAAATATGTTATCAGATATTAAAGAAAAAAAGATTCCTAAGCGGGTATTATTTTCAAACGCGAGCTCAAACGGGCATAATGTCAAGAAAATTACTTGTATAATGTGCAACCACACACATCACTTGACAAAGTGTCAAGACTTTCTATCGTTGAATATGGTCAGTAGAAGGGACTTCGTTAAAAGGGAACGGTTATGTTTCAACTGTTTAAATTCGCACCTTATTAAAAATTGCCGTTCAAAGTTTCGATGCAAACGGTGCAACCGAACGCACAATACTCTACTTCATACTGATGAAAGATCTCCTTCGCCAAACAACCGTGATACTGAAAGTGATAACCGCAGTGCAACGGACGCGGACGATTCTGTACAGTGTAATATTGCTTACGGGCGATCAAAACGTTCGATATTACCTACCGCGCTAGCAGAATTCCTGGACTGTTCGGGACGTAAACACCGAGCGCGGATATTAATTGATACGGGTAGTGAAATATCATTTATGTTCGAAAAACTATATAACATTTTAGGACTCTATTCACAAAAATGGTCCGGGAAAGTTCGGGGTGTAAACAATGCTATTGTCAACAATGTACAGGGTTTAGTTACCTGTAAAATATTCTCTATTCAAAATCACTGCTTTGTGAAAGGGCAAGCTATAATAATATCAAATATTACTTCTAAAATTACGCCCGTAGATTTACAAGAATCATTTGAAGATTTCAAACATTTAAATTTGGCTGACCCAGATTTCCAAAAGCAAGGATACATTGATTTTCTAGTGGGATCAGATTTGATTGCGCACATATGGAGAAATGGATATGTATCAAGCCTTAAATGTAATTTGTTAGCAGTGAATACGATATTCGGGTATGTTATCATGGGTTCATGTTTACAAGGTTATAATTCAGCACAACCCGTTGTGATGTCAGCGTTAACTGCGGTTGAAAATAGTGACTTAAACCACGTGGTAAGTCGTTTCTGGGAAATTGAAGAGGTTTCTAACGAAATTATTTAGAATAAGGACGATAATGAATGCGAAACCATATTTCAATCAACAGTCAACCGGGAAGCGTGCGGCAGGTATATCGTGGCACTACCTTTCAAGAACAGAGATCATGTGGATATCGGATGCACATATGATATCGCCCTTAAGAGATTTTATAATCTTGAAAAGCGCTTGTCATTAAATCCAACATTGGCAGCCCATTACTGTAAATATATGGATGATTTCTTACAGCAAGGCTTCATGACAAGAGTTTCTCCATCGACTGAGATACCGAATTCTTATTACATTCCACATCATGCGGTTGTTCAAAAAATAGGAAATGATATTAAAATTCGGTTGGTCTTTGACGCCTCATGTAAATCTGATAAACAAATTTCGCTAAACGATTGTTTATATTCGGGTCCAAAATTACAAAATGAAATAAGCCACATACTTTTAAAATTCCGTGTATACCCGATAGTACTCACTACGGATATACAAAAAATGTTTCTACAAATTCGTTTGAGAGAAGAAGATACAAATTTTCAAAGGATTCTCTGGCGATCTTCACCGTTACAGCCGGTAGGGCAATATATACTTGGTACTGTCACATTCGGGGTGACTTCTTCGCCCTATTTGGCCATAAGAACTTTACATGAACTGGTGAAGGATGAAGGTACTCGATTTCCAAAGGCTTCTAAAGCACTGTTGTCGGACACATACGTGGACGACATCGTTACTGGTCAATGGGAACCGGAAAGCGCCGCTCAGCTGCAGACGGAGCTAAAAGAACTCCTTACAAAAGGAGGCTTTCAATTGAGAAAATGGATGAGCAATTCGCAGTCAGTTTTAAATAACATTCCAATTGAGCACCGGAGCCACACGAGTGGTAAAGTTGCATTTGATGATGGAACATCTTTCTCGTTGAAAATTTTAGGTTTAATTTGGAATCCTGATAAGGATACATTTTCGTACTCGGTTGAAGAAAAAGAAAAGGTTTTTACAAAACGTGCGATACTGAGCTGTGTTGCACGTATTTTCGATCCCATTGGATTAATAACACCTGTTGTTTTTAAGGTGAAATGACTTCTACAGGAACTATGGAAATTAAAGTTAGGTTGGGATGACTCCCTCCCGGAAAAAATTGTTAATTTATGGGAAAATTTCTTGGATGAATTACCTAGGTTATGTTATTTACAAATACCGA